>CM070498.1:3804301-3966801 GCA_036324585.1 Champsocephalus esox
CACGACTGAATTAACAGGAATACAATAAGAACAAAAATAATAAGAAATGTTAAGAAAAATATGAATAAATTCAGAATAAAAAACTGGAAAAATACAAATTCAAATTAAAAGAACAATGTAAGTTTTAGAGATGTAAGGATTGAAAGGGAAGGAACAGAAAGTGTGTATAGATATGAAATACCAACAGATGAGTGTGCGGCGATGTGTGAAGTGAGGCTAATGCAGTATACGAGTAATAATAGTAGTATAAGCAGGGCCGGCCCTGACCAATTTGCCGCCCTAGGCAAGATTTTAGCTGGCGCCCCAAATGCAGACACTCACTATGATTCGCGCGTGCACGGTTGTGGCATGACCACTAAAACAAAGATATTGACACAAGATGTGTGCAACTGTATTTAGTTTCCGATCCATTTGAACATGATTTAAGTGGGGGCTCCTCTAGGGGGGTCCGGGGGCATGCTCCCTCGGGAAGACTTTTTTTTATATTGAAGTTAAAAGCATCAATCTGGTGCACTTTGAGAGCAACATTAGGAGATATGGATACATCTCTCAACACCAGATGAAACAGAACTGGAAGCAGATTTTGTTTTTCTTTATGGATACTTTACAAATCACTCCCCTTTCAAACTGGATTCTTGTTTATTAATAACAAAATGTTTGTACTGTCAGTATTTTAAACCTGTTTTTCACCTGTTCTCTTATTTTTGTATAACTATAATGATCATATAGAGGTGTGCCTTCACCTCGCTGAGCTGAGGTTATCAGAGCCTCTCAGTCTTTCAGGAGAGAGCTCTCTAACGCTCTCCCCCCCGCGGCCGCTCACACAGTACATTCCAATGTTAATAAAAGCACACGGAAGCTGTGTACGTTTTTTGGGAGTTTGATTTATTTTAAATGAACACAAATACAAAATTAAAACCTATAATTGGCGCCCCCTATGGGTTGATGCGCCCTTAGCATTCACCTATACTGCCTTTGCCGAGGGCCGGCCCTGAGTATAAGTATATTACCAGGGAGGAAACAGCCAATCACAGTCCTCTAATCTCCTGCTGATGAATGATAAGAGTTTCTGAATGTCCTGCAGGCCTCCTGACCCTGAACGCCCCGCTGGATTTCGAGGTGACCCGCGAGTACTACCTGTCTGTGGAGGGGAGTCGGGGGAAGTCGTCCCTCAGTGACATCACTACGGTCATCATCAACGTGACGGACCTGAACGACAACGCTCCGGTGTTTCAGAGGGGAGACAACAGCGCCGAGGTGCCGGAGGACCTGAACCCCGGCAGCCTGGTGACGAAGGCACGGCAACAAGGAGACTTAGTATTACTATACGCATTCATGTATCTGTTTATGAATGATCGACTGAGGGGATCCTACCATCAGGGCATCCAATGTGCAGCCTATCAGCATGTTGTGTGGATCGTAGAACTAGAGGTTATCATGTATCTTATTCCTCACCGCCCCCCCTCTGTCCCTCCAGGTCACGGCCACTGATCTGGACGGTCCAATCAACAATCTGCTGCGTTACTCCATAGTGAGCGGAGACCCTCTGCAGCAGTTCACCATCGAGCCTCGCAGCGGAGAAATCACCGTCCGCACGGCGCTGGACCGAGAGGAGGTCAGTGTGTCATCAACGTGTGTCCCCTCTTCTTCATGTATCTTCTACATCAACATGTGTCCCCTCTTCTTCGTGTCTCTTCTACATCAACATGTGTCCTCTCTTCTTCATGTCTCTTCTACATCAACATGTGTCCTCTCTTCTTCATGTCTCTTCTACATCAACATGTGTCCCCTCTTCTTCGTGTCTCTTCTACATCAACATGTGTCCTCTCTTCTTCATGTCTCTTCTACATCAACATGTGTCCTCTCTTCTTCATGTCTCTTCTACATCAACATGTGTCCTCTCTTCTTCGTGTCTCTTCTACATCAACATGTGTCCTCTCTTCTTCGTGTCTCTTCTACATCAACATGTGTCCTCTCTTCTTCATGTCTCTTCTACATCAACATGTGTCCCCTCTTCTTCACATCTCTTCTACATCAACATGTGTCCCCTCTTCTTCATGTCTCTTCTACATCAACATGTGTACAGAACAGTATCATTGGGGACCTTTAAGTAACCCTATTGTATCCCTCCCCTCCCCCCCCTGCAGATGCAGCACTACTCTCTGACGGTGCAGGCGGCAGATGAAGGATATCCTCCGCTCTCCTCCGCCGTCCTCATCAGCATCTCGGTCGACGACGTCAACGACAACCCGCCGCTCTTCTCCCAGGTCAACCACAGTCTGCTGCTGCAGGTACGGCCATCTGAGCACGTGTTAGCATCGTGCTACGTACAGAGATGGCAAAAGGACACACATGCTTTACCCAAGTAGAAGTACAGATACTCGTGTTTAAAAATACTCTGGTAAAAGTAGAAGTATTTCTACTTTCTCAACCAAATACATATTAACTAACAAACAATTGACCTCTACCTGTGTGTGTGTGTGTGTGTGTGTGTGTGTGTGTGTGTGTGTGTGTGTGTGTGTGTGTGTGAGCTTGCTTCATGCTACGCTAGGAAATAGTTGCCCACTTTCCTCATGAATAGATATGTGTGTGATCTCCCTTCAGGATTATCAAAGCCTTGTTTCACACGCTGGCCGTTTCTGTGCCAGCTCTCCTTCACTTTGCCGGCGTTCAAACACACCAGCCAGAACACCTGTGATTTTGAATCTGAATGATGTGATGATATCGTCCAATCAGCTGCTCTCCACATCCGCCGAGGAACAAAGCTCTGATTGGATGATTGTCTTTCAGTTTTCAGTCAGGTGGTGCAGGTCAGCAGCTGCTTCTCCTGCAGATCAGTGTGTAGTGTCTCTACTTTAAAGAGTCCTCTCCTGCTGATGTTCAGGTGTATATCAGTATGTAGTGTCTCTACTTTAAAGAGTCCTCTCCTGCTGATGTTCAGGTGTATATCAGTATGTAGTGTCTCTACTTTAAAGAGTCCTCTCCTGCTGATGTTCAGGTGTATATCAGTATGTAGTGTCTCTACTTTAAAGAGTCCTCTCCTGCTGATGTTCAGGTGTATATCAGTATGTAGTGTCTCTACTTTAAAGAGTCCTCTCCTGCTGATGTTCAGGTGTATATCAGTATGTAGTGTCTCTACTTTAAAGAGTCCTCTCCTGCTGATGTTCAGGTGTATATCAGTGTCTAGTGTCTCTACTTTAAAGAGTCCTCTCCTGCTGGTGTTCAGGTGTATATCAGTATGTAGTGTCTCTACTTTAAAGAGTCCTCTCCAGCTGATGTTCAGGTATATATCAGTATGTAGTGTCTCTACTTTAAAGAGTCCTCTCCTGCTGATGTTCAGGTGTATATCAGTATGTAGTGTCTCTACTTTAAAGAGTCCTCTCCTGCTGATGTTCAGGTGTATATCAGTATGTAGTGTCTCTACTTTAAAGAGTCCTCTCCTGCTGATGTTCAGGTGTATATCAGTGTGTAGTGTCTCTACTTTAAAGAGTCCTCTCCTGCTGATGTTCAGGTGTATATCAGTATGTAGTGCCTCTACTTTAAAGAGTCCTCTCCTGCTGATGTTCAGGTGTGTATCAGTATGTAGTGTCTCTACTTTAAAGAGTCCTCTCCTACTGATGTTCAGGTGTGTATCAGTATGTAGTGTCTCTACTTTAAAGAGTCCTCTCCTGCTGATGTTCAGGTGTATATCAGTGTGTAGTGTCTCTACTTTAAAGAGTCCTCTCCTGCTGATGTTCAGGTGTATATCAGTATGTGGTGTCTCTACTTTAAAGAGTCCTCTCCTGCTGATGTTCAGGTGTATATCAGTATGTGGTGTCTCTACTTTTAAAGAGTCCTCTCCTGCTGATGTTCAGGTGTATATCAGTATGTAGTGTCTCTACTTTAAAGAGTCCTCTCCTGCTGATGTTCAGGTGTATATCAGTATGTAGTGTCTCTACTTTAAAGAGTCCTCTCCTGCTGATGTTCAGGTGTATATCAGTATGTAGTGTCTCTACTTTAAAGAGTCCTCTCCTGCTGATGTTCAGGTGTATATCAGTGTGTAGTGTCTCTACTTTAAAGAGTCCTCTCCTGCTGATGTTCAGGTGTATATCAGTATGTAGTGTCTCTACTTTAAAGAGTCCTCTCCTGCTGATGTTCAGGTGTATATCAGTATGTAGTGTCTCTACTTTAAAGAGTCCTCTCCTGCTGATGTTCAGGTGTATATCAGTATGTAGTGTCTCTACTTTAAAGAGTCCTCTCCTGCTGATGTTCAGGTGTATATCAGTGTGTAGTGTCTCTACTTTAAAGAGTCCTCTCCTGCTGATGTTCAGGTGTATATCAGTATGTAGTGTCTCTACTTTAAAGAGTCCTCTCCTGCTGATGTTCAGGTGTATATCAGTGTGTAGTGTCTCTACTTTAAAGAGTCCTCTCCTGCTGATGTTCAGGTGTATATCAGTATGTAGTGTCTCTACTTTAAAGAGTCCTCTCCTGCTGATGTTCAGGTGTATATCAGTATGTAGTGTCTCTACTTTAAAGAGTCCTCTCCTGTTGATGTTCAGGTGTATATCAGTATGTAGTGTCTCTACTTTAAAGAGTCCTCTCCTGCTGATGTTCAGGTGTATATCAGTATGTAGTGTCTCTACTTTAAAGAGTCCTCTCCTGCTGATGTTCAGGTGTATATCAGTATGTAGCGTCTCTACTTTAAAGAGTCCTCTCCTGCTGATGTTCAGGTGTATATCAGTATGTAGTGTCTCTACTTTAAAGAGTCCTCTCCTGCTGATGTTCAGGTGTATATCAGTGTGTAGTGTCTCTACTTTAAAGAGTCCTCTCCTGCTGATGTTCAGGTGTATATCAGTATGTAGTGTCTCTACTTTAAAGAGTCCTCTCCTGCTGATGTTCAGGTGTATATCAGTATGTAGCGTCTCTACTTTAAAGAGTCCTCTCCTGCTGATGTTCAGGTGTATATCAGTATGTAGTGTCTCTACTTTAAAGAGTCCTCTCCTGCTGATGTTCAGGTGTATATCAGTATGTAGTGTCTCTACTTTAAAGAGTCCTCTCCTGCTGATGTTCAGGTGTATATCAGTATGTAGCGTCTCTACTTTAAAGAGTCCTCTCCTGCTGATGTTCAGGTGTATATCAGTGTGTAGTGTCTCTACTTTAAAGAGTCCTCTCCTGCTGATGTTCAGGTGTATATCAGTATGTAGTGTCTCTACTTTAAAGAGTCCTCTCCTGCTGATGTTCAGGTGTATATCAGTATGTAGTGTCTCTACTTTAAAGAGTCCTCTCCTGCTGATGTTCAGGTGTATATCAGTATGTAGTGTCTCTACTTTAAAGAGTCCTCTCCTGCTGATGTTCAGGTGTATATCAGTATGTAGTGTCTCTACTTTAAAGAGTCCTCTCCTGCTGATGTTCAGGTGTATATCAGTGTGTAGTGTCTCTACTTTAAAGAGTCCTCTCCTGCTGATGTTCAGGTGTATATCAGTATGTCTGATGAAAGCCTGTCTCTGTGGTTTGTGATGCGAGCTTTAATTTAAACTCGTGAAACCACATCGGAGTTGCGTGTTTTATCCCATCAACTTCAAATGGCTGCCCACTTCCCGAAGCATCCTATCCGTTCTTTGATGGATAACTCATCTTCATGGCTTTAATGCAAGCCGGCTTTAAACACCGAGACTTTGGACAGGTGATCCGTCATTTGGGAAAAAGGTAATCCATCATGTCGGACAATTTTAGGACTGGTTTTATTTATCCGCTGGTATAAATAAGTCGATTGCAAGACGACACACGGAGACGTGTTTATTGGGGCACTTTACAGAGCTCGGGCGTTTAGCAGTCTGATGGCCTGTGGGAGGAAACCGTCCCTGGGTCTGGTGGTCAGACGGCAGCAGACTGACAGTTTGTTGCTGGGCTGATGGTTAATATTATTATTATTATTATTATTATTATTATTATGTATTAATTATTTTTACTATATACTATAATAAGTATGTTTTGTGTTTCTCCTATTATCCTAAGATACTCTTAAGTTTGGCTGTGAAAAAGAAATATGAAGGACAGACCAGCTATTTCTATTTATTTTAAAAGGCAGGTTAATTTCTTCTTCCTGCTCCTCTTCGGTCAACGGCGTGATTACAGAGACATGTTTTGTTAACAATTATTATACATTAAGTTTTGCATTCCATGAACAAATGAAATGAAATGGGGGATCTTTTATAATCCAACAACTTATTTAATCCACGTCCCGGTTCCCCTGCAGGAGGGCGAGTCGGCCGGCAGCACCATCCTGCAGCTGGTGGTGACGGACAGAGACTCGCCCAGGAACGGCCCGCCCTACTCCATCCACATCGTGAGCGGAAACGAGGACCGCCGCTTCCACGTGGATCAGGGAGGCCTGCTGTCGCTCTCCTCTCCACTCAGGAAGAAGGTCAAAGCCCAGCACCTGCTCAAGATACAGGTACGGTCCAGCAGAGGGTGTTAGTACGCCAAGAGGACATGTCTGTCTGTGACTTCAGATGAAACAAGGAGCCCCTCCCCCACGCCCCTCTGAGAGAGATTTGGTTACAACGAACACAAAGGTGGTCGAGAAGGAGATCCAGGTGATAAGGGGGGGGGTTACCTTGGTTAATAATTCATTCTATTTGGAGGCACCCAAGGACACCTTACAATTCATAACATATTATAAGGGAATGTTTAAGACAGTACAACAACAAAAAATTCCCATCTAAACAACTCTCAAGTCTATCTTGGAAAAAAGGTGATATGAGGCCTTACATTTCCTCAATGTAGTCTTTATCAGACCGCATGACGAAAGCGTTGACGTAGCTCGGCCAGAGGCGGACTGGCCAGAGGCGGACTGGCCAGAGGCGGACTGGCCAGAGGCGGACTGGCCAGAGGCGGACTGGCTAGAGGCGGACTGGGTGGAGGCGGACTGGCCGGAGGCGGACTGCCTAGAGGCCGACTGGCTAGAGGTGGACTGGCCAGAGGTGGACTGGCCAGAGGCGGACTGCCTAGAGGCGGACTGCCTAGAGGCGGACTGGCCAGAGGCGGACTGGCTAGAGGCGGACTGGCCAGAGGCGGACTGGCAAGAGGCGGACTGGCCAGAGGCGGACTGGCTAGAGGCGGACTGGCCAGAGGCCGACTGGCCAGAGGCCGACTGGCTAGAGGCGGACTGGCCAGAGGCGGACTGGCTAGAGGCGGACTGGCCAGAGGCGGACTGGCTAGAGGTGGACTGGCTAGAGGCGGACTGGCCAGAGGCCGACTGGCTAGAGGCGGACTGGCTAGAGGCGGACTGGCTAGAGGCGGACTGGCCATCGGGACGTTTGGGACGAATCCCGATGGGCCGGTACCGAAGTGGGCCAGTCGGACGATGTGCTCCGATCGGATAAGTCACTAGCACCCCTCCCCCGTTGACAATGTACCAACTGTATTTCCTAGCGGTTTGATTGGCAGTCCTCCGTCTGAAACTTGGATTTTATCCAATGGCTGTTTAGAAAGCAAGTGATGATCCTGATTCTGAGGGCTTTCACCATTCGCTGCGTCAGAAGTCAATCAATCAATACAATCTGGAAATGTATTAACTTATTCCCAGACAGTTTTGTGGCTACATTGAGTGCCTGGCTCATAAAGATGTCAATCCACGGATGCATTCCTCCTTAAACCAAAAGAGGGCTACCTAACAGATAGATAGCAGCAGCCGAATAAAGGGACAACTATCTTGTCCAAAGTTTCTCTGCCATTGTCCTTCCTACACTGCTTGAACCAACGCGTAGTTAAATAGGAATACGTTTCGTTCACATCTCACATTGCACCCCAGAGATTCCCTTAATCATTCTGCTTGAATCTCATGACAATAAAAAGAACATCGCTGAACGGTGTATATATAATGTAATCACGGTGCATTGAGCCTTCCTGCAGAGAGTGTTGCCCTTCGAGGCTGAAAGGGTGCAGATAATTACCTCGTCTTTATCTACGGAGGAGGACTCACACCGCCTACATATTCCCATCGTATTTATACACACAAGTAAGTGTTGTCCTCCAGGGATCCTGAACATGTTCATCATAAAGAAACAAAGTGAATGCAAGACGATGAACAGAAAGCCTTCTGGAGAACAGCTGACTATGCATTTTGTATTATTGCAATGCGTGGATTTGTGTAAGCTCGGGTCGAATATCGTGGGGTTTAAAACGGCGGATTTATGATATTTAGTCCGAATAACTGCATTGTTGTTGTGCTTGAATAGATGTTGTGTCCAAGAAGATCCACATGTGCAGTGCTTAGAGAATGGAAACACACACTGGTCTTTAAGATGTACATTATTCCTAACTGGGAACGAGCTCTTTTGTGCAGGAGAGGCAACAGCTAAAATAACAAAACGTGATTTATTAATATCCTGTGGTGACGAACGTTAGTGGATCATTTTGAATCTAGTTTAGAATTATTCCGCAGATGCTCCGGCTTCACTCCAAACTGAAATGAGAGAAACAACAATGAGAACAGGAACAATAACAAAAACATCAGCATGCTGGCTAAGCCCTTACAGTTTTAGCGTTTTCCGGGGTTGCTTTTCTCTAAATCAGTATTTCTTTGGCCTGAAATTAGGTCTGTGGTCAACACGAGCTGAAGACATCTTAACGTTTTGTTCTACGTCATAAACTACGACAGTAACTGGTGAATTGAACTTAAAATGGCAAACAAGACATAACTTCTGTCTGAGTTAGCGTCTTAGCGTTTCTGGGGCTGCGTTTCTCTCGATCAGTCATTTCTTTTAACGCGTTGTTGGCCTGAAATAAGGTCTGTGGTAGGGATGTCCCGATCACCTTTTTTTTGCTCCCGATCCGATTCCGATCATTTGATTTTGACAATCTGCCGATACCGATTGTTCCCGATCCGATCTTTATGCAATGCATTAAGAGAGAACAAAGGTAACAGATAACGGCTGGTCATCCAACGCGATGAGTTCAGCTATCTTGGCCTTGTCTCTGTTCTAGGGCAGTTTCTCTTTCCTTTTGAAAGCCTCTCAAAGTGTCGGTTGCTTCAGTGCCGTCACCCGAGTGGCCCCTGTGTACTCGTCGTGTTGTTGTTGGTGTTTGTTTCTCAGGTGGCGTGTTAGATTGGTCGTGTTGAACGTAGCTCTGTTCTTTCCACCACGCGGAACCTCCGCCTTGCAAACATTGCATCTGGCTGTTACACTGCCTTCGCTTTCAATTTCATAATACTTCCAAACTCCTGACCTCTGCTCTGTCCAGACTCCCGAGTCTCCAGCTGGACGTAGCCTCTCGTTAGCTCACTGCTGCTATCAGGCACTGCGCCCACTCTGTTGCTTTCAGAGGAATAAGCAACCAGGTCTGAAAACAAGCCCAAAGGAAGCAACACATACATGATGTCGTATAATTTTGAACCAAAGCTAAGTCCTCAGGATGACTTTAAGACGTGAACATGGTCATTTTTGTTTTGTAGCATTAAATTAAAAAGATATATATTTTATAAAAAAAAATTAAAAATTCTCCCGATCCCCGGTTTTTTGAAAATCACGTGATCGGCTCCGATCACGTGATTTTCAAAAAACCGGGGATCGGGAGAATTTTTTTATAAAATATATTTCGGATCGGATCGGGACATCTCTAGTCTGTTGTCAACACAAGCTTAACCTAAACTTAAAATGGCTAACAAGACATAACTTCTCTCCATGTACCATCAGGTGACGGACAGCGGCCATCCTCCTCTCTCCTCCATCTGCGTAGTCAACATCAACGTCACGGAGCAGAGCAAGTACCCTCCCTCCGTGGTTCCTCTGGAGGTCTTCATCACCACCTTCGACATGCTGTTCTCCAACCGTTTGATCGGACGACTTCACGCCTCGGACCAGGACCCGCAGGATGTTCTCACCTACTCCCTGCTGTCGGAGCATCCCGACGGAGGAAGCTTCTCTGTGGACCAGGCGGACGGAAAAATCTGGGCCGATGAAAACCTCAAGGTCTCTTAATGTCTTTTTTATTTTTGCAAAGCACTTTGAATTGCCTTGTGTTGAAAGGTGCTACATATAATTCTCCCTGCGCGACAACAACAACTTTACGGCAGCACTTATCGAGGCTTTCTGCAACAGTCCAAGTCTGTTTACAGTTTCTGATCCACTAACCAGTCCCTAAACACTACACAGCCTATACCGCGTTCCTGTTGGTAGTGTTGTAGTCGAGACCACCTTATTCGAGACCAAGACATTACCAAGACCGGAGAGTAGCACGACCAAGACAAGACCACGACTTTAAGAGTTCGAGACCAAGACAAGACCACGACTTTAAGAGTTCGAGACCAAGACAAGACCAAGACTTTAAGAGTTCGAGACCAAGACAAGACCACGACTTTAAGAGTTCGAGACCAAGACAAGACCACGACTTTAAGAGTTCGAGACCAAGACAAGACCAAGACTTTAAGAGTTCGAGACCAAGACAAGACCACGACTTTAAGAGTTCGAGACCAAGACAAGACCAAGACTTTAAGAGTTCGAGACCAAGACAAGACCACGACTTTAAGAGTTCGAGACCAAGACAAGACCAAGACTTTAAGAGTTCGAGACCAAGACAAGACCAAGACTTTAAGAGTTCGAGACCAAGACAAGACCAAGACCAAGACAGGGCGAGACTGAATCAAGACCGGAACCAGATTACTGTGAATCCAACACTACATGCACAGCATAAAGGAAAACCCTTTAACACACACACACACACACACATTCTCTCTCTCTCTCTCTCCCTCCTTCTCACTCACACCAGTGGTGAGCCGTGACTTTTATACCTAGGCCCTCTGACAACTTTCCTCGAAAAAAAAGAAGAGTTATTAAGGCTCAGCGTATACTTCAGCGGAATATCAAAACAACAGCCTGGGGTGCAAAACGCATCAATGACAGCGACCCTCTACCACACAGAACAACACCATGTATACCTACACCTATCATGACAGGGCGCCCACAGCCAAGTAGCAATTACAAATGAATTAAGTCGGCACGGCAACCCGCATTGAAAATGACTTAGGCCTACCTTTGATGATAAATCACTGAAACACAAAGTCATCCTCCCGTCCTTCTGGATGAAGCGCTTGCGGGTCGTTCAGCTGATCCTTTGCCACTCGAGTTTATCATTGGAACTCCATCTTGAAAATGACTCGGTTAATAATTTCGCAACGATGTCATCACTGTCACTGAAGTGAGCCACCATGAACGAACCTATGCTAATCATAGATCTATCGATTAGATCGATTCGATTTATGATTCGAAAATAATAAGAGTAGGGTAGACATGTGGATATTATCCGTCTGAACAAAACGTGCATTTATTTAACAGGTTCGTTTTCCACTGACCTTATTTCGAGCTATTTTCCAAAAGCCTCTGGAGAAATCCCGTTGCTTTCTGTCGAGGGAATCCGGGCGAAGCTTACTTCCGGGTTTTAGGACGCGTCACTGCACCACTTGCATAGACCTCACAGCGGGCGGAACTTGTCATAAAGTCCGCGAAAATAAAGCCCGCCCATTTAGAGGGAAGATATGATTGGTCAATTGTGCTGTCATTTGCAATTACTCTCTCGTTGAGTTACTATAGCGACCCTCTGTGAATGTAGAGAGGGACCAACAAGCTCTCCCGTCTTCACAGTAACTCGCAGAGACGACATTTAACCCTTCACATTCCAACAGAAACTGAACAGGCAGATTCGAAGGATTTATTTCTTTGGAAATGTTATTTTAAATACAATTAAATCAAGTTATTTTGGTAAAACTAAAGAAACATTTAACAAAAAATGTGTTTTTTTTAATGTTTTCAAATATAATTTTTTAGAATATCTTAGGGCCTAGAACGTTAAGAAGTGGAAAAGACCGGTCTCGAGTACTTCGATATTACCTGTTAGTGTTTACTTCCTGTCTGTGCTATATACATAACGTTGCCTTTCCTTTGCCTTGAAGGAGGGTTCGTACTCGCTCAACGTCAGCGTTTCCGATGGGAAGTTCACCGTTCCGACGGGGGTCAAAATCCACGTCTGGGCGGCCGATCAGAGGGCGCTGGATTCGGGTTTGACGCTGCAGATGGTGGGGTTTTCGGCGGAGGAGTTTCTGGGTGATCACTGGAGAGGTCTTCAGAGGAGCCTGGGTCAGGCGCTGGGTTTCCCCCGACAGGAGGTGCTGCTCGTCAGCCTCCAGCAGCTGCCGGACGGCGGGGGGCTGGAGGCTCTGCTGACCTGCAGGAGGGAGGGTGGACTCCTCCAGAATCTGCCCAACAACAGACTCGCAGGTGAGCAATTAGGGAGTTTACAGATTGGGGCTTTTAAACTGGCAAAAATGTGACGTAAAGCATTCTTCTTCCTTTTCTTTGTCCTTCCCCTTCTTCTCCTTCTCCTTCTTCTTCTTGTAGTTCTTCTAGTTCTTCTATTGTTTCTAGTTCTTCTTCTTTTCTTCTTCTTCTTCTTCTTCTTCTTCTTCTTCTTCTTCTTCTTCTTCTTCTTCTTCTTCTTCTTCTTCTTCTTCTTCTTCTTCTTCTTCTTCTTCTTCTGCTTCTTTCTAAGAACTAGCCTATTAATCAAATAAACATCCATTTGGGTAACTTTTCTTTCTGGAACAAGTTAATGAAATGATATGTTCATTAAAAATCGTAATATAAAAAATGCACCAAGGTACGAGACGTTCTGAATATCGAAGCCTTTTTAGTATCCGTTAATTTGGACACACACCATGTAATCCCTTTGAGATGAATAGTCTGTTCGATGGTGCAGTCTGTGAACCCGATCTCTCTTCTTCAGGCATCATAACGGACATGGAGGACTCCCTGGGGCTCAGCATCCTCCGGGTGAAACACAACGGGTGTTTGGGCGCCGGCTGTCCCACGAGAGGCTGCAGGAACGCCGTCCGGCTGACTTCAGAGAGACTCAACCACTTCACCACCGCCAGAGCCGCGTACATCACCCCGCAGCACAGCTGGGAGAGCGTCTGCCCCTGCAACGGTACGTGTTGGCATCCACAGGAACTCAGACTCTATATCTCTTTGCCACACGAATGCAGTCGTCACCAAACACCGATTATTTGAGATTAAATCCTTTTAGTGGGTTAAAGGTGGGGTAGGTACGTTTCAGAAACCGGCTCGAGATACACTTGTTGTTATATTCCGTGGAATGCTCTTAACATCCCGATAGTAATGAATATCTGAAGTGCTTTGACAACAAATCCATACAAAAATGTCATCTGTAGAAGCCGTGATACTGTAAAAAGTACAACCAATCCGTTTAGCGGGGTCCGGCTAAACGGATTGGATTGCCTCCCTGTCCGTCAGCCTTCCATCTCGTGCACGCACAAATGTATCTCGTGCCGTCATTGGGCGTGCATTGCAGCAGTACTTCAATGACTCGACAGCAACAGGCGGCCACTTCCACCGGTCTGCTGACGTCGTGGTCGCGTTCGCGTGTGTTGGAGGAGGTGCTCTGTGAGGAAGTCTGAAGGAAGGGGCGGATTCTTTTCGGCTGTGTACTTTCACATTTTAGTGCACTCGAGCCGGTTTCTGAAACTTACCTACCCCACCTTTAAGTACATTCTTAGAACAAGTGAGAAATGGACTTCTGAAAGAATACTTACGTTTTTCCCTCTGACTATTGTAAAGGCCTCTTTTCTTTGTTGCATGTGTAAAAAGTTTGGTATTTTGAGCATCCCATGGCATCATCCAAACCATCGGAGGCCAAGCAACTTGTGAGTAACACAAATATAAAAGAAAGAAAACGAGTTAGAAAATGTCTGTTCAAGGCGTCTATTGGCTTGATAGAACACAAGGAAGGAAGCCACGGCAGTCTTTATATTGTCCAATATCACACATTGCCCAACGACACATCAGATCAGGTTGAGTGTGAAGCTTCTCTCCAGCCGACAGAACATCTAGCGTCTGCTCAGCGGCGCCTCGTCGGTTCGTCCTCTCTGATTTCCGTGGGCATTCCTGACAGGATTAGTGAAGACAGATTGAGAGCTCGAGCCACGGCCTTTCTAGGAAGTCGTTATCAGCTTGTTTAGAGTCCTCGTCCCCGTGGAACGTCTTCTGTTATCGCCGCTTTGTTTTGACTATATCGGAAACCGATTTCGACCAAAGAGACTCTGGAGTTTGGCGATAAAGAGAGACGCACAACACACGCATCTACCAACACATGAAAAATGACCTATTAACCCGTGCAACAGGAAGTAATTAACCACTGCAACAGGAAGTAATTAACCACTGCAACAGGAAGTAGTTAACCACTGCAACAGGAAGTAATTAACCACTGCAACAGGAAGTAATTAACCACTGCAACAGGAAGTAATTAACCACTGCAACAGGAAGTAGTTAACCACTGCAACAGGAAGTAGTTAACCACTGCAACAGGAAGTAATTAACCACTGCAACAGGAAGTAGTTAACCACTGCAACAGGAAGTAATTAACCACTGCAACAGGAAGTAGTTAACCACTGCAACAGGAAGTAATTAACCACTGCAACAGGAAGTAGTTTACCACTGCAACAGGAAGTAATTAACCACTGCAACAGGAAGTAGTTAACCACTGCAACAGGAAGTAATTAACCACTGCAACAGGAAGTAGTTTACCACTGCAACAGGAAGTAATTAACCACTGCAACAGGAAGTAGTTAACCACTGCAACAGGAAGTAATTAACCACTGCAACAGGAAGTAATTAACCACGGCAACAGGAAGTAATTAACCACTGTAACAGGAAGTAATTAACCCCTTCAACAGGAAGTAATTAACCACTGCAACAGGAAGTAGTTAACCACTGCAACAGGAAGTAATTAACCACTGTAACAGGAAGTAATTAACCCCTTCAACAGGAAGTAATTAACCACTGCAGCAGGAAGTAGTTAACCACTGCAACAGGAAGTAATTAACCACTGCAACAGGAAGTAGTTAACCACTGCAACAGGAAGTAGTTAACCACTGCAACAGGAAGTAGTTAACCACTGCAACAGGAAGTAGTTAACCACTGCAACAGGAAGTAATTAACCACTGCAACAGGAAGTAATTAACCACTGCAACAGGAAGTAGTTAACCACTGCAACAGGAAGTAATTAACCACTGCAACAGGAAGTAGTTAACCACTGCAACAGGAAGTAGTTAACCACTGCAACAGGAAGTAATTAACCACTGCAACAGGAAGTAGTTAACCACTGCAACAGGAAGTAGTTAACCACTGCAACAGGAAGTAGTTAACCACTGCAACAGGAAGTAATTAACCACTGCAACAGGAAGTAATTAACCACTGCAACAGGAAGTAGTTAACCACTGCAACAGGAAGTAATTAACCACTGCAACAGGAAGTAGTTAACCACTGCATCAGGAAGTAATTAACCACTGCAACAGGAAGTAGTTAACCACTGCAACAGGAAGTAATTAACCACTGCAACAGGAAGTAGTTTACCACTGCAACAGGAAGTAATTAACCACTGCAACAGGAAGTAATTAACCACTGCAACAGGAAGTAGTTAACCACTGCAACAGGAAGTAATTAACCACTGCAACAGGAAGTAGTTAACCACTGCAACAGGAAGTAGTTAACCACTGCAACAGGAAGTAGTTAACCACTGCAACAGGAAGTAATTAACCACTGCAACAGGAAGTAATTAACCACTGCAACAGGAAGTAATTAACCACTGCAACAGGAAGTAATTAACCCCTGCAACAGGAAGTAATTAACCACTGCAACAGGAAGTAGTTAACCACTGCAACAGGAAGTAATTAACCACTGCAACAGGAAGTAGTTAACCACTGCAACAGGAAGTAATTAACCACTGCAACAGGAAGTAGTTAACCACTGCAACAGGAAGTAATTAACCACTGCAACAGGAAGTAATTAACCACTGCAACAGGAAGTAATTAACCACTGCAGCAGGAAGTAGTTAACCACTGCAACAGGAAGTAGTTAACCACTGCAACAGGAAGTAGTTAACCACTGCAACAGGAAGTAATTAACCACTGCAACAGGAAGTAATTAACCACTGCAACAGGAAGTAATTAACCACTGTAACAGGAAGTAATTAACCCCTTCAACAGGAAGTAATTAACCACTGCAACAGGAAGTAATTAACCACTGCAACAGGAAGTAATTAACCACTGCAACAGGAAGTAATTAACCACTGCAACAGGAAGTAATTAACCCCTTCAACAGGAAAGTAATTAACCACTGCAACAGGAAGTAGTTAACCACTGCAACAGGGAAGTAATTAACCACTGCAACAGGAAGTAGTTAACCACTGCAACAGGAAGTAATTAACCACTGCAACAGGAAGTAATTAACCACTGCAACAGGAAGTAGTTAGGTCGGTAAGTTTAAAAGACTCCAAAGGGTAGCCGTTTTTTTATTTAAAACGGTGGCAGGGAGGTGAAGAGCTCCTCTCCGCGGGCGGTTTCCCGGCCTCCAGGTAATAAAATAATTTAAAATAAATATAAATAAACAAATAAAAGCATCCCTCCTCATGTGGCCTTGATCATTTTCAGATAAAAACATTTAAAATTATAAAACATGTAAGAAGTCATAAAAACGTAAATATGAACACCATTAAGATTAATAAGATCGTGCTGAAAACACGTGGAGGGCGGATTAAAACTGGCTGACACACCCGCAGAGAAGGGAACCATCAGTTCGGGTTAGGGTTCGACACAGGCATTTCACAAAGGGGAATGTGTTTACAACGTAATTTCCCGATTATTTGAGAAGAAAGCCTTTTAGCTGGTTAAGTTAATTCTTAGAATAAGTGAGAAATGGATTTCACTTTGTTTGACAGCTATCACACTGGACACATGAGAAACTGTAAATGTATGCAATCATTTAGGGCAGGGGTGTCAAACTCAAGGCCCGGGGGCCAAATCCGGCCCGCGACTTCATTTCATGTGGCCCCATTAGAGCTTGCAAAGAATGTAATATGTTTCTTATACGGTTACATGCTACTTTACAGAAGCACGTTGCCCATAAACTACATGTCCCACAATGCATCTGAAAGTTGACTTTTTTTCTCAGAATTAGATTTTTTTTCAAAATGTTACTTTTCTTTTTAAATCATTTTGTAACATTCTCACTGAAGAGACTTGCAATTATTTGCCCTAGACTTCTGCTTTCAGACGTAGTTATTATGAAGTTATTACCCTATCCGATAATAATCCAATGCGGAGGTAATAATGTGATATAATACATTATTTTATATATATTAAATATTTGTATTTTTATATAATCTTAAAGTTACAACCGGCCCTTTGAGTGCAACATTCATGCTGATGTGGCCCGTGATGAAATTGAGTTTGACCCCCCTGATTTATGGCATTAATAATTCATATATAATGAATGGTTTTCATTTATTTAACATTAGAAATGATTTAGTCTGTTGAGATTCCTGGAAAAGGGAAATTACATAAAAAAAGTTGATTCGAGATCAGAACTCTGTTATTAGATCATTAGTGTTCTTATATGACACTTATTTCTAAATCTGAAATGTCTGTCTCAGATTTGGAATTTCTCCGTAAGGGCCATATACATTTGATTATTGACTTCATCCGCGGTGCAGATCTGGAGGTCACAGACCCTCCAACAGGAAGTGATTTAACCTTTGTTGGCTTTTCTTTCGTCTCACTCTCAGTTATCTTTGTATTGCAGAGTCTGCGGTGAGGTTCGATGGCAGATCGTACCTGAAGTACCTCCACGGGATGGACGAGGACGACCAGGACTTCAAACTGTCTCTGAGGTTTAAAACTTCCCAGCAGCACGGCGTCATCGTGTCCACTAACAACACCAACCACTGGGGGGCGCTACAGGTAATTACCCCCCTGAGGAAGATGATACTCACGCAGCAGTGACGCGTCCTAAAACCCAGAATCAGGTTTATTGCCAGGTAGGTTGACACGTACAAGGAATTTGACTTCGACTAGATGTTACATAACAGTACAAAAATAAACGCCCATATCTGTGACTTTTGTACAGGCATGGCATCATGGGAGTTGTAGTTTTTAGTAGTGGCCATATACGGGTACTACACTCCAGTTCGAGTCCCTGACGTACATTGGGAAAGTATAATACGTGAAACGACCCAGCATGAACACTAGTCTTTATTTAAATCATTAGGGTCTAAAAGTATTACATCGAAGACGCTCACCGCTGATTGGCTTTCTCGAGACGATTGAGTTAAAAAATCGAAAACTGACCTTCATGCCTTCTTCTCTGGGAAACACTATCCCGGGCCTTTGCACATCGTCTGTTCTGACTGAAGTTAGTTATCCTCTCGTAGCCCTTCTTCTTGCACATGAAAACACGTTTGATACGGCCCTGCCTTATCTCTGCGGGGCAGCGTGTTTATCAGCGCGAAACGCCTGATTGAATATCAGACGGGAGCGGTAAACTCACATATTCAAAGTTCCTCAGCGCCGCCGATACACATCTGGTTTATTACCCCCTGTGTATTCGGCGCAATCATCCCATCAATGCCCTTTTTAAAGTGAGATGATGGCGATGCCTCTGCTCGGGAGACGCGTGTTGCCCTTTCCCTGGAAAACAAGCCGCAGATAACAAGGTGCCGTCTTCCACGTGTATTGATGTGCTGAACCCTCGAGGGGACGGACGGCTCGTTACAACACAAGGTCTTCTGCACAATATTAAACCGGCGAGTTCACAGAGAATGATTCATTGTTGTCTTCTTTACGAGACATGAATAGCCCTCGTCACGGAGCAGCTCTCGTCTCGTCGCCGGGGTGATTTCCCCTCGTTCTGAATTTCAAATCAGTCTTTAGTGTCTGCTCTCTTCGCTGTGAGCAGAAACGGCTTCAAAAGGAATTTAATAACGCGGTTGTCTGAGAAGGCCGTACCCTGCATTCTGTGGCGACTCCAGAGCGACTTCCGAAAGGCAACACTAATATTAATAAAGGTTTGGATTTGATCGGATGAAGCTCGACGTGCTTTACGGCACACGACACATACGCAGAAACACAAGGTATACTGTATAGGCACCATGGGGGAGTAAAATAGGCAAGAGATAAATAAATATATATATTTTTGTTTTAATCCAAAAATTAACAACAGCTACAACAAAATAATAAAAATACTGAACAATAATTGAATGATTTAAATCAGGGGTGTCAAACTCAAGGCCCGGGGGCCAAATCCGGCCCGCGACTTCATTTCCTGTGGCCCCGCTAGAGCTCGCAAAGAATATAATACGTTTATTATACGGTTACACGCCACTTTACAGAAGCACGTTGCCCATAAACTACATGTCCCACAATGCATCTCATTTTGTGACATGCACACTGAAGAGACTTGCCCTTGACTTCTGCTTCCAGACGTAGTTAATTATGAAGATATTACCCTATCCGAAAATAATCCAATGCAGAGGCAATAATGTAATATAATACATTATTTTAAATATTTATATATGTATATTTATAGTCTTAAAGTTACAACCGGCTGCAACCGGAGTTTGACACCCCTAGGAGAGAGAGAGAGAGAGAGAGAGAGAGAGAGAGAGAGAGAGAGAGAGATCCAACGTGTATACTGAAAGCTCATCTCTTTCGACTTTAAAGAGCGTCACCATTTGCTGTTAGGGATAAGATGTCTGCGGGCGAACAGAATCTAACATAATATTGACTTTTAAGATGATAGAACATGCAGCAGTGTTTGTGAATCAATGTTATATATACTTATATTGATTTGCATATTCCCTCGTATAAATACAAAAACCAATATAATACCACATCCATTACGTTTCCATGCACATAGATCTGATTGCGTAACGTAATGTCATGTGTCTGTCAGGGATCACGTCTCCCCTGAGGAACGTTCCCCAGTAGTGACGGCAGCAAACCAAAGTGAAAGAACATTGCTTTACCAACGAGAGCCGATCTAATTGTTAAGACGTGTTTATATTCTCAATGCAGGAAGTCTCCAGGTATTCATTACGGTTTCACTTGACTTGTGTGAGCGGCGTCTGCGCGGTGTGTCTTTTGGTAGAAGACCAGTCAGCATGACGTTGGAGCCGTCTCCGTTTATTTACTGACAACAGATATCTAACAAATCAGTCGTTATTACATTATTTTCCCCGCACACTTAGACTCCTCCCACTTAGACTCCTCCCACATGGAACACATTGAGAAGAGGGAAGAGTGAGGGACACGAAAATAATCTTCCGAGTACAGCGACTGCATTTCGGATGTTCTGCTCACTGATTTGAGACCTAGTCAGATATTTAAAGTTTTTGTAAATGAAGAACACAGAATTATTAAATGCAGAACACAGAATTTATGTGATTATAATAAATGAATAACAAAGAAATATTTGACACCAAAGACCACTGCATATTTACAAGTGTTACACTCGAACTGTTCTGAGCTCGGATCTAACCCTAATTCAAGGTCACTTGGGTTCAAACTCATCTATTTGGGGCGGTGGTGGCGAAGTCGATAGGGACTTGGCTTGGCAACTGGAAGGTCACCAGTTCAAGTCCCGGCAAGTGCTACCGAGGTGTCCCTGAGCAAGGCACCGTTCCCCACACGGCTCCCCGGGCGCCGTTCAAAATGGGCAGCACACTGCTCCTAACACTAGGATGGGTCAAATGCAGAGAAACAATTTCCCCACGGGGGATTCATAAAAAGTATATCAAATCAAAAATCAATATATATATATCATTTTCAGATTTTGTTCCCAAAAAACTGAATCTATAACCAGAGTTACAAATTCAATATTTTATCACATTTTCTTACATAGAAACTGAATCTAAAACCCACCACATACGAGATATATGTATTCTCTCCATGCTAAAGTTCACACGAACAAAAAGCTTAAAACATTTCAACACTGTTTTATTAAAGTGACTTTATTTGAACATCAAAAGCCGCGTTCACACTGCGGTACTTTTCCCACAAAGGTTCATGCGAACTTAGTTCATGATCGCGTTCACACCAAAAAGAGCCGGTACTAAAAGTAGTTCATGCGAACCTTTTTACCCCCTCGAAAGTCCCGGCTAGAAAGCAGGGACTTTCGAGCGGCTCTTTAGTGAGGAAAGAGCTGTATTTCTGATTGGCTGGGCGGATTGCAAACCACGCCCCGTAACACTCCCAAAAAGTTTTGTGAAGCCGTCATTTTATTATCCTCGCATTAGCATTATTAGCATTATTAGCATTAGCCCAGCGCAGAAACGCAGAGAGACTAACTTTATGGCAACACAAAATAAAACATGGGAGCGGTGGAGATGAGGAGGTGTCGGCGTTCTGGCGATTTACTCGGAAGGCTTCAGTAGAAGCTGCTGGGACTCCCAGCAGCTGCTACTGAAGCCTTCCCCAACTCCGGGGACTTCCGGCCGGGGACTTCGCCGGGGACTCCGGGCGGCAGTATACGCCGTGAAGTGGTTTGCGGCCTGCCAGTAAACCCAAAGCAGAAGAAGAAGAAGTGACGTCAGCGGCTTCATTTGCCTACCATTTGAACCTTTGTGGGGAAAGTACCGCAGTGTGAACGCGGCTAAAGGATCCTCACCGCACGTTAACACATAGAAATATTACATCACTATAAAAGCGTTTTGAACATTGATTGTGTTTCGATGTATTCCTCTTTTCCCTGAGACGTATGCTGACCTGCAAACATCCCAATCAACACGTCCAGGGGAAGAATTACACACTGGACAAATCAATCAATCAAACACGACGCCTAAACAAAACATTATAATGTCTTGGTGTGCATTAAATGCCAAGTAAATGTAAACGCAGTGAAGAGCTTTCAAAACACATGGATGTAAACTTTGAGTTTTGTTTATGTTCCTTTTAACTTGTTTTGAGGTGTCGAAATATTTTGCCATTTAATAGATTTTCTGTTGGCTTTGCCAAACGTTTTTCGACGTTATGATCAAGTGATCGTTAAGGGTAATTGAAAACAGATTGGTTTCACATGGTTCAGGGGCTTTATCTGTAATATGCTACAGAATAGACTTAGCAACGACACCTCATGCTTCTCTAATACAATATACCGTCGCTAACGGCTCTCTTCCTCCACACTGCAATAACTGGACAAATAAATCAACTACACATGACGGCTAAACATACAATTATAAATTATAAGATGCACCTTATATGTAAATGGGGGAAAAGAGCATGCAAAACTATTGGATGTAAATTTGAGCTTGCATAAACATCTGCAATGTAATGTATGTTTAAAAAAAAATCTTCCATTACATTATTTTGTCATTTAATTGATTTTCTGACGGCTTTGCTGAACTTTTTGTTATTAATAATAATAACAATGACATTAAAGGGGACCTATCATGCAAAATGCACTTTTTGATGTCTTTTATACATAATCCCCGGTGCGTCGAGGAACTCACGCAGCGTCAGAAAATATAACCCTCTCTCTTTTCCTCCGTACCCAAATCTTTTAAAAACGGGGAACAACGAGCGGATCCAGATTTGCTGCCGATATTACGTAATTTCCGATGGCGGACCCACAGAAAGTCGCTATCAGAAACAATGCCTGACGTGTTTTGGACGTAATATGGTCTTTGTTGACATTAGCTAGCCTCGCTAACACTCAGAGCTAACCTGGACTGGAGAGCACGTGTTTGAAAAGCAGGAAATACAAAAAGGAACTCACCTTGTGATAAACCTGCAAGAGAAAACGCATTTGAGATCCATACTGTTTCAGAATCCTAGATGTGTTTTAGAACAGGATGGTGTGTAATCACAGCAGAATTTAACTGTATCTCCGGTAGAATTCTGATCAGGCATTAGCTCCGCCTCCTAAAGCTAAGGACCCAAAATCCGCGTTTCTCTTTCAGGGCTAAAATAGAGGGAACAACTTTACAGAAAAGCAGGAGTAAAAGAAAAAACAGACAGGCAGACAAAACAACAAATAAACTCGGGCACGTTATGATAAAGTGATCGTTAAGGGTAATTTTAAAACAGCTTTGTTCCAAATGGCAATGAAAATTCTTCTCTAATAAAGTAAAATGTTCCTAACTCCTCCTCCTCCTCCTCCTCCTCTTCAGCTGGCGGGCGGAGAGCTGCAGTTCAACTTCAGCTGTGGGAACATCGCTGTGATACAGATCAGATCTGACCTGGTGTCAGATGGCAGGTGGCACAGCGTCCTGTTGGAGGTCAACTCCAGCGCCCTGAGGCTGACCCTGGATCAGCAGCATCCGTCCTACCTCTCCCTGACGCAGCCCTGCAGGATGCTGAGCTCCCAGGGTGCTTTGCTCTTCGCTTCCTCCACTCCAGAACATCTTGGTAACTTCAGCGGCTGCTTGGAGGGCCTGCAACTCAACGGGGAGCCAATCAGAGTGGGGGATGCGTCGGAGTGGGCGGGGCCCTGGCAGCAGGAGGGTGTTCGGGTCGTACCAATGCTGCAGCCGGAGGGGGGTCTGCGACACAAACCCCTGTCAGAACCAGGGGGTCTGCGAGGAGGATGCTGGAGGAGGTGAGTGACTGAAGAGGAGACCATTCAAACTTCCCAAAAAAATATAGGTGCACAGCATGAAAAAAGAAAAAAGACAAGAAATGGAGAATAAAATATTAAATACAAAATTAAACAAGAATAAAGAAAAAATTCAAATTAAATAATTCTACAAAAAATTATAAATGTTGTAGACCCCAGGCCTGCTTATGATTATTATTATTATTATTATTATTATTATTATTATTATTATTATTATTATTATTATTATTATTATTATTACTACACAGCCTCTCAGTCAGCCATGACAGATTAGTTTGGCCTAACATCTTTATCACTCTCCGGCCCTTTGTGTGGCTGCCTGCTTATTGCCGTTATCTCTAACTGGCTGAATGCATCTGTCGAAACACAAAAGATAGAAATGGAAGTCCAAGGGGTTTGCAGCACAATCATTTCCCTCGGCATTGTCTCACAAAAGCAGGTTTGACTTATTCTCTATTTGAAATAGCAGCTGATAAAGACTCTCTGTAAAATGATATTATTCCCTTGCACAGGGTGGATATAAAATCAGACGTAAAGCCATAGAAGATACAGATCTCAGAGCTTCAGAGGAGCGAACAAACCCTGAAACTGTTATGAAAGTCTGCCTTCTGTTTCCACACGCAGGGTTTATCTCAGAGTCAGGAACCGGATTATTTATTTCCCCCCGTCAGTACAATAGGAGCTTTTTCCCTGTGACCCTGTGGAATAAAGGATACAGACTTCTCTCAGGACTTTATTCGCCAACTCGTCAAATCACATTTCATTTTATGCTTCACACACAAATCCTGGAGCGGGATGCCGAGCAACAAATAAATATTATTTCCCAACTGATCCCACCAGGTCGATGAAATTTAATGAGACAGGCGGAAAACCACGGAGGGAATTGTATTATTTGTTCTGCAGGACATAAAGTCGTTCCACTACTGAGGAACTTTATTTCCTAAGGTAGTAATTGTGATGTTAAGTAGGAGGGCCGATTAACTAGATGTCCTTTAAGCAATTCATTTAGTCAACTTGGTGATGTATGCATTTAAAATAAGATGTTTTCTGTGGCTTACTTGAACTTTAAAACTTAAAAAGAAAAATCCACCGATGTTTCTCGACACCGGGGGAGTTACGTTTTCTTTCTTTCTGATTTATTGCTACTTCGAGTTGGATTGGTTACTTATTTTACCCTTCAAGAAGTAACTTTCCATTTCGTCCCCGGAACGAAATGGACCAATCCGTGGAGCCGTTACGTTTACGTTAAGCCCGCGCTGATTGGTCCAAATTGACCAATCCACGGACTTCCTCACACACTCAGTGCAGGCAGCTCTGCTGATCTCTCCTCCCTGGCTGCAGGCTGATAACAGACAGTTGGGATTGTGGCGAAATTCTCTCCGCAGACCCATTCTCACAGCGTCTATCAACCTGTTTCTTTCTCAATATCAAGCCACACTTATTGCTTTTACTTCGGCTGTGACTTTGTGTGTGCTCAGGGTGAGTTTGGCTGTGTATCGCTAAACAAGGAAACCACACCTCCACGGAGCTCAGCGCGATTCACAACGTCCCGACTGGTCCCGACCAATCGGAGCACACTGGGCTCACAGGGGCAAGGGCAAGAGCTGCAGCTAGCCGTTTAGTGAAGAGAGTGAATACACATACTTTACAGACATGCTGTGAGAAACCAATGAGAGTTTGGAAAATTGCACAGGATAAATATATTCTAGTAGACCTCAACGATGGAATTATGATCAGTGGAAATGGCCATGACATGTGACCTTTAAAGGATATTTCGGCATCAGTCATTTCCAGTCTGACAGCTTTAGCTGCTTTTTGAAGGTTATTAATAAAAAAAAGGAATACGAATGACTCTCGCTTTTGATTCTGGATGACTCACAGAGCATGATGTTTGCTGTTCATGTTTTGTGGAACTATTTGCCAATAACAGACATGTCGGTACACAACAACACAATTTTTACACTCTCATGATCTCTGGAGGTGAGGGTTGACATTTGCTTTGTTTATTTATTTGCCTTCAGGGGAAACCTGTGGCTGTAGTTTTTTAATATCTCTGTGTGTTTTCTGTTTTCTCTGCAGAGGCGCGCTGCAGGTGTTCAGGACTCTTCCACGGCAACCGCTGCGAGCTCAACAACAACCTGTGTGTCTCCAATCCGTGTAAAGAGGGCACGGTGTGTGTGCCCAAGAGTGACGGTTACATGTGCAACTGCTCGCTGGACAACCCTGAAGCACGGTAAACACAGATTTTCACTTTAAACATATTCTTAAAATCATGACAAACTACATGAAAATACAGGTACATGCTATTAAAGGGATGGTCCAGTAAAGTCATTTCAAAACAACCAAATGTACATTTTTATGAAAGAAAGTCGAAAATGATTGAATGTTAAATCTGGAGTCCCACAGGGTTTGGTATTGGGTCCTTTCATTTTTTATTTTTGTCACTGCATTTTCTAGTTTCTTTCCTGTTGAATGTGTGTTTGTTTTCCCTCAAGAGCTGATAATGCATTATATATATGTATTTATTCTTGTTTAACCAGAGAGTTTTAGAATTAAATATGAATTGAAAGGCTGTTTTAGAAGCTTTTAGATAAGATTACAATTATCTTCTTTAAAATGAAAATGCCCAACATGTTTGGAATTGTTAGGCCAGTACACCTTCATCCTTATTACGTATACAAAGGTTGTACAACTCAAACACAACCCCTTATTACATGCAACATCACTTGTACTGCATTTGCATTCCTCAAAAGCTGTGTATGGCCTTGAATATGCATGCATATTTAATTGGGCACACACTCTGTACTGTAACACAACCTAATGTTAATCCACTCACACTACCAGCAGCTTACAAAGAATGAAATTACAGCAGCATTTGCATATTCCTGCTTCCATTACGGCCGCCTGTGGGATTGCGATGCCCCTCGTGGGGATTATAAGTGATCAGTGACACAGGTAGGGTTGTGATTAACTCAGTGCGTAACCACAGTGATTCTAATTGGATAATTATCTTCACAAGTACATGGGAGGACCATCTATTTATAATAGATGGGGTGCAGTGATGACGTACTAGGTCAACCCAGAAGTTAGCATCTCCCTGGTTCGCTCAACAAAATAATAGAAGGAACTACGGCATGGTCACATGACTTCACCACCGCTAAGCTAAAGGTGGCTAATGTTGGGCTATAAAGGAACTACAGCACGGTCACATGACTTCACGTCACCACCGCTAAGCTAAAGGTGGCTAATGTTGGGCTATAAAGGAACTACAGCACGGTCACATGACTTCACGTCACCACCGCTAAGCTAAAGGCGACTAATGTTGGGCTATAAAGGAACTACAGCACGGTCACATGACTTCACGTCACCACAGCTAAGCTAAAAGTGGCTAATGTTGGGCTATAAAGGAACTACAGCACGGTCACATGACTTCACGTCACCACCGCTAAGCTAAAGGTGGCTAATGTTGGGCTATAAAGGAACTACAGCACGGTCACATGACTTCACGTCACCACGCTAGCTAAAGGCGACTATGTGGGCTAAAGAACTCAGCACGTCACATGACTTCATCCCCAGCTAAGCTAAAAGTGGCTAATGTTGGGCTATAAAGGAACTACAGCACGGTCACATGACTTCACGTCACCACCGCTAAGCTAAAGGTGGCTAATGTTGGGCTATAAAGGAACTACAGCACGGTCACATGACTTCAATGGTTGAATTGAATACCATCCACATGAATGAGTGCAATACAAAATAAAATAAAGCACTTGACAATTTATTTAATCAAGAAACTTTCCAAAAACTAATCTCCTTAGGAAAAAGTAATACATGCTGGACTTTGCTCTGTTTGCTCTGTAACTACTGCTATGTACTATTCTGTGCACAGTGAGGGATTTGAACACCTGGGAAATTATTTTTGAAAAGCCGAACACCCGGCAGTTTTTATATAAAACAAAAAAGATAGGTTTTGTCAGATCGAAGCAGCGGCATCTGTTAATCAGAGGTCTGCCGGTCCGTCCTCTGGGTCGTAAGTCTGGAAGTGAAGCTCTCTGCCTTATCAGTAAAATATAACCTTAATTCCCGGGACAAGGTGGACACCCAAGCGTCTTTGGGTTCAGAAAAGCGCTATATAAAATTGATATATTATTATTACCTTCGTGCTGTAATTTTTTATTTAATCTTTGGACCACAATCCAGACTATTCAGAGTTTCTGACATCATTGTTAACATTTCCTGAATAATGAGTAGCTGAAAGAGGATTTCTGCCTGAGAAAGAAAATCTATGTCAACAGATATCCTTGAAATATTACATGTGAAACTTTTAACTGCATCTTACTGTCAGTTATCCGTGTTTATTTGTTTACATGCTAGCGCTGCAGGACTTGATTATAATATGCAATAAGCACTAACGGTAAATAATGCAATCCGATCTTACTTGGGAAAAATGCGCAAATATTAAAACGTGCTCAGTTCTGACCTTTGCTGCCTTTAATTACAACAAATTGCTTGTTGACATTGGGATTTAGATAAAACATGATACTGTGTATTATGCAGCCCTTTTACATCCATAACAACTGTTAAATGTTAACTTTAATCCACTAACCCCTTGCCCTTATTCCTCCTAGCTTTAGCACTTTCTACTTTTGTTGTTATTTTGTTTTACTTGCTTGTAAGCGCTTTGAGCACCAGGAAAAGCGCTTTATAAATGTAATGTATTATTATTATTAAGCTTGCTAACATTATGGTCCAACCTTAAGCGCTGTAGTATTCTATTTTCGAGCTCATTGAGTCCAAGTGTTAGCTGTTGCTAGTTAGCAATAATCAGCATTATAGCCCATATGGACAGAAGTTTGATATTGGCTGATTTTGACAATATTGGAGTAGTTTTGTGGGTTATTGAGAAAACTGAATCCATTTCTGACATTTTCAGGATCCAAACCTGCAACAAAAAGTTTCCAGATTTGTTCTCCTGGTGGTTGTTGAGGTTTTAGAGGACGATGGATTGTTTATGATAGTCAGCAGTACATCATCAGCGAAATAACATGCATTACAGATTATCTTTAAAATCTCCTAAATCTCCTATTTCCTTTTCTCCTGCAGGTGCTGTTCTCCTAATCTGTGTCCTGAGGGATATGAGTGTAAACTCACAGGTGACTCCTTCTTCTGTGAGGCGATGCATCATGTAAGTCCAAGCATATATCATGAATTGATCTTCTGTTTTTATTAGTAACAGTGTAAGGCAAGGCAAGTTTATTTATTTAAGACCCTTCAACACAAGGCAATTCAAAGTGCTTTACAAAAATGAAAGACAAAATAAATTAATAAAAGTTACAGAGCAGTGTGAGATAGAAATAGTTCAATTAAAAGCAATGGCAAAAAAGAAAAGTCTTCAGCCTGGATTTAAAAGTAGTCAGAGTTGCAGCAGACCTGCAGGTTTCTGGGAGTTTGTTCCAGATATTTGGAGCATAATAACTAATCGCTGCTTCTCCATGTTTAGTGTTTTAGTACCTACAATGACACTTCCATAGGTACTAGGGCTGTGCATCTTCACTGGTCTCACGATTCGATTCGATTACGATTATCCTGTCAACGATTCGATTCGGTTCGATATCCCGGTGCATCACGATTCATACCAATGCGTTGCATCCTCAATTTTCTATATTACTGCACATGGCTTATTTTTCATCAATGCATACATGCAGTAAATACATATGAACTCTCTTTTTATTATTTAGAAAGTGCTTCAGAAATCAATAACATAAATGTCTTGACATTAATTTATAAACCAAAATAAATTAATTGTGTAGGTCTAGCCTCCGTGTGTGAAGTTGTTCCATCCTCAAAAACAAAAAGCTAATGCTTCTGCAGTCTAGCTGCAGCTTCTAGCCACGGCCTTCTGTTAAGAAAGGACACTGAAGGTCCTGAATGTGGCATCACACACAGGACTTGAGTCTGAACACAGCAGACAACAGGAGTATTATACAAACAAAAATACTGCATGTGGGTGCACACTCACATTCTCTGTCTTACTGTTACATACATCCCATGCATGTATGAGACTAAATTAGCTTCATTATATCTCAGTGATTAAGTGAATAATAAAGTTTCTATCGGGTCACTGTCAGCCTGTCACTCATTATTTTCAGGGAGGGGGCGGGGCTTGGAGGAACGGAGGAGACGGTGATCGCGGAAGCTTTTTTCCTCCTGCCTTCACAAACTTCACACACGTATATATCGTCTGAAAATTGCTAGAGGACATTCATACTCTGCAATCCAAGACTTAATTAAATCCACCAAAAACCTGACATGATTGTAACGTGATTATTTTTGAAAAACATAAATCCCTGTCTGTGTCTCTGAGCCGCAGCGACACAGAGTGATTCGGAGCGGGTCGTTCTGCTGTCGGTTCTGGACTGGTGTTCTGGTGTTGGTGGATAAAGCAGACTGCTCCGTGTTGCTGTGCCGCTGTCACGTCTGCTCCCTGATCTCTGCGTCACCGACCGATTTGATATTAAAGTGACAGAAAAAACGTTATAGTAAAGCCGCGGCCGGAAAATCAGGAAGCAACGTTACTACTCTATAACCGATTATCTTCCGTCACTGCATCGAGACCGAATCGTCCACGTCCGCATCGCAATGCATCGTAAAAACGATTATTTTCAACACCCCTAATAGGTACCATGCATTAGACATTATCTTTAATTGATGCTGTCCTATCAGGTGTCTCCAATGATTGGCTACATGGAGATCATGGAGATCAGTGTCAGCGTGCTGGGACTACTTCTCTTGGTTGGGATCTTCGTTTGCATCAGGAAACGTTACGTCCAGAATAAGAAGAAGACGCCTGTCTGTGTGCAGGACTCCAATGGGTAAGAGCTGATGTTTGTGTCTGAAGTGAAGTTTATAAAGTCAAATACATTCCATTAGTCGAGGTTAAAACTACAGTAGAGTCTGTTTGGATTTGGTTTAGTTGGGTTAGGTTTGAAAGATCTAAAACAACGCTTTTCCAGCAGTTTATTTCTTGATTTTGAAGCAGAACAAACCATGAATTGACTATTTACTGCAACTAGTAGCTGGGTTATTTGTGTATCATCTTTTAACATTTTGCATAACTCCCCCCACAGCTACTTCCACCCCACCCTGACCAAGAGCATGAAAGCAGAGAAGCGGGAGATGAACCCGATCGAGATGAGCTCATTGGTCGGTCCCAACAACGACTTCGACAACACGCCGTTCAGGTTGCAGCGCCCTGGCAGTCAGATCATCTCCTCGGGGGGGGTTTCCTGCCCAAAGATGCAGGGGCCGGTGGTGTGCAGCGTGGCCCCTAACCTCCCACCCAGACCCCCGTCCAGCTCGGATAACGACTCCATCAGGAAGACCCACTGGGACATGGACTACGAAGGTGTGTGATTTATGGATGATGAGCATTTTGAATGTTTGTGTTCACCTTACCCTGTTATTTGGTTGTCTTTATCTCTCGGCGAACTGCCCATCTTTTTCCCAATGGCCCATATGTTTTCAATTGCCCATTTTCCCAATGGCCCATATTTTTCCTAATGGCCCATCTTCTTCCCATTGGCCCATCTTCTTCCCATTGGCCCATCTTTTCCCCAATGGCCCATCTTCTTCCCATTGGCCCATATTTTTCCCAATGGCCCATCTTCTTCCCATTGGCCCATCTTTTCCCCAATGGCCCATCTTCTTCCCATTGGCCCATATTTCCCCCAATGGCCCATCTTGTTCCCATTGGCCCATCTTTTCCCCAATGGCCCATCTTCTTCCCATTGGCCCATCTTTTTCCCAATGGCCCATCTTCTTCCCAATGGCCCATCTTTTTCCCAATATCCCATCTTTTTCCCAATAGCCCATCTTCATTCTAATGGCCCATCTTTTTCCCAATGCTACATCTTTTCCCCAATGGTCCATCGTTTTGAAACCCCCATATTCTGTTATTCTAAATCAAACTAGCTAATAAAGCATTGTAATATGGATGAATAGGTGATTGGTCAAATTTAAGATTGACTGAAGATACATAAAATAACATGGCACCTTCTCTTACTCTGTTTAAGGCCTCAAGGAGAAACCTATTTGCCAAAATAGAACAATGAATCAGACAAAACGAATACATCTAAATTAAGTTTTATAAATGTGCCAATTGTAGAAAAACTCAAGATACATCTTCTACTGAATCTCCGCCTCAAACTTGTGACACATTCCTACCACACGTTCCTCTTTAGAAATACCAGTGTATGAAAAGGCTTATAACTTTTACCCATCATTTGTGTGGACAAAGTAGAGCTTTACATGGTCATTTGAAGACAATTTTGTCAATGGCCCAAACTTTTGAAAGCACACCGCCATTAATTACATCGCCGCGACTCATTTCCGACAACGTTTTGTGCGATTAAAGTACGTGCATGGTGTCAAATCCAATGCATATACAAAATAATCTCGGTTTTAGGAGACGAAATGTTCTTGCATGAGGCGCTTTGTCTCGCCCTCTCTTATTATCTTCATTTGTATTGCCTTTTTCTTTCCTGTTGCACTCTTACTCACCCCATCTCCTTCTGCTCTTTTGTTATCCTGCTTCCTTCCGTTTTTCCCTCCTAACCTTTCTCTCTCAGTCTTCCTTTTGATTTTGTGTGCAGCATTTTTTCTTTCAGGCAACAGATCAATAAGCTATGCTCCATATAGATGAAAAGGGTTCACCTGTGTGACCTTAGTCGTTATCAATTTCGTTGTTAAAGTGGACGTCAGCTGAATCCTCTTCACTCCGTTTTTTGTGTGCCACTTGACTGCATTGTCCATGTTCTCTGCACACAATTGGTTTTAAACTCTGAAAAGAAGATGTCAATTATAAAAGCTTGGCACGATGATAGACAAAGACTGAATGATGGACCTTCTTGGCCTTCTTTCACAATTGCTGTTATTGAAATGGGATGATGAATCTAATCACAGAGCCCCATTACACTGTCAGTCACCATGAAGCCGTTTAAGGACATAGAAAAGATTTTCAAGACGTTTTTTTAAATATAACTATTTTTCTTAGCGGATGCATGTCAATTTAAATCAATACAACTATTTTTTCAATCAATAAAATCATTTTCTAAATCCATAAAAGCATTTCAATTAATATTGGGAGTCATATCGTTACTTTGTTGAGAATGTGGCCATGTAATAAGCGGGGATAATGTGCACATTGCACATTGCATAATGTGCCTTCATGCCGATCTAGATCATGGATGTATAATAAGAACTGGATACAGCGTGGGAGGCGGAGCCTCATTCATTCCTATGAGAGTTGCTCATTGGCGCATGACGATAAAATGGCCCAACTTTTGAGGAAACGTCACAGATTACCCAGCATGCCTGAGAAGTACCCGTATGTGCGCTCATAGAGCATACGCAACTTTAACCAAAATGCTCGTTCACATCAAGCACGTCAATTTGCGTACACGTAACAGCACCGCGCGTTCATGAGAGCATGGTAATAGATTGTTATTATGATGGATTTGATATTAACGAGGCGGCAGTTAGCAGCTAGCGGCTAGCCAGTAATTATGCTAATGTAACATCAATCGTTATGTACTTATAATACGCTGTAACAGGATCTAGTGATATCCAACAGAGCTTCATTTAGCATGAAAGAATGATTGCACTGTATATATATATATATATATATATATATACACACACAGTTCAATAAGCTTCTTAGTGCAATAAGAAGCTACAGGGACGTTAATCTAACGTCGGTAATATTAACTTTATTTAATACAACATTTATGGCACAAGATTTAATCATACAGCCCATGTAGTATAATATTTTACAAATGATGAATTACAGAAAACATGTGCAATATATCCATTATTACAGCTCCGTGGGCAGTGAGGCGATATGGTCCGTTGTTATTGTGCATCCATGGGTAAAGAGAAACGCATGTAGTACTGAACACGTAACATGAACGTGTTCAGTACTACTAGCTCCAATAGCTCCAGCCCCCACCCTCCCTGTGAGCACAGTGTGCTCTGATTGGTCGGGACCATGCTGAACACGTAACATGAACGTGCCGGGCGGCGCGGTCCCTGTGGGTTAGATGCGCGTTCATAATGCCGAGGGAAATAACTCTCAGAATAACGTTTAGCACATTTTTACAACTTGAGGACCGAATGTTTTTAATAAGGGCTAGACAAACGTTCACACTGGGTAGTTTATTTAGTTTAAAAAAAATTATCCAACGATTTACACACCACTCTTTCCCCATGTAAGTCAATGGGAAAAAGTGTTTCCGGGCCTGGCAACCAAACATAAGTGTAGTACCGCCGTTTGGCCACCACGAATATTTTCATCTGAGTCCGGCGCACTTCCTGGGGGCTCGCGTCGGGCTCCTGATCAGCCTGTCGGTGTTCTTCTCCCCATAATGACCGCGTCGCTGCACATTATCCCTTACATGTGATTCTATAGACTATACAGTCATTATGCATTTGTTTTAAAGCAGGAGGCGCACACGCTTGCCTCGGGGAGGGAGAAAAAGAGCCACAGCGGAGAATAAACAGAATGGCAACCATGCGCGGGAAGTCTTCTACGCTGCTTTTGTGGCAGACTACAGCGCCACTTACAGGCCTGGCATATGTACTACCGCGTCTCCAGCGCTTTCGAGCAGCAATGGCCGGCCGTGGAGAGTTGACCAATAGCCGTAGCGCCACCGTCCTGACGTCAGGACAGTGTTCAAATCTGGATCAGTCTGGATCAGATCCGTTGCAGCCCCGTTTTTAGAGATTCGGGTCTGGAGGAAAATAGAGAGGGTTGTGTTTTCTGACACTTGGTGAGTTCCCCGAAACACCGGGGACACATAGATATTCATGTATAAAAGACGTACACAAGGGCATTTTGCATGATAGGTCCTCTTTAAAGTAGAGACACCACATGCTGATATACACCAGATTTAAAGGTGCAGTCCGTTTTGTATCTTTGAAATCTTAAAACATCTTGTCGACCTCCTCCTCCTCTCATCGATACTTGTCCCTTCCTTTGACCTCCATCTTTCTTTCAGTCTCTCCATCTTCATCTCTACTCTTAAACCACTTCTCTCCCGGATCTTTTATCTGTTTCTCACCTCTTCGTCCATCTTCCACTCTCTTGGTTTCTCTCGTGTCCTCCATCATTTGTCTCAGCCTCACCTCTAATTAAAAACCACTCTTGTAAATCAATTTGTTTACACTCTCACCTTGCAACTCTCTCTGCTAATGGTCTCTGTGTCTCTCTTTAATATTTCCCTCGCTGGCTCGAGATGTTGTGCATGAAGGGAGGAATTTGAAGATGTTCTGCAAAGAGCTCGTCGCTGAGTTTCCTGTCAGTCAAATACCGTGAGCTCAAATCAAACGCCCTGGGCTTTATAATCTTTTGTTGATTATAATTAGCGCTTGATTGCTATCAGCGGGGGGTTAAATTGGTCCGAGGCTAAGCCCCAGCTCATAGGACGATGCTCTGACGTCATCAGCCTCGCACATCTGTCATATGTTTACAAAAAACGATATATACGTTAAAACTTTTCTCGTTCTTATTATAGACTATTTAGGGTCGATATGTGTTCACTCCAAAATAGCAGATCTCTTAGACTTAGTGAACATGTCTCTGCTCCAATCAGGAGCTGCTGCACCGCCCGGACTCCGCTGCTCCTCCATGCAGAGAGTGTGTGTGTGTGTGTGTGTGTGTGTGTGTGTGTGTGTGTGTGTGTGTGTGTGTGTGTGTGTGTGTGTGTGTGTGTGTGTGTGTGTGTGTGTGTGTGTGTGTGTGTGTGTGGCTTACGGGGCTTTAACTGACTGGAAACTCCTGAGTGTGTGTGAGAGAGAGATGGAGGGAGATAACGAGAATGTGTGTGTGTGTGTGTGTGAGAGAGAAGGAGGGAGAGAGAGGGAGAGAGATAAAGAGAATGTGTGTGTGTGTGTGTGTGTGTGTGTGTGTGTGAGAGCGAGAGAGAGAGAAGGAGGAGGGAGAGAGATAAAGAGAGAGAGTGTGTGTGTGTGTGTGTGTGTGTGTGTGTGTGTGTGTGAGACACAGAGCCCGTTCCCTAAACCATGCTAAATGTATGTGTGTGCATAAAGCTGAGTAATAATTAAATAGATTACAGTGAGATTTAGGGGAGGCGTGTGGCGCAGTGGGATAGAGCCTTGGTGTTGGTATCAGGGGGGCACAGGTTCAAACCCCACTGCAGTCAGCATGTCGTTGTGTCCCTGAGAGAGATATGTAAGTCGCTTTGGATAAAAGCGTCTAACAAGTGACATTCAGTTTACTCACATACTGTACCATGCTCACGCAGCCCTTCAAATGAACTGAGATTACCACACAAATATTCTTTAGCAAGTGTGCAGAGCAATGCTGATTTAAAATATTGGATATTTGTAAAAATGATATATCAATAATTTAAGATGTAATTTAATTTATTTGTAGTACTTTCTATTTTGAACGTGTCCTTTGGCGGCATCAATGTGGGCCTTTGATACAGATAATGGAGCAGATACTTTAGGGCCTCACATACAGTATAGCCCTTAAGGTCAGATAATCAGACCTCACAGCTTCAAACGGAGCCCCACCACATATCAAACCCCTATCAGTGTTGTTATCATTGTTTGTTTGCATTCAGTGAGTGCACATTTTGAAACCTAAGCACACATGATAACCCCTGCCTGAATTAATGTTAATAACAACACGTTAAATGCTGATTTAGACAATTTAACCAAATGATCAAATACACAAATCATGTGCGTCATGCATGCAGAAGCTTCACTGCAAGGTCGACAACAAATCTCCACGAAAAATAACTTTTTATCCGACACCTGTTGGCAAAGCCTGCGTAGGAAGATTTAGAAAGTGTCTTGGGTGTTACATTTCATTAGCATTGGAAAGTATTTCAGGGTTAGGGACTTAGCTGGAGATTAATTTCAGGGACAAATTCAAAGTGATGAAATGTTAGGAGCCCACAGAGTATTAAAGGTCGTCCTTGAAGTGTCTAAATGTTGATTTGAATTCAAGGAAAGAGGATTATTCTACTTTTACAGTCTTAGGGAATCTGCAAGAGCAATTAGTCTAACATAAATGTAGAGACAGCTCCTTTTTCCTGTTCCCACGCCTTCCTTAAAAAGGATTTAATATGCAGATACTTAAAGCGTTTTAAAACGTGTTCAAATCCGTCCCACACAGCCAGTGTTCCTCGTTCAGTGACAGCAGGAGTTTGATAGTCTGAGAGCTGTGTTGCAACTGTTCAAGACTTGGTGCCAAACTTAGTTTAGCACTTCTGTTCTCCTTGTCTCGAGGTCGATGGTTTTCTGAATGTGTTTTTGGTTGTTAGCCTGAAATATGGTCTGTGGTTAATACAAGCTGAAGAGATGTTAACGTTTTGTTCTACGACATATAATACGTCAGTAAATACCCCACTGGTGGTCTAAATGAGACGACTAAACGTCATCAGGCCCAACATTAGCCGCCTTTAGCTTAGCGGTGGTGATGTGAAGTCATGTGACCGTGCTGTAGTTCCTTTATAGCCCAACATTAGCCGCCTTTAGCTTAGCGGTGGCGACGTGAAGTCATGTGACCGTGCTGTAGTTCCTTTATAGCCCAACATTAGCCACCTTTAGCTTAGCGGTGGTGACGTGAAGTCATGTGACCGTGCTGTAGTTCTTTATAGCCCAAAATTAGCCACCTTTAGCTTAGCGGTGGCGACTGAAGTCATGTGACCGTGCTGTAGTTCCTTTATAGCCCAACATTAGCCGCCTTTAGCTTAGCGGTGGCGACGTGAAGTCATGTGACCGTGCTGTAGTTCCTTTATAGCCCAACATTAGCCACCTTTAGCTTAGCGGTGGTGACGTGAAGTCATGTGACCGTGCTGTAGTTCCTTTATAGCCCAACATTAGCCTCCTTTAGCTTAGCGGTGGCGACGTGAAGTCATGTGACCGTGCTGTAGTTCCTTTATAGCCCAACATTAGCCACCTTTAGCTTAGCGGTGGTGACGTGAAGTGATGTGACCGTGCTGTAGTTCCTTTATAGCCCAACATTAGCCTCCTTTAGCTTAGCGGTGGTGACGTGAAGTCATGTGACCGTGCTGTAGTTCCTTTATAGCCCAACATTAGCCTCCTTTAGCTTAGCGGTGGTGACGTGAAGTCATGTGACCGTGCTGTAGTTCCTTTATAGCCCAACATTAGCCTCCTTTAGCTTAGCGGTGGTGACGTGAAGTCATGTGACCGTGCTGTAGTTCCTTTATAGCCCAACATTAGCCTCCTTTAGCTTAGCGGTGGTGACGTGAAGTCATGTGACCGTGCTGTAGTTCCTTTATAGCCCAACATTAGCCACCTTTAGCTTAGCGGTGGTGACGTGAAGTCATGTGACCGTGCTGTAGTTCTTTTATAGCCCAAAATTAGCCACTTTTAGCTTAGCGGTGGTGACTTGAAGTCATGTGGCCGTGCTGTAGTTCCTTTATAGCCCAACATTAGCCTCCTTTAGCTTAGCGGTGGTGACTTGAAGTCATGTGCCCGTGCTGTAGTTCCTTTATAGCCCAACATTAGCCACCTTTAGCTTAGCGGTGGTGACTTGAAGTCATGTGGCCGTGCTGTAGTTCCTTTATAGCCCAACATTAGCCACCTTTAGCTTAGCGGTGGTGACTTGAAGTCATGTGCCCGTGCTGTAGTTCCTTTATAGCCCAACATTAGCCACCTTTAGCTTAGCGGTGGTGACTTGAAGTCATGTGGCCGTGCTGTAGTTCCTTTATAGCCCAACATTAGCCTCCTTTAGCTTAGCGGTGGCGACGTGAAGTCATGTGACCATGCTGTGCCACCTTTAGAAGACATGTGATGCTAGCTAAAGATTATTGAAAAGTGTAAAAAATAAATATTCAGGATAAAATATCTTATGAAAGAGCTTATTAAAGGAAAAATCCCATGAAGAGTCAAAAGTAACGGAAGTCATACAAAATGTCATTAAGAGTCGCAATATATTTAGTCATGAAAAATCATACAATATAAATGTCATGGAATACAGTATGTTCTAAAAAGCACGACAGTATAATTGGCTGATCTGCCAGACTTGTCTATCTAGAGATTATATCGTGATAAATAACTCTAAATATTCCTCTCTTCTCTCAGTTTATCCTGCAGACCCGGACTACTACGGCCGCCCAGCTCCTGTTCAGGAGTTTCCTCAGTTCGACATCGTGGATGACACGTACTCCACCTCCACCTCCACCATGGACTCTCGTAGAAACTCTCGATTCGGCGGCTTCCCGTTTCCTCTCGAACGAGGCGACCGCCGCGCCCCTCTGCCTCCGTGCTACAGCAACCAGAACCTGGACAACTTCCTGGGTCCAGACGGGCTTCCTTTGCCCAAAACACAATGCCCAAACGAATACACGGCCATGAGCTACTACCCAACTCAGCAGCACAAAACCCAGAGTCTGGACAACGTTTCGGGCGGATATAAAAGACTCAGCATGCGTTTGAGCGTCGCCATGCCGTCGTACGCGGAGCAAGTTAGCCCGCCGCCGCAAGCTAACACCGCGCAACCTCAAACTCGACCCGCGAGAGAAAACATGAGAAGTTACGATGGCTCCAGCATGGTGGAGAGCGACTATGGTAGCTGTGAGGAAGTGATGTTTTAAAGGATGCGGTGGAAGACCCCTTGTTTCTGGGGTGATTTGAGTCTTTTCACTTGAAAAAGGGAAGATATCCAGAGATATGTTCGGCTCCTCCACGTTTACGATACGTTAAAGGTCACTTTTCCTCCGTACCCACATCTCTAACAACGGGGGAACAACGGAGCTGATCCGGATGTTCTGCCGATTTTACATAATATCGGAAATGTGGGCTGGCTTTACGCCCACGGGCCTATCAGGAACGTTGCTATCAGAAACAATGCGTGATATTCTTATATATATCTTTGAGGACATGTTGGAAGACACTTGTTTCTGGGGTGATTCGAGTCGTAAGGGAAGATAGACGGAGATTTGTTCTGCTTCTCCACGTTAAGGCAGCTTTGTGAACAGCTTTCAAACTCAAACACTCTGAGATCTGACTCGAGTTCATCTGTTTGACTCAAAGTCTCGACTACAAGAGTTTTTTCTCGATTCTTCGGCGGAGGGAGTTCAGCAGAGGTTCACCCCTTTCGTCTGAGAAGAGGCGCCGCGAGAGCCCTCACGAGCTCGTTAGGGCTGTGGAAATGTGAACAGTGTTACTGACTTGACTGTGAACTGTTTCGAAGAGATAAGACTTGTTTTTCTTTAAAGCTTCAACACGAGAGAATCTGACTCTCAGACACTCACTGCAATGCAAGCTCCATCGACTTCGTAAACACGACATGTTCGGCTCCGCAAACATTGATAACGTTGTGTACACCATTCAACAGCACCTTGTGGTTCAATAGTTGGCAGCAGCAGCCGGTATTCGATGAATCCTGAGCTGTGTGAACAGTCGCATCCGACTCTGCCGTGTGCGGTGGGAAACTGATGTAATCCTACAATATCTGCAAAACACACAACAGGGTTTACCGTGTGTCTAATGTCGGCCCTATATTTCAAATGTACAGGTATTAAAGGTGAGCAGGATAAACATTGCACTGCTTACCGTTGTTTACCGTTAACATGCGGAGGCTGGATCCCCGCGAAGAAATATATAGAAGCCGTAAAGATGGTGTTAGTCGATGTATTTGTGTAACTAGTATTAGGCTGTTTCCATGTTCTGTGCATAATGAATATGAATGAGGGGTAGAGCGAGGTCTACGCAGCCATTTGAAATGGTAAAACATACGTGTAATCATCAGGTTGCGCATTATGCGACAGATGTAAAAATACATGTGTTACATGTAAAGAGCCACAACATCAAATATCACCGTATCTTCCCATTGACGCCGAGAGCAACGACTCATTTGAATTAAGATTTTTATAATTGTCTTAATATTTCGTTTTTAATAAAATATTGGAATATACATTTTGCACCAGAGGGGATCCAACTGAAACGATGCAAGAAGAAGAAGTAGATAAATATATACACACATATAAGAGAACAAAATAATCTAGAAATTGTAAATACATAATTATCCCCAGCTTTGTTTAAGGTGGATAATTAATAAATAAGGTGATGGATAATGGCTTGTATTAAATATTAATAATATTACAAATATTTCAATTTTGCAAAATGGTGAATAACAAGCAAGCATTTACATTTTAGGATATGTTGTATTAATCTGAGGTCTCCGTGTTCCCCGTGTGCAGCACGCAGCACGGCCACGCGCCCGTTTGGGCTTCAGTCTGACTCACGTGTGAAACCTGGATGAACGATGTTAACGATTTGAATCACATTTCCTTTCCGTGTTCCGTCTAACATGTGCCAACCCGTCCAATAAGCAGGATGTCTTTGGAGATCAGCAGAAGTCTTATATAATTACCCGATCGATCCAAACCAGTTTCATCGCTCAGATACACATTCCTTTAACTGTGCAGAAAACCACCGTATAGTGTGCAGGTATTGTGTTGTGCACAGTGTGTGTCCGTGTGTGTGTTGTGTGTGCAGACTTCACTCATAACGTTTATTTTTGTAATCCATGCATGTGTTTCTCTGTGAGAGATTTGATGAAGAAGTTTCTGTTTTTGTTTTTCAATATTGTAAAGAGAATATTAATAAAGATATTAACTTCTATGAACGCTGACGCGGGTCCTCGTGATGTTTCATTTCAAAAGAAAAGTGCTGTCATTAAAAGTGAAAGTATTCGTTGTGCAGATTGGTCCGTTTCAGAATAATATATATATGTTTTATAATGATTGATCATGAAAGTGTTCTCAGAGCTGGTGGAGGTGCAGCTAGTCTGAAGTACTTTGTAGACTGCAGGGTAGCTGGTGGAGGTGCAGCTAGTCTGAAGTACTTTGTAGACTGCAGGGTAGCTGGTGGAGGAGCAGCTAGTCTGAAGTACTTTGTAGACTGCAGGGTAGCTGGTGGAGGTGCAGCTAGTCTGAAGTACTTTGTAGACTGCAGGGTAGCTGGTGGAGGTGCAGCTAGTCTGAAGTACTTTGTAGACTGCAGGGTAGCTGGTGGAGGTGCAGCTAGTCTGAAGTACTTTGTAGACTGCAGGGTAGCTGGTGAAGGAGCAGCTAGTCTGAAGTACTTTGTAGACTGCAGGGTAGCTGGTGGATTTACTCCAGGTGGAACTAAAGTCTGATTCAACACTTGATTATATTTCACATCATTCATCCAGATCTGTGAAGTAACTAAAGGTATTAATACATGCAGTGGAGTAGACCATGTACCCTGACTGCAGTGGGAGAAGTACACCATGTACCTCTGAACTGTAGTGGAGTAGAAGTACAAAGTAGCATACAATGGAAATACTCAAGTAAAGTACCTCAACATTGTACTTAAGTACATACGAGTCACATGCTTCAAATAGCAAAGACACAAAGGGGGATCAATTGATTGAGTTCAAAGATTTGAAGACAGACTTTTTAAATCGTTTTGAAGTGTAAAGTGTTGCAGTTACATTTCACTGCCATGTCCTGATACGCACATGTAGCCCGTGGACCATCACCATGATCTACTGAGTCTTAACGAGCGATACGCGTGTACTTCTGATTCGTCTGGAGGACAGACTTTATGTGAGACAGAGAGTAAAAAGCCGGAGGACACAGAGAAAGTGTGTGTGTGTGTGTGTGCGTGCGCGTGTGCGTGTGTGCGCGTTTGTGTGTGTGCGTATGCGTGTGTGTGCGTGTGTGTGCGCGTGCGTGTGTGTGCGTGCGTGTGTGCGTTTGTGTGTGTGCGTGTGTGTGTCTGCGTTTGTGTGTGGCGTGTGTGCGTGCGTGTGTGTGCGTGCGCTTGCGTGTGTGTGCGTGCGCTTGTGTGCGTGTGTGTGCGTGCGTGTGTGTGTCTGCGTTTGTGTGTGGCGTGTGTGTGTGCGTGCGTCTGCGTGTGTGCGTGTGTGCGCGTGTGTGTGCGTGCGCTTGCGTGTGTGTGTGCGCGCGTGCGTGTGCGTGCGTGCGCTTGTGTGTCGCGTGCTGTGTGTGTGTGCGTGTGTTTTCATGGGCCTGGGCTAGAATAAATCACCCTTCGGGGAAACGTCTGCGTGTCCGAGGTGACGGCGGGCCGAGGAAGAGGTTGAAAGTCGGAGAAAACCCATTTCAATCCCAACACCCATTACACCTATCTGCTGCAGGGGGTTCTGGGAAATGGACGTGTGGCACCTCGTTGCCGAGCAGCTGAAGGACTGTTCACACTAACAACAGGCACTCAGGGTGTTTCACAGCGCGGGGAAACTGCTTATTAGATATCATGGATGAGATATATTGCTTCGTGTTCCGATAGCGGGTTTGCTTTGGGAAGCTTTGATTCTGACCGACTGCCAGGATACATGTCCTGTCCCACGTACCCATCTCACGCCTGCAGCCTCACCACCAGGAGGTCAGGTTGTCACGGCAGCATGCATGTAGAACATCAAAGGAGCTCGTGACTCCTCACATGAAACGTCGACTGGACCCTGAAGCGATGGGAAGCTGTGGAGTGACACACGCTGCAAGCCAGCAACAGGAGACAAAGAGGTGCCGGATGTGTCCAAGAAACAAAGATCGCAAAGCCACCAATCGCTGTTGGTCTTATGTTCGTTCTCTTGTTGTCCTCCAGACAGGTGGACACACTAACAATCATCTTTGAAGATTTTTGACGTTATTTCTTGTGATTTTTATTTTTATAAAAAGTTATAAATAAGCGTGTTAAATGTAAAATCAGTCTTCTGTTGACCCAAATATAATACATATAACCACCTTCAACCAAAATTAAAGACATTTTTAAAATTCATTGCAAAAACACACTCTTTAGTGTCCCCTGGTCTCCCAGCTGTGTGCGTCACTCTTTAGTGTCCCCTGGTCTCCCAGCTGTGTGCGTCACTCTTTAGTGTCCCCTGGTCTCCCAGCTGTGTGCGTCACTCTTTAGTGTCCCCTGGTCTCCAGCTGTGTGCGTCACTCTTTAGTGTCCCCTGGTCTCCCAGCTGTGTGCGTCACTCTTTAGTGTCCCCTGGTCTCCCAGCTGTGTGCGTCACTCTTTAGTGTCCCCTGGTCTCCCAGCTGTGTGCGTCACTCTTTAGTGTCCCCTGGTCTCCCAGCTGTGTGCGTCACTCTTTAGTGTCCCCTGGTCTCCCAGCTGTGTGCGTCACTCTTTAGTGTCCCCTGGTCTCCCAGCTGTGTGCGTCACTCTTTAGTGTCCCCTGGTCTCCAGCTGTGTGGTATACAAACCCAAAGGTTCCACATGAAGAAACATCTCCAGCAAACTTGACAACACGTGCAGCGTTTAGAGAACATTCAGCAACTTGAGGGGACATGCGCAGCGTCTGCTGAAAGCTGCAGAAACCAAACGCTGCAAGAACGGAGACCAGGGGACACTAAAGAGTGACGCACACAGCTGGGAGACCACGGGACACTAAAGAGTGACGCACACAGCTGGGAGACCAGGGGACACTAAAGAGTGACGCACACAGCTGGGAGACCAGGGGACACTAAAGAGTGACGCACACAGCTGGGAGCCAGGGGACACTAAAGAGTGACGCACACAGCTGGGAGGCCAGGGGACACTAAAGAGTGACGCACACAGCTGGGAGACCAGGGGACACTAAAGAGTGACGCACACAGCTGGGAGACCAGGGGACACTAAAGAGTGACGCACACAGCTGGTAGACCAGGGGACACTAAAGAGTGACGCACACAGCTGGGAGGCCAGGGGACACTAAAGAGTGACGCACACAGCTGGGAGACCAGGGGACACTAAAGAGTGACGCACACAGCTGGGAGGCCAGGGGACACTAAAGAGTGACGCACACAGCTGGGAGACCAGGGGACACTAAAGAGTGACACACACAGCTGGTAGACCAGGGGACACTAAAGCGTGACGCACACAGCTGGGAGACCAGGGGACACTAAAGAGTGACGCACACAGCTGGGAGACCAGGGGACACTAAAGAGTGACGCACACAGCTGTGAGACCAGGGGACACTAAAGAGTGACGCACACAGCTGGAGACCAGGGGACACTAAAGAGTGACGCACACAGCAGATATATAGACCTACTGTATAGACATATAAACCAAGACAGAAAAGGAGAACAAAGACAATGGAAGGTCAAAGATGGACGGAAAGGACAATGAGAGCTTATCACTGTTGCTGGATCTTAATGGAAACCGCACGCGCACGCACGCACGCACACACCCACACACACACGTTCATTCACACAATCGACTGTATATTAAACCTCAGCACAGAGGGATCGAGAGGGGGAGGAGTGAGTGAGATATGAGGAGAGAGAAAGCGCATCACTATCGAGAGCTAGAAGGCGCGTGGATGACCGCACGTGAGGGTCTGAGTGACCGTGACACCGGCCTCTGACACTAATAAAGATGGACTCGGGAATAACGGAGCGGATTTATGAATGAAACCTCGGAGCGGAAACATCAGGAGAAGAGAAAACCCTCAGATTTACCGATTTGTTTTTCTAATTTGAAAGACAGTGGAACGGTTTGGACACCGCCATTTCCCCCGCAATTTAGACGATGCTTTATTGCGGGTTCTTCCCCTGCATGTCCACTGAGGACTATTTGACAGGGAGACGAATCAGCTGTCTGTTTTCCGTTTACTTCGGTGAACACAAGCGCAGACCGGCGGATGTAAAAATGTCCCTCTTGGAGACTTAAGGGACGCGTGGTTTCGGTGCCATTACGCACAGCGAAGCGCACAGTTCTCCGGTGATTCTGGTCTTCATGGACACCGGAAGTAAGGCTACTGATCGGTGAAAGAAAACATCCCTCCATCAGTGAGTTATTGAACGTGTCCCCGCACGCACCAGCTTTAGATACACGTGTGGTGGAAAGAGGATTATTCTTCGCTTTTTTGCCATTTGTTCCCCTTTTTATCAGTTCTCTGTTGGACTATTTGTGATGAGGACTCGCAGCAAGACGGGGACCTTTTTCCAGGAACACATCGAGGTGTATCAGAGAAGCTTCTTCCGATTTCCCACTGAATAAAGAAGAAGAAGAAGAAGAAGCAGCGACCGGTGTCAGGTGTAGAGAGAGAAAGGTAAATGCTATATGTGTATTACTGCTGTCTGCTGCACGTGCACACATCCTGTCCCCCTTATTTTAATTACATATTTATCATCTGATTTTCGGAAAAATTGCCGAAAGACGATCAAAAAAACTGAAAGAACAGACAATGTCATCAGAGCACCAACGCTGCTTCAAGCTTTATCCTCCAATATATTTATAACATCTGAATTTAGTCAGAGTAGAGACAGGGGGGTTTGACCCTGGACATACCTACGGTGGCCGACAGGTGCACATGCAACACAATGGCCCAAAACACTTACATTTGGACAATTGCTCTGCAGTTTTCTAAAAGTCAAAAGGTCCGTTTTAAATGTGAAGATCATCTAACCCCGTCTCTCTCTGACTATCGTGTCGATGTGTTTTTATTCTCAACATGACTCGTGAAACACACATTGATTCCACGTTTCTGTTAACAGAACATTCATCATGTTACTGATTACATTGTTTTACAGTTAACTAGTAATTGCCGCTACGTTACGGCCCGTCTACACTACAGGCATCAAAGAATCTTGAAGCTGGGCGTGTCTGAGGCTTGGCGATTTCTCGCGACCAACAACCAATCAGGAAGCTCCCGCCCACCCCGGCATACAAAGCAATAGCAATGTTAAAACGAAGTAATATAAACTCCCCAAACAGGCGAAACCCTACCAGTTCCACCCACTGCCTCTGCCACCTCCCTCCATGCCGGTTCCTCCGGTTTGTCTCCCGGTAATAGTTCTGGTCGGAAAGAACCGGGTGATTAGCTACCGTAATTTCTCGTTTGGAATATGAGGAAATGAACTGCGGTCTGGCTCTCCCTGCTCACACGCGGTTTGATTGGCTGGCGCTTGTACTGGCGGGATATACATAAACGGGATTTGATTGGCTGATGCCAGCTTCGAAAGCATCGGGAGCATCAAAAGTTGAACATTGCTCAACTTTGCTCTCCACAATGCAGTTCGGTGAAGATTCAAAATCTTCTACGTCACCCCATTCAAGTGAACGGGCGAAGCGTTGAAAGCATGTTTCGATGCCTGTAGGGTAGACGGGGCGTTGCTGTGACGATGAAGCCTTGCATCTTGAATCTGCTCTCTTCCTCTCCTCGTATTTCTCAAGCGTTCGTTCAGGTTTGCCGTACGGGTAATTGCTTTTAGGTTTCTGATCTCCTGCTAAATCCGGAACCATCCAGACTCTTCAGGTCTGCTTTCAGAGTCAGAACTGAACACGGAGAAGTTCAGTTATCATGCTCCAAATCTCTGGAACCAACTCCCAGAAACCGGTCCGCCGCAACTCTGACTGCTTTTGAATCCAGGCTGAAGACTTTTCTTTTTACCGCTGCTTTCAATTGAACTATTCATATCCGTAACTTGTGTTCATGTACCTGTTCTTCATGTTTCATTATCTTTACTTTTATGTTTCTGCTGCACTATTTCTTTGCCTGTGTTGAAAGGTTCTGTACGAATAAACGTGCCTTGCCTTAGATTATATTACGTGTCCCGTTCTAATGCCCCTCCCCTTCCGCTTGACTTCCAGCCAGTGATGCTCCATGGACCGATTTTCCGCTTCGACGACCCAATTCGACTCCTCGACCCGCGGCTTTTTCCTCCACTGATGTCCCTGGAGGTCCGTGAGCCCGCTCTGGAGGGGGGGACGCTGGGTAACTCCACTGTGCCCGGGGAGGAGGGGGCTCCCCAGCAGCCTTCCCTCCCCTGGGTGCCCCCCCTGCTGGCCGGAGTGCTCATTACAACCATCGTGGTGGACGTGATCGGGAACCTGCTGGTCATCGTGTCCGTGTTCAGGAACAAGAAGCTCCGGAAAGCAGGTTGGTGTCCGTGCTCTATATCTTTATGGAGATTCAGTGCATGACAACGGACTCCAAGGTCCCTATGATACCGTTTCTCATCAATATATCACAGCTCTCAGATGTACACGGAGCCTGTCTCTGATTGGCTGAAACACAGACAATTAGGTCATTTAAAATATCAAAAGTCATGACATTATGTTCAGCCTACTCGTCTTGAAGGTCTCCTATTATGCAACAAATATGCCGAAAAGCTGGCGATTCCACACGGTAGGCAACCGCCAAAGGCTGTCGGTCAAAGGAATCCCTCTGATTGGCTGTTCAGCTGGCGAATCAGTGCATGAGAAGCGAAACGGAAGTGAGGGACACAAACAAAATATTAAGAAGGCAAATGTGAGATTTCATTTCTCTCCAGTCACGCAGTCGGTCTTCCGGTTGTTGCCTCTTTTGAGTGACGAATACACACTACCACCGCCTGCTGGTGAGGAGAGGGTATTGCCACTCACGCAGTTCGTACGTGCTTCTTGGCCGTCGGCTGACGTCTTTGCGGCGTGTTCCAGTGCGACACACGGCCGAGACGCAGGAGACGCGAGGCGACGCGACAGTCGGGTCCGTCGGTGCGAGTTCTCTGGTGTCAGCTTGGTGCGCCCGGGCCTTTAAAGGTCTCCTATCATGCAAAATGCACTTTTTGATGTCTTTTATACATAAATCTGTGTCCCCTGTGCGTCCCCGTGTGTCCCGGTGTGTCCCCGGTGTGTCCCGGTGTGTCCCCGGTGTCTCCCCGGTGTGTCCCCGGTGTGTCCCGATGTGTCCCCTGTGCGTCCCCGGTGTGTCCCGGTGTCTCCCCGGTGTGTCCCGGGTGTCCCCGGTGTCTCCCCGGTGTCTCCCCGGTGGTCCCCGGGTGTCCCCGGGTGTCACGATGTGTCCCCTGTGCGTCCCCGTGTGTCCCGGGTTCCCCGGTGTCTCCCCGTGTCTCCCCGGTGTACCCGGGTGTTCCCGTGTGTACCCGGTGTGTCCCCGGTGTGTCCCCGGTGTCTCCCCGGTGTGTCCGTGTCTCCCCGGTGTGTCCCCGGATGTCCCGGTGTCCCCCGGTGTGTACCCGTGTGTACCCGGTGTCGCCCCGGTGTCTCCCCGGTATGTCCCGTGTGTCCCCGGTGTGTCCGTGTCTCCCCGGTGTGTCCCCGTATGTCCCGTGTCCCCCCGTGTGTTCCCGTGTGTCCCGGTGTCTCTCCGGTATGTCCCGGTGTGTTCCCGGTGTGTCCTGTTATGCTGTGTTCGTTATTCCCGCGTCCAGGAGAGAAGCTTAAAAAGGAGACTAAATGGAGTCTCTGAGAAGGTTCAAAATTGGTACTTTAATTAATAAAAAGCGCGGTAATGTTACAAGCAGGATATTGTTCAGTCAGGAGAGAAAGTCTGCAGCTTCCTCTCCCAGGTGCTGGCCGAGTAGAAGAGATCTTACAAGCATTCGTCCTTCCCGCTTTGGCTGTTCGCTCCTCCTCTCTGGGAGCTGTAGGGCCGTAGGGGACTTCCCCCCTCGTTCTTCTGTGTCCGATATCGCGTTAAACAGAGGATTTCGACATTTTACATTCATTGCTTACTTCCACATGCCTCTTCTCCTCCTTATCTCTTTCATAACTGTATATGTAACACATGTTAACGGCGTCAATAGCCACTTTAATGATACTAATGGGCGGTAGTCCCGGATGTCGTCGTGATGGATTTTCAGAATAAAAGCTTGGTATTGAGAACTTCCGGGTTTTTCCAGAATAAAATAGCATTTAAACTGACGGTATGTTTAAGATACATTATGCCATAAAACATTGATTTTAATTTCTAACAGTCCCTTGTGTGTCCCCGGTGTGTCCCCGGTGTGTCCCCGGTGTGTACCCGGTGTGTCCCCGGTGTGTCCCCGGTGTGTACCCGGTGTGAGACTTACAAAGTGTCAGAAAATAAAACCCACTCTCTTTTCCTCCGTACCCACATTTCTAAAAGCGGAGCTTCTGACCAATCAGAATCAAGTATTCAACTGTTATCTTTAATCAGCTCGATCCAAGAACATCCACGCTCCAGAGCCCCTCATTTCACACCACGATGAATCACCGTGAAGCACCAGATGATCATTCGGTAATCAAAGCCTTCACACCTCGGGGGAAGTTCCTCCTGCGTTCCCATCAACCTGGAGGGAGCGTCGGAGAATCCCCGAGTGGAAATGAAATGATTGGAGGCCGGAAATAGATATCCACCTTTCTCATTCATTCTTCCCCATCGCCTCCTGATCCCCCTCATCTCCCCTCCTCTCTGCTCTTGTCTCCCCCCAACCCCCGTCTTCTCAACTCAATTAAATTACTTCCTTTCCAATTCTGCTTCTCCCACCTCTCTGGGGTTTGTTGTGCATTGCATCCATTCCTTAAGACCTTCTTCTTCCTCCCGTTTCCTCAGGGTTTTCAATCTCTCTCCTCTCCTCTGTAGTCAGTCTTCTGCTTCCTCCTTCTCTGTCAGGTCTCTCATCTCATTGATTGTCTCCCCCCCTTTATCTCCCTTCTTCTACCATCTCTTGTCTCTGTTGTCCCTGTCCTCCCCTCTATCCATTAACCTCTCCTCTTCCCCGTCAGAATCACATTATCTGCTCATTAGTCGAGACCTGTCACAGTTCATCACATCAAACCCCGGCACCTTCCCTCCATTCATTAAATCTCAGTGTAGGAAAATCAGCTCTCGAGCCCTCTACGTTCTGGACGTCTCTATGAAGCTGTCTGTGATTGTTAACAGCTATTATCAAGAGAGGAAGGCTTGTTCTTCATCGATCGGACCTCTCGAATCGCTCGAACGTGAGCATTGAGTTCACCATCGCCGGTTTCTGGTTGATTGCCTTAAACTCACCCAATGTAGCCGATAGAAAACCACTTCCTGTTTGAAACGAATTGGCCTTCAAGGTGACATGTCATGCTTTTCCGGTTATCGCCCGTCCCCTCGTGCATGTAGGGAGTAAAACTCTAACACAGAAAATATCTCCCCAGAACGCCTCGTTGGAGATACGTCACTGTCCATTTGATTCTTCCGGGGACATGATGTCGTCCCCGGAACGAAATGGACCAATCCGCGCAGCCGTTACGTTAAGCCCGCGCTGATTGGTCCAAATTGACCAATCCACGGACTTCCTCACACACTCAGTGCACTCTGCTGGTCTCTCCTCCCTGGCTGCAGGCTGATGACAGACAGTTGGGATCGCGGCGACATTCTCTCCGCAGACCCATTCTCACAGCGTTCATCAACCTTTTTCTTACTCGATATCAAGCCACACTTGTTGTTTTTACTTCGGCTGTGACTTTGTGTGTGCTCAGGGTGAGTTTCGGCTGTGTATCGCTAAACAAGGAAATCACACCTCCACGGAGCTCAGCGCGATTCACAACGTCCCGACTGGTCCCGACCAATCAGAGCACACTGGGCTCACAGCAGGGGGCAAGAGCTGCAGCTAGCCGTTTAGTGGAGAGAGTGAATACACATACTTTAGAGATGCTGTGAGAAACCAATGTGAGTTTGGAACTTGGCTCAGGATAAATCTATTCTAGTCGACCTCAACGATGGAACTATGATCAGTGGAGATGGCCGTGACATGGGACCTTTAAGGGTCAATGAGTAACGCATATAGACCAGCGCTTCCTCAGCTTGCTTCAGAGGAAGTAATCCGCTGCACACCAGGCTGGCGACGGACTCGAAATGTCCATTCATGAGATGCATGTTTATTCTGCCAGTTGAAAAGTTCAGGAGTATCAGGTCTCCTGCGGTCACATGTGTCGTGTCAAATGATCCTATAATCATTTAAAACATATCGTCTTTGTTAGAAAAATATCACTCGACACCAGGTTGAGAATCAGGTACTAATTTATTCCTGCAAGAAGGAGCCGAGATAAGTCACATACAAGGGACGTGGGTTAACTCTCACACATGGGGTTTGTTGCTCAACGGAGCAGCGAAAAACATCAGGCTTACATATATATATATATATATATATATATATATATATATACGAGAGGAAAGCCGTGGAAACAGTATTTCTCCAACAGTCGTACTCTGATTGCCTTTTACTCTGTTCTATTGTATGTGTAGTCTTGTATGTGTTTAACAGAGACAGATGTTATGGGTTTACATGTCAGGAGGCAAAGGAAGTAAAAGTGGGATTTGTTTAAATAATGAGGGGGTTCATGGTTTAATGATGGGATGGAGGACCGGCTGTTTCCTCTCAGAACTCCACACTCACAGATTGGACCCGAATACAGAGGATTTATGTTTTTCAATGGCGTATAAAATGTCCCTCCATTTGGATAGTTCTTACATACATTGACCAATTAACTCTGCATTGCAAATAAGTAATATCTACAGCCTTATTATCAACACGTGCAACGTGTTTCAAATACTTTAGAACCCGGATTGTGTATTAAATAAAGTCTATTTTAAATTAATAAGATCCAGGTTTATGTATATTAAATAAATATAGCTTATTTGTTGCATTAATACAATTTACACATCTGTTTTGAAATAATCTACTTTTTTAATACATCTTACAAAAATAGTCTTCTTGTTTCACATTTTAATGCATCAAGAAATCACAGCATGAAGTGGCTCTGCATTTGAGATTTAACTTGCATATTGACTTTCTTTATTACTTTATTAAATATAACAAAAGACAGACTTGAATTGAATTATTTATCAAATCAAATCAAGTTTTATTTATATAGCACATTTTTAAAAAGATTTGTGGTCGAGCCAAAGTGCTGTACATATATAGATACCTTACAGTAAGGACACTTTACAGCAAATAGCACAACAGCACAGACGCTCTGTCCTCAGACCCTCTGTCCTCAGACCCTCTGTCCTTAGACACTCTGTCCTTAGACCCTCTGTCCTTAGACCCTCTATCCTTAGACCCTCTGTCCTTTGACCCTCTGTCCTTAGACCCTCTGTCCTCAGACCCTCTGTCCTCAGACCCTCTATCCTTAGACCATCTGTCCTTAGACCCTCTGTCCTCAGACCCTCTGTCCTTAGACCCTCTATCCTTAGACCATCTGTCCTTAGACCCTCTGTCCTCAGACCCTCTGTCCTTAGACACTCTGTCCTTAGACCCTCTGTCCTTAGACCCTCTGTCCTTAGACCCTCTGTCCTCAGACCCTCTGTCCTTAGACCCTCTGTCCTTAGACCCTCTGTCCTTAGACCCTCTGTCCTTAGTCCCTCACATCGTACCAGGAAACACTTCCAGAGAAAACCCACAATTTAAAGGGAACATGGGAGAAACCTCAGGGAGAGCAGCAGAGAAGGGATCCCTCTCCCAGGACGGACAGACGTGCAATAGATGCCGTGTGTGAATCCAAGAGATAATACATTTACAACATAGGTAGTCCAGATGTTTGGAGATGCAGGTGTCTGTAATAAAAGATGAATCCACGAGGAGGTCAGCTACTATCCTGAGGAAGCCATCAGGGAAGCAGCATGATGAGACCCAAGGCAGGACCGCAGAGACGGGTTCAGCCACGACCCGAAGTCCACGACTTAATCCAGTGCTCACGATAGAGGATCCAGGACACAGGACCACAGCAAGAGGATCAGCCTCGACTCCGGATCCCGGCGTAGAGATAGACACAGACCCGGCGTCATGGGCGGGCCCCATGGGGCCGGGCCGCGTCTATCGTTATTCCAACCCAGTTTAGATTTAACCACACCCACTTCCGCATTACGCAAGAACCTAGCTCTACGCGATAGCGTCATAGACTTCTTCTTCGGCAGTTATAGCGGTCGCGGTAAAGCAGGATGAGCAGGATATTGAATAGTTGTTTTTTGTCTTTCCAAAGGATTTGTTGACTGAAAGTAAGCGATCCTGTAATCAAAGGCATATCGAAGAGTCCTGAGATTGTATTACTGGTGTGTTATCATCTATAAATAGCCTGTGTGTATTCTCAAATGTCGTTTTCAGGACAAACAAAAGACGTTTTAAATATCTAATCACCTGGTGTAAGTGCAGAATATTGAATAAATACATGTGTGAGTACATATAAGTGTGTGTTTATATGTTTATAAATGAGTGTGTATATATATATATATATAACAGTATCATTAAATAATGCTGTGTGTATAAATGAATGAATACATCCGTGTATATTTATGAATAAATACATGTGTGAGTATATATAAGTGTGTGTGTATATGAATAAATGTATATATAAAATAGTATCATTAAATAAATAGATATATAAAATAGTATCATTAAATAATGCTGTCAGATAAATGAAGTACACAGTAATAGTCAAGGTTATATTCAATATTCTGCACTTACACCAGCTGATAAGATATTTAACACGTCTTTTGTTTGTCCTGAAAACGACATTTGAGAATACACACAGGCTATTTATAGATGATAACACACCAGTAATACAATCTCAGGACTCTTCGATATGGCTTTGATTACAGGATCGCTTACTTTCAGTCAACAAATCCTTTGGAAACACAAAAAACAACTATTACAACAACTACAAAACACTATACTATTCAATATCCTGCTCATCCTGCACCGCAACCGCTATAACTGCCGAAGAAGAAGTCTATGACGCTATAGCGTAGAGCTAGGTTCTTGCGTAATGCGGAAGTGGGTGTGGTTAAATCTAAACTGGGTTGGAATAACGATAGACGCGGCCGGGCCCGCCCATCCAGGATTGGGCCCGCTGTTTTAATCAGGGCTGAATACAACATTTTAATTGTTTTATTATTATGTTCAGTGGCGGCGCCAGGGTATACTGGGGTAGGCTACAGCCATACCAATAAATGGCTTAGCCCCACCATGAAAAATGATGTTAAAGTAAGCTAAATAAAGTCCGCCAACTCGCGCGGAGTAAATTGCACAGACAGCAGTCAGATTGATTTCAGTAGCCACTTGAAAATACCGAAGACTAGAAACGGTTTGAAAACTTTTGTCACGTAGTGATCATCTTCTCAATAGAACATCTTTGATAATGTCTTCTGGCCAATCAGAATCAAGATAACGACGTGGTGTTGTTGCAGGAAGTCCCGACGGAGAATACTTTTGCTGTAGTACATCTCTATATACATCGATACAACATTACGTGTTGATAGAAATCAACACGTAATGAAATAAGACCCCACGGTGTGATGATAGAGGTGTGGGCTGTCTTTCATGTTGACACGCAGAACAATGGGGGCTATCCACCCTGATCCACAATGTAAAGTAATTCACACAGCTTCCCTCTTCCCTCTGTGAGGAGCAGCAGGTTCAGCTTTCAGAACAAAGTAACACAAAACTGAAATGGCATTCATTTGTTTAAATATGTCGTGTAGTAATAGATTTATTTATTTTCTTCTCAAGAGAGGACCAGAATGTGTATTTTATGTTAGTATTTCAAAAAATCCCCCCAGACCCCCTGCGGGCGTTGGGTTTTCAGCATGTCAGCTCTTTCACAATTCAGTTTTCCCGGGAAATGTAAGTTTCGGGGTGGGCCCGCCCTGGTTCATCAAATGCCCGCCCAGAGACGTATGTCTGCCGCCGGGTCTGGATAGACACAAAACAACAGACAGGCACAGACAGACACACGCGGGGAGTACTTATCAGTTTCTCTGAAGAATGTTCCTCCACAAATGTCTCTTTCTGATACAGAGTGCTCGGCCTGACTCTCGAGCATCGCGTATTGTTCACCGAAGCACCTTCTTGAAACCTACAGCACAATTCACAAATAATGGATTGTGGCTGCTAACCTACGCGTCTCAAGACACCATGTACTTTACCTACGGCACGTAGTATTTGCAGCTCAGTGCAACGTGTCATGTCGTGCATCTGGTAATATCAAGTATCCATGTGACAAAGTGTAGATGTTCCCTTTGAGCCGAGAAGGAGGCAGAACAATGGCAACGAAGGAGGAACAACTATTACATGTACAAGCACCAACAAGGTGCCGAGGTACGCTTTACACATCATACACCAAAGAAGAGTTATCATTGAGCTGGATCTGATCGATATGGACATGAACGCGAGTGAAGTGTAACCGGACGCGAGAGAGAGATAAGATCAGCTGCTGAGTCTGACCGAGACACGCAGCTCTGCATGAGCACCTGAAGCCCCGCCCTCTGTTTAGCGAGCTGCAGGAGCTGCATGAGAAACTGACGGGCTGTCAGGAGAGAGAGAGAGAGAGAGGAGAGAGAGAGAGAGAGAGAGAGAGGAGAGAGAGAGAGAGAGAGAGGAGAGAGAGAGAGAGAGAGAGGGGAGAGAGAGAGGGAGAGAGAGAGGATCCGTTTCTCCCGTGTTATTATTCAAAGTTGATGTAAACTTCTGAATAATGTACTTAATCTACAACAAGTAGTTTGTTTGAATGTAATAATTATGTTGTTTAAAACTCCAAACAGTAAAGTTCACACCAGGTCGAAGAAATCTCTGCCCATTCATTCACAACGCGTCTTAATGAAAAGACTAACTAGCACCACGGTTGTGTTTAACACTAGAACCGCCAGAGATCTTTTATACCTAAAACCGCCACCGGGGTGAAATTGACCCAGCATTAGAATGCATTGATTTTCAAGGAAAATGGTCCTGTGGTATTGGTATTTTGACTAGCAATTTTGTTAAATTGTTTCGTTTATTAACGGTACAACATCGCGTTTCGTGAGGCGGTTGTCGTTGTTGGGTGAAAAGCAGCGTGAGCAGTCTCCCGTGGGCGCGAGCGCGCTCCTTCACTACAGACTGTCGCTATCAATCTATCTCTCTCTCAATCTATCTCTCAATCTATAGGGAACCGCAGTAGACAAAAGGCGTTGCTATGGCAACATGTCATGTTTGTTTACACGCAAAATCAATAGCGCGACAAGGGGTGGGGTCAATATGACCCGCTTGGCAATTCTTTTTGGCGATTTCTTCAATCTGACTTCATATTGACAAGTTTTAACAACATAGGGTGCTACATAACACACTTTCAGGACAAGTCACGGACTGGGAGACTTTAATATGTTATTGAAAAAAAGTTACATTCAATACAAAACAGCTCTGGGTCAAATTGACCCGATTGGCGGTGTTAAAGTGTCATGAGGAGCTTCTTGCTGTCTGACGGCGTCAAGGAGAAGTGAAAGTCATATTGGGAGACTGAACGTAAGATCATCAGACGGCTAAATACAGCTATATCTTTTGTTATAAAACACTAAGCGCGTGCACTCCGCTCTGCATCAACCAAACGGCTCGCTGCATCCTCGCTGCGAGGGGGACCCAAGTTCCCATCAGCAGAAACACGTGGGTTTGCTGTCCTGGCTCCAAGATGGTGGAATGAGCTCCCACTGACATCAGGACAGCAGAAAGCTCACACACCTTCCAGACTGAACACTCATCTCTCTCGACTCCACTTCGAGCGATAGAACTACTAACAAAGCACTTATATACTAACAAAGCACTTATATACTAACAAAGGACTGGCTCCTCTAAAGCCAGCTGAGTAGCACTTGAAATACTTGATGAAACCTGATGTACTTTATGATTCTGTTTTCTTCAAGGTTGTGTCTTCCTGGTCGAACGCACTTATTGTAAGTCGCTTTGGATAAAAGCGTCAGCTAAATGCAATGTAATGTAATATAATGTAATGTAATGTAATCTAAATGTAATATAATGTAATGTAATGTAATATAATGTAATGTAATGTAATCTAAATGTAATATAATGTAATATAATGTAATGTAATGTAATCTAAATGTAATATAATGTAATATAATGTAATATAATGTAATGTAATGTAATATAATGTAAGTAATTCAAAAAGTCCCCGATTGGAGAAATCCATATTTGTTTGGTTTTAAGCATCTTCACTTCTTAATAACCCGATCTGCTCCGTGGTAATTATGCCTTGATAGCTGATATTGCTACATGTACATTGATGTCTTCTTAGTTCGCTACATGATTTACCCCATGGATTTAGGATTACATTAGCCGCGTGGAGCATAAAGAAACAAACAAAATGTACGTTCAGTCGGCGTCACTAAAAGGTATTGTTACAGCAAGAACCGTTTTTGTAATCCAACATTGTTTACATCCTAATTAGCTTCCTTCCCTTGTTGGGGCATATATTTCACACGTATCAGCCACTTAAAACAGCTCCATGTTGGGGTGAAGAGGTCCACAGGGAGCCGTGGAGCTTAGTTGCCCCCTCGTGGGTCTGCGTACACTGCTTAGAAAGCCAAGGCGGTGCAGTGTTCTGCGAAGCACGAGTCAACACGCTCCAAGCTCTCTTCAGGAATCTGAAGTCATCTCTCCATTGAATGTTTCTCTTCTCTCATTATGCTGCTGTCGAGTCCGTGTCTCAGCGCTGTACGGTACCAGCCGCCTCCGTGGAAACATTGGCAACTGCCTTTTTTCATTTCTATTTGAGTGTTGTATGTCTGTTTAAAAATGGACCGAGAGTCTCTTTAAATAAAGCTGATGATGATTTACTCGTTACTATGGTAACACAAATAGGAGGCACACGTCTAATTGATTATAAAACACTGGAAAGCTAAGATAAGATGATAAGAGGTACTTTATTGATGCCACATTTGGAAATGTTTGCATTCGAAAACAACAAAACAAGGCATTGCACATAAGTAGAAATTGAAGAGTAGAAATAAACAATACTATCATTTAAACATCTCAAAGTAGAATTAAAACAGCATTAACAAGTGCAACGTATACAATAGACCAGGGGTGTCAAACTCAAGGCCCGGGGACCAAATACGGCCCGCGACTTCATTTTATGCGGCCCTCAAGAGCTTGCAAAGAATAGAATACGTTTATTATACTTACAGAAGCACATTGCCCATAAACTACATGTCCCACAATGCATCTCATTGTGTGACATGCGCACTGAAGGGACTTGCAATTGGTTGCAATTATTTTCCCCAGACTTCTGCTTTCTTATGAAGTCATTATACCCTCTCCGATAATAATCAAATACAGAGGCAATAATGTAATATAATACATCATTTTATATATGTATATTTATATAACTACAACCGGCCCTTTGAGTGCAACCATAATGCTGATGTGGCCCGCCATGAAATTGAGTTTGACACCCCCTGCAGTAGACCATGAATACTCGTACTCTTTAAACAACCTGTAGGGGTCGCGAGGAGAAGAGATGGATGGAGAAGAAGGCTAACGTCTAGCTGTCGGTCATGTGGAGGCTCTCAATGTTTAAATCATGATAATTATTAAACCCCAAATGTTTCAAACCTGCAGCGAGGATCAGTGTCTACGTTCAGGCAGAGAGAAATGATAAAAATGTGTGTTTTTTAAACCAACCAGCAGCGTCCCACGTCTCCCAACACTGCCATACAATCCCCCAAATACATCATGAGGATACACTAGTCTCATATTGGTGATGGTTTCTCTGCCAAGTAGATGTTGATACATGCAGCACCAACACAAGCAGAATGAGTGATGGCCCTGGAGCAGGTGAAGCAGCTGTGAGTAATGTATCCCCTCTGCACCTCTCTGGTCCTCACTGATTAACATAAAGCACATCTACCTCGTTAGGAGTCGTCACAAAGGACACCAACACAATTAGGACGAAAGCACGTTCCAACACAAATAGACTTCCGGTTAACGAGGCTCTTCGCGCCGAGCTCTTTTCTTTATGAGACACCGATGAGGTGAAGGAGTGCCGTGCGGAATAAAGAACGATGAGGCTCGCTCGTAATGAAGATGGATTCAGGGGGCGATAAATACTGAATGCTGCTGCATAGCTTAGCACACTGCCTCGCACACTCCTCTGGGTGTGAAGAGGTAACTCGTTCCAGCAGCCGAGAAGGAGGCGGGGCTTAGACCCGCAGCAGCTCTGAGAGGCAGACTGCTGGGATCGGAAGTCCTTGGCTCTGAATGCTGTTACACACACGCTGCACACGTGGACACGGGAGGGACTTGAAGGTCACCTATTATGCAACATGCTCTTTTTGAGTCTGTGCAAAGAAGCAGGAAATAAAAAGGTACTCCTCTTGTGGGAAACCGTGAGGGGGAAAGCATTCCAGCTCCAGACTGCTTCAGAAATGAAGCTTGATGTGGTTTGGAACCTCATGTGGCGTTTCATCACGGAGGAAAACACTTCAGAGACATGTTTGATCCTGTTGCTGTGGTCCTGGACCCTGAGTCCTGTGTCCTGGACCCTGAGTCCTGTGTCCTGGACCCTGAGTCCTGTGTCCTGGACCCTGAGTCCTGTGTCCTGGATCCTGTGTCCTGGATCCTGTGTCCTGGACCCTGAGTCCTGGACCCTGAGTCCTGTGTCCTGGACCCTGAGTCCTGTGTCCTGGATCCTGAGTCCTGTGGCCTGGACCCTGAGTCCTGTGTCCTGGACCCTGAGTCCTGAGTCCTGTGTCCTGGATCCTGTGTCCTGGACCCTGAGTCCTGTGTCCTGGATCCTGTGTCCTGTGTCATGGACCCTGAGTCCTGTGGCCTGGATCCTGAGTCCTGTGTCCTGGATCCTGTGTCCTGGACCCTGAGTCCTGTGGCCTGGATCCTGAGTCCTGTGTCCTGGACCCTGAGTCCTTTGGCCTGGATCCTGAGTCCTGTGTCCTGGATCCTGAGTCCTGGACCCTGAGTCCTGTGTCCTGGATCCTGAGTCCTGTGGCCTGGATCCTGAGTCCTGTGTCCTGTCCTGAGTCCTGGACCCTGAGTCCTGTGGCCTGGATCCTGAGTCCTGTGTCCTGGATCCTGAGTCCTGTGTCCTGGATCCCTGAGTCCTGTGTCCTGGATCCTGAGTCCTGGTCCTGGATCCTGAGTCCTGTGGCCTGGATCCTGAGTCCTGTGTCCTGGATCCTGAGTCCTGAGTCCTGTGGCCTGGATCCTGAGTCCTGTGGCCTGGATCCTGAGTCCTGTGTCCTGGATCCTGAGTCCTGTGTCCTGGACCCTGAGTCCTGTGTCCTGGATCCTGAGTCCTGTGTCCTGGACCCTGAGTCCTGTGGCCTGGATCCTGAGTCCTGTGTCCTGCATCCTGAGTCCTGTGATCCTGTGTCCTGGATCCTGCATCCTGAGTCCTGGATCCTGAGTCCTGGACTTCGAGTCGTGGCTGAACCTGTCTCTGCGGTCCTGCCTGACTCTCATCATACTACTTCCCTAAGGCTCCCACAGGATTGTTGACATCCTCGTGGATTCATCTTCTCATTACAGACACCTGCATTTCCTAACATTCGGTCTGTATGCTGTAAAATGTATTATCTCTTCGATTTCCACACGGCATCTACTGCACGTCTGTCTGTCCTGGGAGAGGGATCCCTGCTCTGCTGCTCTCCCTGAGGTTTCTCCCATGTTCCCTTTAGACTGTGGGTTTTCTCTGGAAGTGTTTCCTTGTACGATGTGAGGGTCTAAGGACAAAGGGTCTAAGGACAGAGGGTCTAAGGACAGAGGGTCTGAGGACAGAGGGTGTCGTATTGTCATACTGATATTCTGTACAAACTGTGAAGACCACTGAGACAAATGTAACATTTGTGATATTGGGCTATAAATAAACATTGATTGATTGACATGTTTTGTATAGATATGGCCCTATAATATAGTTCAGATATAGCATAATACGTCTAAGTGCACTCTCAGTTACTTGAAGTCCTCCACAACAGCCTCCTCCTCTCCCAGAATGCACAGGGGCGGAGGACATCACTGACCACATTCAGAAGCAGATGATTTTAACGGTATTTCTTCTGAAAATACAGAACCACGTGGCTGCGTACTGTCGGCTCGGTCTGCACAAATACTCCTTTACATTCTTCGACTTGCATGAAACAATAAAAACATAAAATGTCCTGCTTGCAATTAACCTGATAAGCACACATTAACAACGTATTCTCGATGTAAAGGTCTTAAGACTTCAGTCATCAGTCCGTATAAGCTTGCAGGTGACGCATTGTTTCACACACTCGTCATTTAACCGGTTAAAGGTCCCCTATCATACTGTTTATCAGACGGATCATTGCAGCATTACCCATAATCCCCCTCTGTTTCAGCCCTGTTTCCAAAGTGCTGATTCTCTGTCTGTTACTTTAGATGAAGATAAGGGGCACAAAGGCCGTTTGGTTAAATTACACTGGTTTTACCTTTGATCAAGTGTGAATCAAGCTGCTATTTCAGAGTTTGAATCACCCACATGATGCCAGCAAAAACCCACAACTTAACTATAGGATAAACTGAAACATTATGCATCATCTCACAGAAAGGTCAGAATTTTAGTTGAAAAAGCCCAGAAAATCATATGAGAAGGATTCCAAAAGTAACCCCTACAATTCCTTCAAAGAGAGACGTATCCTCCTAACTAGTGATGATAGCTCACCAGCTATCGCTAGTCAATCAACATGACGGAAAAGTGTAGCACTAACGCCAACGCCAGTCGTTTTACAAATGGCTGAATGAATAGCAATAGTGTTTCTTAAACGTATTCGTTAAGTTCAGCCATAAACCACTTCAGTCAGTCATGTATTATATCAAAACCGCTTAGCAAGAAAAATACTAGATTCAAAGGTGACAGCTATCTGCTAGCTTGTAGAAGCAACACTAGATGTAGACCCCTTGAAGGGAAGACGTTAGCGCTATCCAAACTAGCTAGCTAGCTATCGCTAGTTTTCATGACAAAATGTACTAACGAGTCGACTTTAAATCGGCTAATACAATGGCAATTACCTATCAATAGTACTTTCTATAAACACGTAAATGTTAAGTCCTTTCAAATACTACCACATCATATCAAAACAGCTTGGTCAGCTTGCTTACCTGTGCTTCTCTTGCTCCCGCGGCTGAGGAGGAGGCTGTCGGGCACCTACAGGCATGTCTGACGGAACAATAACAGCAGAGCAATCGCTCTGATCCACAGGCACGGGACTATACTACTGCGCGCACTAGTCTAACTTCACAGGCGTTATTTACACTGGAATTTTTTGACAGGGGCACAAAGGCCACTTTGTGGGGCAGGGCATGATGGCCATGGCCGTCGTGGTCATCGTGAAATTCCCACCCTGCCCCTGATCCTCCACCCTGACTGTTGGCGAGACTTAACAACCGTAGAAATGTCCAGAACAACCGATCAATGAATTCGATGTATCCCGTTACTCACATCCTGTTTCTTGTCTTGCAGGAAACGCCTTCGTGGTGAGTCTCGCTTTCGCTGACCTGGTCGTCGCCATCTACCCGTACCCGCTCGTCCTCTTTGCCATATTTAACGACGGCTGGATCGCGGGAAACATCCACTGTCAGATCAGCGGCTTCCTGATGGGCCTCAGCGTCATCGGATCCATCTTCAACATCACGGGAATCGCCATCAACCGCTACTGCTACATCTGCCACAGCCTCAAGTACGACAGGATCTTCTCCAACAGGACCACCATGTGCTACGTGGTGCTAGTTTGGGCGCTCACCATTATCGCCATCGCGCCCAACTGGTTTGTGGAATCTCTGAAATACGACCCACGCGTTTACTCCTGTACTTTCGCCCAATCCGTAAGCTCTTTTTACACCATTACGGTTGTGGTGGTGCACTTCATTCTGCCCATTAGCATCGTGAGCTACTGCTACCTGCGCATCTGGATCCTCGTCATCCAGGTGAGGCGGAGGGTGAAGCCGGACACGCGACCGAAGATCAAACCGCACGACTTACGCAACTTCCTCACGATGTTCGTAGTGTTCGTGCTCTTCGCCGTTTGCTGGGCGCCGCTCAATTTCATCGGATTAGCGGTGGCGTTGGACTCCCGTTTGGGCGAAGCGATACCGGAGTGGCTGTTCACGGCGAGCTACTTCATGGCGTACTTTAACAGCTGCTTAAACGCTGTCGTCTACGGAGCCCTGAACCACAACTTCAGGAAGGAGTACAAGAGGATCGTCATGATCGTCTTCAAGTTTCACTGCTGAGACGAAACGCAGAGGGGGACGTTGAGGTGGCTGCCGGGTGCCAACGACCCAGAACACAGCTTCAAAAACGATGCAAATGTGAAAATACAGATGTTGCACATGAAGACACATCTTCAGCAACTTGACAACACATGCAGCATTTTAGAAAACATTCAGCAACACACTCAGTTGGGTATTTACAGACTTTAAATGTTGGATTATTCGTTGTGATCATCTTCCCCCCCGATGCTTAACAGTTTTCTACTGACTTGTTTTATGACCTAAACAATTACATCAGCGCTGTTTCTGTGTACGCAGAAGGACAGGAAGTGCTGCCAATGAATAATAATGACTATTATTTTAAAAAGAAATGTATTAAATAGAATATTGGTGCTTTTTGAATATTTATTTATGTATTTATTTAAGCAAGGATCTCAGACAAGAGAAGAGACGATTTATGCCAGATTTCAGCTAATGGCTCATTTCCAGTCCTGAGGTACATAACAATCAACAAACACTAAACACATTGCATAATCTCTATAACAATTATAAAACAAGATTAAAATACAGGTCCATTTTAATGACTGATTGAACCACAGCAATATTGCTGACAGCCCCGCTCCTGCCGCTCGCTTGCGTGGTTTTTTTTGTTTCACCATTAATTTCCAATGGCTGGCGTCTACGTCACGTGATCTTCACATTTCTCCCTGCAGAAAAAAAAACATGGCCGACATTCGTTTTATTCTCGGTGGAAAATGCCTATTTTAAAGTTAGTTTGGCCATTAATTTAAATTAAAATGTTGATGTCATTTGATGCGAGAAATATGAGTTGTTATTGTTAGAAATTAAAATCAATATTTAATGATTAAACATACAGTAATTTAAAAACTGTTTTATTGTGAAAATACTTCCGGTTGGCTTTCGCCTGTGGTTAAAGTTTATTTTGAAAAGCTATTACGGAAGGCATCTCCGAAATACCAACAGTAGCTTGACTTCAGGTTTTACGGAAAACACGATTAACAGCCGTTAAAATGTATTGAATAAAAAGTCATGAAAGAGATAAGGAGGAGAAAAGGCGTGTGGAAGTAAGCAATGAATGTAAATGTCGAAATCCTCTGTTATGTGCGATATCGGACATTGGTGAAAGGAGGGCGGAAGATTACGTCACGGCCCCAGAGAGGAGGAGCAAAGGGGGATGAAGGCAGGCGGGAAGAACGAATGTGTGTCGGGCACTGCTCCACGGCGGCCACTGCGAGAGGAAGCGGCAGCCTTTCTCTCCTCACTACCGAACTGTCTGATTCATTACCGCGCCATTTTAATTAAAGTACCCATTTGAACCTTATGCCAGAGACTCCATTGGTGTCATTTATCCTAAGCTTCTCTCCTGGACGCAAGAATAACAAATACCCTAATCTTATTTCAGATTATGTGTGCAGTGGATGTATGCCTACATGGTCTTTAGTTTGCTAGTTATTACGAAGATTACTTCAGGAAATTGTGTCCATTCAACGTTTTCATTGTTACCAAGGTGGTTGCTAGGGAGGCTATCGATATTATTCTGTTATGTTGTGTACCTGTTTGATGGTGTTATCTTTATTGCTACCCCTTTCCCCGTATGTATTGTTGGTCCTCAGCGCAAACATATTAGTTTAACAAAATCCACATCTAAAATTGTGGCATAGATACGTTATTTTCCCCTGTGCATTCCAGTCTCACATCTCACAGCACATCGTCATTAACAAATACCGGAAACAGACCGAAAAACATTTAAATAATACCTTATTCCGAGTGTGCTTGCTTTTCTCTTTGAAAGTCATCACATAACGGCATTGTAATACACGGTTCGGCTGCATTAAATATTACATATCTGCCGTAGTTCTGTATTTATAGAGCCCTGATGACAAACATGAGGAACTGAAGATGTGACGTGGATCATAAATATATCAGCCATTAAACAACATCTTACATTTCTTTTCACACAATACGTCTCCTTGCAGTATCAACACTAATTCGGCTCACTTTTATATTTGATCCAATTGGTAGATAGGCTGTATTTACACCATAAAGGTGCACAGCTGATATAAAGGGACACCTAGTGGTTAAAGCATGTTATTTTTATTATTAGATATTAATAGGATCCCTATAAAGTATATTCATTACTCGTTATTCTCTACTAATAGTTAATTAAAGACTGTATATAATGACTATTTTGCACATCCCTTTCAAGATTTCATGATTTTCTAAGGTTTATTGACATATCATATAGGCCTACACAACTATGGTGTAGTTCTGCACTGAATGAAAAACTTGGGTCGCAGGTTCCTCAACAGTGCATTACAAGACATCTATCAATATAGTAAAGTTCATTAAGCTCAATTTAGTCCGAATTAAGAGGATTCAGAGGGGTTAGGGAGTTATAGAAATGGAGCACCTTGACTCGCGCATCCACCCTTGTACAAGTGCTAAGATCGTGCCTGAAGACCGTCCAACCCCTTTCTCTCCAACAACAGCACAGTTAACTGTAGTCCTACACGACCAGCCTATCCACCCGCCATCGAGTTCATCACAACGATGAAACACAGTTTTGTTTCTACGCTTGCTTGCCACTGCCCACCCGTGATCAATTAGCCTATCATTTTATGTATGCGCCCCGGATCGCCACCAGCTGGTCCAGCAACGTAGGGAACGCTTCCAAGCAACATAGGAAATGTTCCTCCAGCAGAGTAGAGAGCTCCTCCGGAGCTGATTGGCCTTCGCCCCACCTTGGACTCTGCCCTTGCCCCCGGGCCGTCCGCCCGAGTCCCCCACCTTGGACTATGCCTTGCCCCCGGGCCGTCCGCCCGAGTCCCCCTTCTCGGCTTCTGCCTTGCCCCCGGGCCGTCCGCCCGAGACCCCTTCCTGGTCCTCTGCCGTGCCCCTGGGCTGTCAGCCCAAGACCCGTCCTCCGGACCCCCTCCACCCACCCTGCTTGAGGTTTTGGACTTTTGTGCTTTTGTTTTTTTAGCGACGTCTGGAATCCGTCCCTTGAGGGGGGGGGTTCTGTCAGGATTCTCATGTTTTGTCACGTTTGTAGTTGTGTATGTCTGGTTATGGGTATTTTCCTCCTGGTATATTGTCTGGTCGCTTTTCCCTGTGTTTTCATGTCTGTCGTTAGTTTCCCTGGTGTGTCTAATTTCCTGATTGTTTTCACCTGTCACTCCTTGTGTGTCTCCCGTGCTCATCAGTGTCAGCCCCGCCCCTGATTGTTCCCACCTGTGTCTAGTTACCCTGTGTTTAAATCCCCCTGTCTCCCAGTGTTCAGTGTTGGTTCGTCTTGTGATTTGGCTTGTCCTCGGTGAGTGTTCTGTCTGTATTTATATAGCCTTGAAATAAAGGAATTATTTTTACTTTAATCTGCATTTGGGTCCTACCTGCTTCACACACCGCAACAGTATATCAGTGTGTAGTGTCTCTACTTTAAAGAGTCCCCTCCTGCTGATGTTCAGGTGTATATCAGTATGTAGTGTCTCTACTTTAAAGAGTCCTCTCCTGCTGTTGTTCAGGTGTATATCAGTGTCTCTACTTTAAAGAGTCCTCTCCTGCTGATGTTCAGGTGTATATCAGTATGTAGTGTCTCTACTTTAAAGAGTCCCCTCCTGCTGATGTTCAGGTGTATATCAGTATGTAGTGTCTCTACTTTAAAGAGTCCTCTCCTGCTGATGTTCAGGTGTATATCAGTGTCTCTACTTTAAAGAGTCCTCTCCTGCTGATGTTCAGGTGTATATCAGTGTCTCTACTTTAAAGAGTACTCTCCTGCTGATGTTCAGGTGTATATCAGTATGTAGTGTCTCTGCTTTAAAGAGTCCTCTCCTGCTGATGTTCAGGTGTATATCAGTATGTAGTGTCTCTGCTTTAAAGAGTCCCCTCCTGCTGATGTTCAGGTGTATATCAGTATGTAGTGTCTCTACTTTAAAGAGTCCTCTCCTGCTGATGTTCAGGTGTATATCAGTGTCTCTACTTTAAAGAGTCCTCTCCTGCTGATGTTCAGGTGTATATCAGTATGTAGTGTGTCTACTTTAAAGAGTCCTCTCCTGCTGATGTTCAGGTGTATATCAGTATGTAGTGTGTCTACTTTAAAGAGTCCTTTTTAAAATGAGCTCAGAGAGAAATAATAAATGAATATGCATCGTGCTGTTTCCTCAGAGAGAGGAAGATGAATGGTGTTCATCAAGACAAACCACACAGTTGTTATTAAAGGCCAAATGAATGAGCTGTGATTTTAGTTTCTTTAAGCCAAGGTTGAGTTCAATAATTTGCACGGCCCTCGGAGGATGTTGTACAAATTGAAAGGAAAAAGGTTCCCCACCCCTGCTGTAAATAATAATTTAAAAAAACGTCATTTTAGTTGAATACCCCTGGTCTATGGGAAGCCCTGCCCAATAGGGTGACGGGGAGGGGCCCTGACCGACCGTCAACATGTGACGGGTTGGGAGTGGGAACGTGTTGCTTAGGTTTAGATGATATCCTCACCGAGCTTGTTTAAAAGATGTTCAATAAAAAATGGTAGCTGGAAACACATATCGTAGCAGTGTATATCCCAGTGAGGAATACACATATAGAGAAAAGGGTAACAGACCATGTGTCAGTATACACCACAGAGCTGTTGGCATTGTGTCGTCATTGAAATGGATAGAGGAGAAAGAAATACATAACAGTGTAATTGCATCTGACAGCTTTTCAGCATTATCGAGTTTACGATCAGGCAGATCTTCCTCTAGAACGGACATCATAAATTATTTCTAATGTTATATAAAATGCAAATCAAAGGCATAGCAACCCGTTTCCTCTGGTTCCTGCTCATGTTGGCGTGGAGGGTAACGAACAGGGGGATATTCTGGCCAAACAAACACTCAGGAGTTTGAACATAGACATAGAAGTTCCACTCAGCAAAGCAGAGGTTCAAACATTCATTCAGAAATATGCACAAACAGCATGGCAAGATCCTTGGGACCTTAGTGATACAGGAAGACATCTTTATAACATTCAAAGGCATGTGGGGGATGGAAGGAAGGTGGGTTTGAAAGAAGGGAGGAACATGTCATTTCTCAGATGAGAATAGGTCATACAGGGTCTCAATCATACTTTCAGTATAACAGGAAAGCATCCAACCGGAAAGTGTACACACTGCAGCCAGCCAGAAACTGTTGAGCATGTTTTACTGCTTTGCAGGAAATATAGTACTCAGAGAAATGTGCTTTTCCAGACACCGAAGAAAGCAACATCCATGACTTGTTGCTATCAGGGCTGTTAGGGAAAACATCAGGCAATATGTATTGAGAGATTATTACGTTTCTAAGAGGAATTGATACATTTAAAATAATCTAGAGTTTTGGTTCTTTGTTTATTGTTTCTGCTTGTCTCTGTCCACACTCCAGTCCAGTTGGTGGCGGTAATGCACCTACACGTTGGTTTGCCACCCGCCAATAAACATCGAAGAAGAAGAAGAAGAAGAAGAATAATAATAATAATAATAAGAAGAAGAAGAAGGTTCTCTCTCTGTGTTCCTGAGAAAGTGTGTGTGAGCTCCAGCTCTCCTGATCATCATCTGTGTGTCTGGATAAACCTCTGAACGGACTCTGTGCTCTTTTTTCTGGAGCGTTTACCTCGGGCTATAGGAGCTAGCTTAGCATGCTAGCTGGAAACACGTTAGCAACACTCGTCAGATTGAGAGGTTGACGGAGAGAGAAACGGTGTGTTTAACGGAGTCTGCAGGGAAAGGTGATCTAGGAAACATGAGTAAAGTCCAGATGCTGCTGTCGTTGAAGAAGCAGCGACTCACTGCTGCTGCTTCCGAAGAGATATTTGCTCTGTTTGAACAAATAATAGCAGAGCTCGAGGAGGAGCTGCTTCTTTCCAAAGAGGAGAACAAGAGACTCCAGAAGCTTCTGGACGCTGTTTTACAGCCTCAGCTTCGGATCCACAGAGCAGGTCTGTTCCCTTTACTCTTCATTAACACTTTAAACTCTTCAGTAACACTTTATTATCACGGTAATAACACTTTAGACTCTTTATCAGCAGCTGCAGGTACAGGGGCGGATCTAGACAAATATTCATGGGGTGGCAGGAGGGTGGCAGGAGATTTGATCCCCCTGGCAGAAGTATATGCTGATTTAGTCGCCGTCATATCAATCAATGTTAACTTGGAAAGCCACAATATTAATATGTTAATCTGTGGGACTTGTAACATATAATATTGTGGCTTCGTCGCTATGGACTGACGGTTTCGGGCCGGGGTGATATAGCACTTTGTTGGCGTGATAGCACAGTATATGTTGTGCTGATTGTGTGCACCTGCCGTCCTGTGTTGTCTCCTCCCCCCTCACCTGTGTCTTGTTGTGCTGATTAGAGTGTGTGTATTCAGGCTCTGTGTGTGTGTGTGTGTGTGTGTGAGATCCTTGTGGCTGCAGGATGTGTGAAAGGAGAACCGCAGGATTGAGGCGGTGAACTTTGTGCACATGATTTTAATGAATGCCCACGTCGGGTTATATTTTTGGACGTTCTGCCTCTGCCTCCTTGCTTGGTCTGGGCCGCTCAACGGTCAGCTTCACACTCCATAACATTAGGTGACATTATTGTGGCCCATCAGTAAAGCATTACATATAAATATATAAGGTGGCAGATATAATTTAATGAATTTTAACAGAAACAATAACTGAATGAGTTTGTCTCACTCTTAGACCAGCAGGGGAACCAAATCTATGCAGACTGCTGCAATGAGTACATTAATTAACTGTCTCATCGATGTTTGTCTGAATGAATATGATACTATTAACAATCACATCATTCCTATCAGTTGTCAATCAGTGTTATGATTCACTATTAATTTATTATTGAATAAATTATATATTTTGGAGGAATTAATGATGAATGTTCCTCAAGATGCTTGCTCACCCTCCTTCAAATTTGAAAGACAAGTAATTATAACATGTATCAAAATTCAAAAGATTCAAATGAACAGTTCAACAAATCAATGTCATTGATAGCCTCAGCAGGCTCTGTGATCACACACACACACACACACACCTAATTGAGCACCATGAACAACAACATATGGCCTCAATGCCAGGTATCAGTAGATCGGCCGATTGCCGGAATCAGTATCGGCCGATCCGATCGAGTGGGCGGGGCCTAAATGGAAGATTTAAACATCACTTTAAATCTTCCATTTAAAGTGATGTTTAAAACTCAGTTAATGCTCATTCACTGGAGCTTCCACAAACAACAATCAACTTAATTTTTACATTCAAATGATGTACATTATTCAAGTTCACATTCACTTTGGAAAATAACACAGGAGAAATTAGCGGAAGCGCTCTCTTTTCCTCTCTCCCCCCTCTCTCCCCCTCCTGACAGCCTGTCAGTATCTCATGCAGCTCACTGATCCAGTAATGAGTGACCCGACAATGAAGAATACATATATTTATAATAACTAGTTTAGCTTGTTCCAGAGGTAGATAAAATAGCTAAGTGTGGCAAAGAACCGGGTGATTTGCTACAGTAACTTCTCGTTTGGAATATGAGGAAATTAACTGCGGTCTGGTTCTCCCTGTGTGTGTGTTTCGCTACGCTTACCGGTCCGGCGGGCGGAGCTGCAGGATGTCTGCTTCACACACGTTGCATACCACTATTTTACTGTCTTTTTCGGACACCTTAAAATACTGCCAGACTGGTGAAGCCATGTTGGCGAGCTAGTTTTGCCGCACACCGAGAAAAGTGTCATGTATTTTACGTCATGCGATCGGCTCTCGCGATCGGCTGTCGCGATCGGCTCTCGCGATCGGCATGTTTAGAGAGCACCGATCGGTAGTAGTATCGGCCGATCTCGATCAGAGCATCCCTAATTAACACAAACCTAGTTATGTAAAACGATGCACATTTAAACCTGCAGGCTACTGGGAATCAATGAATAGTGCAGCATTGCCTTACCTCTTTAGCTTCCGTCTGGTTTTCTTTGAAGAGCCTTTATGTTCTTAAAATCCATCTCACAAAGAATGTCATGCTCAATTGACATCAGTGTTAGGTTTCCTTTTCCGGGCGCCACTCTCAAACTCTTTCTTCTCCAAAATGTTCTCCTAAACAACCTTCATCTGTCACTCAATCACTCGCAATTTGAATAAGTCACATGTGAAACATATTCTCATTCTGATTGGCTGTTGAGTGGTGCCCACGGACTGTTACGGAGTCATCTCTGGAATCCAACGATCTGATTGATTAGCGGAGCAAATGATCAAAATAGTATGGAGGGAAGATATTTTCGTTTGGATTACTGGTCTGGGGGAAGCTTGCGAGTGTGTGTGTGTGTATACGTGTGTGTGTTTGTGTATTTTTGTGTGTATTGTGTTTGTTTGCCGGGGAAAACACTCACGAGAAACACCGGCTGTTGTTCTGCCTGCTGTGACGTCAAGTTACTCCGTTCTCCGCTTGTAATTATGCCGTCAAAAGCTTCAAAGCTGTATTTATCATCTGAATTTGCCGAAACAAGTTTAATATTCTGAAAGCCAAGACTTTGTTTTAATTGAAACCAGATGAAAACAAACTGTAACGGACCCTGCCGTGTTATCTATGATTACTCTACTCTTACATTCATAATTTCAGCGGAGGGAGGAGAACAGCAGAGTGGCGAGGGAGAGCTGTCTTCTTCCCTTTACAAGCTTCAAACATGTATTTATCGTGTGATTTTGGAATTAAAAGTTTCATATTCTGAAAGCCAAGACTTTGTTTATTTAAAATAAATTACCCAAAAATAAATAAATAAAAATGTATTGGCTCATGATAGGCCCCCAATCTCCGTAGGACCCCTGGGCTTCAGCCCGTGCATTAAGGTGGCCCTGTACAAGCGTAATAAGATCAACAGCTTTAGTGGGTTTTGATCATAGACTGTATATATAAATGGACGTAGGGTCCGTGACGTCACCCACAGGATTCTGCAGAGTTGCCGAGAAGCCCTTAGTAGGCGGATTGGGCCACTAACGGCTCGACAGTGACGTCAGAGTTCAACTCCCGCCTGATCCAGCCTGCTCCAAATAAGGGCAAAGAGGCGTAGCCGAGGCGGGACCTGCTGCCACCGAGCTGGAAGTTCCAGAGCTAGCTGAAGCTACCAAGCTAAGCTAACATGCTCCCCCATTTTACCTTTCTAAGGTAAGCGGTATGAATCTATTCAGCAAAACTATAAATAATAATCTAAGTTATTGAGTTTTTAGCATAATACTTCAGAATCTTAAAATCCCTTAACGTTTGTATGCAATTGTGCTAAATTCAACACTGGAATCAAGCAAATATTAATATGTTTGCATGACATTAGTTATTTGTATTTTGATATCACTTAACTATACGTTTATTACATTTAAGTCAAGCTAAGGTACATGTGATGGTAGCTAGTTAGTGCTCTTACCTGTGAGGCCTCCTCCAAACATCATAATAACCAGACTGTATCATTAAAACTATACCGTTCTAGATCCTTGACTTTAGACAAACAATTCAAAAGACAACGTGTATTTAAAGACCAATCTTTATTTGAAGGTGCCTCTTAACCTGAGATATTAGTTATACAGTAATAGTATTGACAATCTAAAAAAACTGAGCAACTCAACAGTCAACTTTATGTTTCTTATTGTCTAAAGCATTTATTATTTTCATTTCCCCCTCTCATATTCAGTGTGGACGGATTGAGACAGCCTGGTGTCCAGAGGGCAGCAGAGACTTCAGGGAGAAACCTCCGTGTGATGGACGTCCTGTCTGTTGGTTTGGAGAGGACTGAGGGTCTTTCCTCAGCGAGGAGGACCAGGCCTGATGGAGGAGGACCAGGCCTGATGGAGGAGCCCATGCTGGGCAAAGCTGATACCAACTGCACAGGCCTAGTCTGTCACGTTATTTGACTAAATGTGTTTACTTATTTAATAGGTTTACACCTTCTGTCCATATGTGCTTTTTATTGAAAACATTTGATGAACTTTTGGTTCACATTTCAATAAACTGTATTTGTATTTGCATTCCTTTTGTCCATTATTCTTACTGAAAATGTTAGATTACACATTCACATCTGACTGAAGATTGGCCCCATTTATTTGTGATGTTGCAAACTCCACGGTACAAGGCACAGGCGATGTGAAGCTCATAAAGTGAGGCAAATATAAATTATCAGCTGATGGAGTGTAGATGTGGAAATAGGTGCATTCGATCGGCTGACTGTTTTTACAATAAAAGTTGTTTCTTAGTGAACTGGTCTTAAAATCTCATAACATCAGCTTTTAATGTTCCTCTTGGATGTTCTTCTTGACCCTCAGAGGAGGAGAACATGTCATGTCTTTCAGACATGTCCTTTCTTAACAAAAATTACAGGAAATATAAAACATATTATTGCAGAACAAGTGTGTTATTTATGAAAGCTGTGTGTTTGTGTGTTTTAGGGGCTGGAGATATCATTATTTTGTAATTGTAATGTTTTTTTTATTTCAACAGTGAGCTACAAAGACAATCAGAGAATGAACAGTATGAAGTTCATCAACATTGAAATATATGTTATTATTAGGGCCGGGACTTTAACTCGTTAATTAAGATTAATTAATTTCACAAAAATTAACGCGTTAAAAAAATTAACGCATTTTAATCGCACTTATTTTTGCACTGCGGAACGTTTCTCACTGGATGAGTTTCAGGGGTACCGATTATACTGGAGCACCAACTAACGTTCATGACTTCAGCATGGGACTTCAAACAACAACAAACCACGGTGAACAATAGTCAAACATGAACGAACAAGCTGATGAGACCGCTTTGGTCGGCCCCGTGGATGGGTACATTTTGTTTTAAAAAAACGGAGTACTTCGTGACCACAGAGTGTGAACGTTGTGATCAGCTGTTTTAGCGCAGTTCTCCAGTGAAGGGGGGGAGTCTCCCTCCGCAGCCGGTTGGCGTAGTTTTGGCACAGTTCCGTTGTACAGACCGACGTTAACAGCAGCCTGTCTGTGCACACGGAGACCGACTCTGTCGTCCGGTGATCTAACCGCCTTCTGGAAAAGCTTCACAAGTACGTCGGTACGCAAATGCGCTTTATGACACAAGTGACCGCTTTACGCATTTCAGATTACGCACATAACCTGCGTACCAGTTATGTGCACCCCTGTACCAGAGCCATATTATTACTATTATATGGCTCTGCCCTGTACTACAGCAAGAGTATTCTCCGTTGGGACTTCTTGCAACAACACCACGCCGTTATCAAAGATGTTCTATTGAGAAGACGATCACTACGTGACAAAAGTTTTCAAAACCGTGGCTACTGAAATCAATCTTACTAACTGCTGTCTGTGCAATTTACTCCGCGAGTTGGCAGACTTTATTTTGCTTACTTTAACATCATTGTTCATGGTGGGGCTAAGCCATTTCTTGGTATGGGTGTAGCCTACCCCAGCCATACCCTGGCGCTGCCACTGGTGGCAAGTATGGGGCGGGCCATTCTGCACATGCGTTAAATATTTTAACGCAATTAATTCAAAAAATGAATTACCGCCGTTAACGCCATAATTTTGACAGCACTAATATATATGTAAAGTACCATGTGTACAAAAAATATAACTGATTCTCTTCTGTTGAACATGTTGGATTGTGTATTGTCCGAGTCAGGGTCCTTTTTATTTTACTGTAACTTTGGAAGTTGTGTTACCAATGCTTACTGTTTATTTGATACCCATTTGGTAATGCAATTAATAAAAACAACAAGGTTTGGGTTCGTTCTTCAGATGACTGTGACGTTAACGTGTAAGCTCAATAATGAACTCCAGCTCAACCAACCATATTGTAATATCTAAGTAATCATCTTGAAATATGACATTAATAATTGTAATATACACATCTTATTGATTTCACATACACTACTTCAACGTTAGCTTGTCTTCATACTTGAGCATAGCCAATTTAAATTAACCTTAGCGATGCATACAGTTCCTACCTTCATAATAAAATATCTCTCTACGTTACAAGGATGACCTTATTTTATCAACCTCAAACAGAAGCCGTTTGTTCAACAGTATTATCCCACTTAACGTCTATTTCGTTTTAACCTTTATATACAGTCTATTATTTTAACTTGGAGGCTACGATTAGCATCGTTAGCACTGATGTAGCTACCACTCGCTACACGCTAACCCAAGCCTTAACATTCATTATGTAGCTGATTAAAATAATTAACACATAAATCAAGCACTCAAATTTCACTTACCGAAAAAACCACATTCATGCACCGTCTGTTTTAACCGCAGATCGAGTCACAATAGTCCGATATATAAGCATGAAGAACAAACAACCACGGCCGGCTTCAAGTTGTGTTTCCTGGATGAGCTGAGCAGGCAGAGTCCCTGTAGCTTCACGGAGCAGCTAGCAGAGAGACAAGAAGCTAACAGCGGCAGGCACTTGACAGAGCCGTCACTCAATGTGACCACGCCCTAATTTATGCAAAAAAGTTAAGACCTAATATGAAATAAAAGGGTCGCGTTAGAAAACAATTCACTCAAAAATCCATAATCATGAAGGTGGAATCTAACTATATTGATAATAAAAATGTATGGAGCCAGCGGTAGAAACATGTTTTTTTCTGCTGTAAAGTTGGGCATTTTAACATGGGGGTCAATATGTATTGTATGTATAATATATTCTGTATATATACACAGAATATATATTTTGAGAGAGATATACACTAGTATTAGACGCTGTCAAAAGTTTGGACACATCTTCTCATTGGAAGTTTTTTTATTTATTTAAATTGGTTCTACATTGTAGATTAATACTGAAGACATAAGACTATAAAATAACACATATGGAATTATTATGGCGTTCGGTGGTTTTTGTGAGTGCACTTGAGAATACATTCAAAGTTCTTGACATTTTCCGGATCGACTGGCCTTCATTTCTTAAAGTGATGATGGACGGTTGTTTCTCTTCACTGAGTTGAGTGGGTCTTGCCATAATATGGATTACAACAGTAGTCAAATAGGGCTCTCCACTGTGCACTAACCCTACCCAGGGCTCAACGCTAACTTTTAAAAGTGGTTGCCAGGCTGGCAACCAGGCATCAGCGTTTGGTTGCCAAAACTGAAAATACGGTTGCCATTTTTAGTCACCTTATGTTTTAAATAATTAAGATACTATACAGTTATACATCAACTTAATAATGAACATGTGACACAAAAGAGTGTTCAAATGCTTTACAATAAGTAATTAACACACTTATTTGAAACTAAAGTGGTAGTAAACTTGTCCACCCTCAATTGCTGGTACAAAACACCAGTAGTGCAGCTGTTGTCATGTTCTTCACAGACCTGAGCAAGTCACTAGTTCCTTGGTCATCCGTTGTCTTCCTTTCAAATGTGGGTTTTCAGTGCATGACATTAAGGATTTTGGAATGAAGGCAAAATGCCTTCCCAGATGTAGAAAACATTACATTCAGTTATAACTGCCAAAACAAACATTATTTACACTATTAAGGCCCCTGTTAAAAATGTTTGTAATGTTATCTAAGTTGGTCGAACGAATGCCTCCTCATCCGGAAGCTGACCGAGCAGCAGTTGAGAGGAGCCGAGCGCATCCGTGAACCACACAAAATGGCGCGTCAGAGTTCCCGTTAGCCAGCAAATCTAAATCTCTTCGGTCAAAATGTCCGGTGAAAATTATTTCCCTTTAGCGCAATCCCGCTTCAGTTGCGCCACTTATGTGGCAAACAAGAAGAGTATGTGACAGACAAGAATAGTCAATTCTAATATCTAACACTTAATGTGGAGAAAGAGATGTCCTGTATGGGTTGATTGTGCATTGATCTGTTGGTAATGCCTCGGGGTTCCGGTGGGCATGTAAGGCAAGGCAAGGCAAGTTTATTTATAGAGCACTTTTCAACGCAAGGCAATTCAAAGTGCTTTACAATGAAAGACATTAAGCATTAAAAAAGAAAAGCTAATCAAATAAACATTAAGAAAAAAGTACATGGATAAAAGTTACAGTGCAGTTTAAGATATGAATAGTTCAAATAAAAGCAGCGACAAAAAGAAAAGTCTTCAGCCTGGAAACAAATGCATAATGCTGCGCTACACTTTGTGGCCTCACCCAGTTGCATAGCGACACTTATTGTTTAGGTGTCTTTTAATAAGCAGGTAGTCTATCATTAGCTAGAACTAGCTGGATCTGATCGATATGGACACGAGTGAAGTCTAATCTGACGGGAGAGAGAGATCAGCTGCTGCTGACGAGTCGACGCGCAGCTCTGCATCACATGCAGCGGTGAGCGGACAAAACACACACTTCAGGTTAGATTATCACAAGTAGCTATTTTAATTACCTCTCAAACTACCTAAACTAGTTAGCGATATGTTTAGTTTCACTGTCGGGTCACTCATTACTGGATCCGCGAGCTGCATGATACTGGCATAATAGATTGCCCGGTCGGGCAACCAGCAGGTGAGGCTTCATTGCCCGAGCTAAATACTAGATGGCCCCGGGCAGTCCTTAATGTCGAGCCCTGGTTTTCTTGACCTTTGTGCTGATCCCCACCATAGATCCATTGGCCTTTCAGCATTGAAGTCTTGGATTGTGGTTCTGCCATTGGACAGACTAATACATTTCTAATGTTAAATAAATGAAAACCATTCACAGTTAAGAATTATATATGAATTATTAATGCTGTAAATTACCTTTTTAATATGTCTAACTATATTTAAAATGTGTTACCTTTTTATAGAAGTGATTTATATTTGTATGCCAATATTTTCCTATGTTAAAGTTTCGGTTTGCACTTTTATTTTGGTAGTAATAATAAGATCGGGACTCTTATTTTGAAGGAACTTCTACCGGAAGTGAATGGACAACATTCCTCTTTCCTTTCGATTCACCTTGCGCTTTATCAGTTGAATCACTTTCAACATTCGTTTGAGATGTTGACGGGTTGGCTGAACTTTTTACAGTCAAACAACTTAATTTGTTTCGCCATTTTTTGTAAAACAAACACATGACGCAAGTAAACGTGCATCACTTTCTGGCTCCGTAATCACACCAATGCACGTGCAACTTAAGTATCAGGTTCCGACTGGCCACAACAATAATTAAATATCACTCTTAATACAACAAATAATTAACATTTATCTATTTTGTGGTGCACATTTTGCTGTTTGCTGTCCTTGTTTCTTTATATTAAAAACTGGTTGCCACTGATGGCAACCAAAGGCCAAGAAGTGGTTGCCATTTCTGAATGGTTGCCATTGGCAACCTGGCAACCGTTACTGTCGAGCCCTGCTACCTCAAACACATTAAGAAAGCAAGTAATTCCACAAATTGACTCTTGACAAGGCACACTTGTTAATGGAAAACCATTCCAGGTGATGACCTTGTTATGGCAGATTCCTTATTACAGCATATTTCTCGCTTATTCATTAAGGTCACACAGGTCAGAGAGGCCCCATCGTCTTATTATATCAGTCTTATGCCTAGTCACATGGTTAGACAAATGTGTTATTGATTACGTTTCCAGAGAAGAGGCCCCATCGTCTCCCCCGTAATTATTAGGGGTGAGCGGAAGTACAAAGAGGCTCCATAGCTCAGTCGGTAGAGTCTCAGGTTATAATACAGTTAGTTAAAGACGTCATGAGATATTGACCCTTTCGACATCTGAAACAGTGCATCAAAAAACGATATTCTTGAATTTTGATATTGCTGGGTGCTAAAAGTGTTCCAATATATGTAGAAACAACACATGCAAAATATGTTTCCAATACATGATGATTTAGGAGTGGTCTTGTATGTCTACCATTTTCTAATAATTGCTCCCACAGTTGATTTCTTCACACCAAGCTGCTTACCTATTGCAGATTCAGTCTTCCCAGCCTGGTGCAGGTCTACAATTTTGTTTCTGGTGTCCTTTGACAGGGTGTCCGTGGGGTCTTAAAAAGTATTAAAAGTTGATGAATGAATTTAGCAAAAATGAAGGCTATTAAAAAGTATTAAACGGCATTTTCCAAGGTATTAAGAAGGTCCACAGCAACAACAACATGACACACCCTTTAATTTGCTGAAACAATGTCGGGAAACCCCCTCAAGGTGGCCCCATGCATAGCGTGCCATGAAAATGCTTTTGGTGTATTTTGTGGCGGCAGCAGCGCCACTTACAGGCCTGGTCGCCTGTACTACAGCGTTTCCAGCATTTCCAGCGGTCTAGTGTGAACGGACACGTTAATGAATTGAATGTGTGTGAACGGAAGACTTTTTTGTGTTTGCGTATGTGTTTTACTGTATGTGTCCTTGTGGGGCCGGGGTCTAAGCCAAACTATATCCGGTCACAGAGATCTGCTATTTTAAAGTAAGGTCAACACATATATATATACAGTCTATGGTCAACACATATCGACCCTAAATATAGTCTATATTAAGAACGAGAAAAGTCTTAACATATATAGCGTTTTTTGTAAACATATGACAAATGTGTGAGAGTGATGACGTCAGAGCATCGTCCTATGTGCCGGGCCTAGCCCCGGACAGCCCCAGCCCAATTTAACCCCTGGGTATTTGTGAGGGAGCTCCTATATGGCATTACCGCTGAAGCTCACTAAAGTTTAATATATTTCATAGTTCAAAGTTTTGTCAATTGTTTTGTTTATTGGTCAAATACTGGTTTCTAATGGTTTCTGTGGAGTTCTACTGGGAATGAAAGAGCACAGAGTACAGAAGCAACAAAGCAGCATACTGCATCAAACCTGACCTTCACAGAGAGGTTGAAGTTCATGTGGAGAGGAGGCTTCAGTAGTCTGTCTGCACTCTGTTTAGTTGTGCTATCTTACAATCAATATAGTAAATGTGAGGTAAAGTGTGTCGCCAATGTAACCGGTTAGAACTCGAAGTTGCGATGAGGTCTTAAAATGTATGGAAAGGGTCTTAAAAAAGGTCTTAAAAGGTATTAAATTTGACTTCAGGATTCCTGCATATACCCTGTTTGACAGCTCTTTGGTCTTGGCCATAGTGGAGTTTGGAGTGTGACTGTTTGAGGTTGTGGACAGTAGTGATGTTACGTATTGCGCCGAGGCTTCGGAGCGTGTGTCGAGTAATCCACGAAGCTTTTTGTGAAGCATGTACCGAGGCTTGTATCGTTTTGGGCCAGTGACGTCATCGATGACAAACGAAGCCTCGCTGCCTGTCGATACCACGTGACTGCTTCAGGAAGCGATTCAGATCGGTTGAACCGTTGAACCACAACGCTCATAATACCCATGGATGTATAATAAGAACATATTACCCCTCCTGTACCCGGCGGGCCTGGGGACACGATGGAATCAAGAGAGCTCAGACCCTCACTTATATAGGGTCGGAACATGTCATAATAAATAGATACAAGCATAAATAAATGTAGGAATAAAAACATCAATAAATACAGGAATACATATGTTGCAGTGTTTTCAGGGAGCTTCAGTGTGTGTGCTGCGGCTCAGCTGGAAAGCACTCCTGACCGCAGGGTCCCTGGTTCAACGACTGAACAATACGTATTTTTTGTTGTTTACAAAAACTACAGCTAAATGAGATAATGTAGTTAATAAATGTATTCTTTGGTATGGTTTAGCCTTTCTCAGGCTACAACAAGTTTATGAATATTATTAAGGAATACAAATCCCTCTTTGCAATGTTTACCAGCCTCCTTAGGCTTTTCAATCACAATCATTAAACTGGAATAAATACAATATTGTTAACATGAAACATATGATTTAATGTTCGTTGTTTAGAGTTATTCTAAGGCTTTACTCATTGGGAACTCGGTATGAGAGAGAGCACACTGTTGAGATGTCCAGTCTGCCTGTTTTACACACTTTGACCAACAGGGGGGTTTGTGTTCAAATGAAGCCCATGATGAAGCCTCATGAGATGAACCCTTTTGCGAACCAATTGGCTGGAAAGCTTCAAAGCTTCATAAGGCTTCATCTCGCCATCACTAGTGGACAGGTGTCTTTTATACTGATAACGAGTTCAAACAGGTGCCATTAATACAGTTAACGAGTGGAGGACAGAGGAGGCTCTTAAAGAAGAAGTTACAGGTCTGCGAGAGCCAGAAATCTTGTTTGTTTGTAGGTGACCAAATGCTTATTTTACCGAGGAATTTACCAATGAATTCATTACAAATCCTACAATGTGATTTCCTGTATTTCTTTTTCTCCCTTTTTCTCATAGTTGAGGTATACCTTGGATGAAAATTACAGTCCTCTCATCGTTTTAAGTGGGAGAACTTGCACCATTGGTGGCTGACTAAATACTTTTCCCCCCCACTGTATGCCTGTGTAAAACCGCTACTCGTTGGGGAATTTCCGCGATTGGTTGCTGTTGAAGTGAGATGATGTACTCCAATATTATTATTTGTTGTTGCGCAACTGAATGTTGATTAATCTCAACAATATCTGTGTTTATGTTTTATTGATCTCTCTCTCTCTCTGTGTTAACATTTAAAGTTGGTGAGCCATTAATTGCACTAACATCCTCGTGAAGCTGACTGAGAGAAGCCCAGAGCTTCGAAGAATCTAGAATAAAAATCACACTTTTTTGTAGATAATTCCAAATGTGTTCTATTCATAGTTTTGGAATATATATATTTTGTAATCCTCTGGAGCAGAGAGAGGAGCTGTGGATTATTGTTATTGAGTAATGCATCATGTTTTAGGGTCAAAAACAATAAACTCACAACTTAAAATGAAAGCGTTCAGTTTATTTAATAAAAGAGCACATGTTCAATGTGAAAAGTGACCGTAGATATAGATTAGTTGCAATTTGGTGCTATATATTTATAAAAACAAAATTATATATATTTTTTTTAAACACCTTGAGTTTCAGGGCAGCGCAGCGCCCCTCCAAGACAATGGTAGGGGAAACACTGTACTTGCATACTTTTACTTAAATAAGGTTTGAATTATGGCTGTGCAATCAATCGTATTTTAATCTCTATTACGATTTTGGCTTGCAACGAATATGTAAACAACGCAATCGAAAAAACCCGATTATTTTGCTGCATTCCCTTGCGTTATACATACAAACTATTTTTCTTACTTTAATTTGTTTTTATTATATTTGTATTAGATCATAACTTTTTTTAACATATGTAACATTAAGCTGTCTCTGGCACTTTCCTGCTGTAACGATGCAAGTGTCCCCTCTGTGGGACTAATAAAGATATTCTGATTCTGACATCCTGCCCCCACCCCTCCCCCTCCCGAAAAGCCTTCAGCCAGGTTGTGTTGTGAATTGCAGTCTGTTTAATAAATCCATATAAACACGTCACAAGGGAAGCTTTAGTTGCTGTGTCTTTATCCTCCGGTCTCTAGCGTACAGTCAACTTTTACTAACCAGAAATAATCGTGATTATGATTTTTGCCATAATCGAGCAGCATGCAGGATTTTAATTTGTAACACAGTATTTTCATTCTATAATGTAGGCGTAGTGTATCTGTGAACAATCCCAAATACAATTCGTTGTTTACATTGCGGCTAGTGCTAAACCAGAAGAAAAAACCCTTTTTCATTTTTCACTGTAAGTCGAAAGCCAACACACACACATATGTTCCAGATGTCGAAAGTAGGGATCAACCGATATTGTTTTTTCAAGGCCGATACCGATTAGTAATAGTAGTAGTAATCAAGGAGACCGATAACCGATATTTGGAACCGATATACATTTGCAGTAAAATCAGAAAATTTCCAACACAACTTCTTTGAAATGCATTTAAGCATATATTATGTTTAATTAACTTTTAAGCATCTTACAACTGGTTTCCTCTCTGTGCCCTTTTCTTTAGTGCAGCCATCTGCAATGAGTTAGAGAGAGACAAGAAGTGGGGCTGCAGGCTGACATGCTTAACTAACAATAATGCTTAATTTATTATATCAAAACAATCCCTGTCTATCTAGCATAAAATCCCAATGAGCTGCTAGCAACTGCAAAACACTATGAGTAATGTAATGTTTTGCAAACTATTAAAAGTGAGGCTATATTACAGTAGACCTAACGTTAGTCTAGTAGCCTCACTTCTAATATTTTGCTAAACATTTGCTAAATACATGTTGGCTAGCTAATGAGCTTCACATATCAACCTGAGAAACTGCGAGGCTCCACTCGCAGCCCCTCCGCACCACAGTTACTCCGCTGCGAGAAGCTTCATACACCCCCAACTCTGACTCACTTCCCTGCGTCCCTGTGTAACTGAAAGACTTGGATCATGAAATCGTGGTGTTTTTGCAACTTCAGCATAGGGGATTGGGATGTTTATTGAACTTCAGTTTAACACATGTATGGCTCTGCCGCTCAGCGCTGCTGCTTACTTCAGTCTGTGTCTGCGTTCTTTCGCACCTGCCTGTAATCTGAGAAGGTCCCGCCTCTCTGGCTGGCTCCCGCCCGGAAAATCTTCAGTGTTGATTGACACTTCAGTAATAGCCTATCAGATAGTGCTGTGGGCAGGACATTGCTCGTGTACACAGAGTGGTGACTGCAGCCAGAGAAACGGCCGCATCAGAGCCAAAGTGTTATCGGCAAGTTGATCAAAAAGGCCGATACCGATAATTGGTCAAATGCGGAATATCGGCCCCGACCCCTAGTTGAAAGGTCATTATCTCATGACTTCTGTAGGTGTAATTCATACCCTGTCAGGATATGAACCACCTAACTAACAACACTTAACTGTATTATCCTGAGGAGGGCCTCTTTGCACTTCGGCTCACCCCTAATAATTGCGGAAGAGACGATGGGCCTCTCTTCTCTGGAAACTGTAATTCAATAACATACCTAATTGTATTGACTAGGTCCAAGACTGATATAACGGTGTGTTTCCTGTTTCCTGCAGATGTCCAGCAGCTGGTGGTGGTTAAAGAAGAGCCTCTCCCTGACCAGCAGGAGTGGAGCTCCAGTCTGGACCAGGAGGACCCAGAGCACCCCCCACACATTAAGCAGGAACAGGAGGAACTCAGGATCAGTCAGGAGGGAGAGCAGCTTCAGGAGCTGGAGGAGGCTGATATCACCAAGTCCTCTTTCACTCCTGACCCTGTGAAGAGTGAAGATGATGAAGAGAAACCTCAGTCCTCACAGCCTCATCAAAGACAAACTGAACACATGGAAACAGAAGCTGATGGAGATGACTGTCAAGGATCAGAACCAGCCAGGAACTCGGATCCAGAGAGCAGTTTACAACCAAAGACTGAGGACCACACTGGAGACTCTTCTGAAGACACTGATGACTCTTTTGAACCTGACGCTGAACACCGTGCTGATTGGAAGGAGACCAGAGAACCTGCCTCAGGCTCAAACTCACTGAAAAATAGACAAGAATCTTTCAGTGATCCCCGACGTAGTGCTGAAAAGAAACCATTCAGCTGCTCAGTCTGTCAAAAAGCTTTTAGATATAAAAGAGATCTAAATAGACACATGAGAATCCACACAGGAGAGAAACCCTTTCACTGCTCAGTTTGTGAGAAAGATTTTTCACTGAATGTAACTTTAAAGACACACATGAGAATCCACACAGGAGAGAAACCATTCAAATGCTCAGTTTGTGAGAAAGCTTTTTCCCGGAATGAACTTTTAAAGATACACATGATATTCCACACAGGAGAGGAACCATTCAAATGCTCAGTTTGTGAGAAATCTTTTAGATATAGTAAAAATCTAGATCGACACATGAGAATCCACAGAGGAGAGAAACCATTCAAATGCTCAGTTTGTGAGAAAGCTTTTTCACGGAGTGAACATTTACAGACACACATGAGAATCCACAGAGGAGAGAAACCATTCAAATGCTCAGTTTGTGAGAAAGCTTTTTCACAGAGTGAACATTTAAAGACACACAAGATATTCCACACAAGAGAGAAACCATTCAAATGCTCAGTTTGTGAGAAAGCTTTTTCACGGAGTGGAAATTTAAAGACACACATGAGAATCCACACAGGAGAGCAAATCTACAGCTGCAATGTTTGTGATAAACTATTTCGATGGCATGGTCATTTCCAAAAGCACAAATGTGTTGGTCGTCAGTCCTCACAGCTTAATGAAATTCAAACTGAGGATAACGGAGAGGCAGAGCCTCCAATCAGCAGCTCAGCTGAACACATGGAAACAGAAGCTGATAGAGAGTACTATGAATAAGTCTTATGACAGTTCACACGTGAGAGAAATCTGACTGTTGTTCTTAACATTGTTGTACAACATCCGTATAAGACTTAAATGAACTCCATGTTTATCAACATAAGTGGACAATATTTTTAATGTTTTTGTGATTCTGATGTATACGTTAACCACTGACTGTTGATGAACCATTTTATTTTGGATTAAGGCCTCCAAGTTTCCATATAGAGATATAGGATGATTTGATGTATTGTTCTTTATTTCTAAATGTTTTGTATCATTGATATCCTGTTAATGAGCCCTGTTTTACATAAATGTACCTGTTATCGGAGTGTTTTTGCTTCTGTAACTGTAAGGGAATACATTTTCCTATATTTTATCCTGATGACCTAATGCCGTTACATGTAATACGTTACTCCCTAAGCCAGTTTTCACCCATCTGCAACCGATTCGCTAATAATCACAAATGTTCATTTCTTTGTTCATCTTCTTGTGTCCCTGAGACACTTCACCCCAAATTGCTCCTGTGGGGATTATCCACAGTATTGAGAATGTAAGTCGCTTTGGATAAAAGCATCTAACAAGTGACATGTAATTTATTGTACTAGATCCTGAATATCAGTCCTTTAATCCAGGGGTTCCCAACCGTACCGGGCCGTAAAAGTGTTACTGCCGGGCCGCGAAATAGCTGTGAGTTTATCGTAATATTTGCAGAATTATAAATATATAAAAATATTTTATTATAATATTTTTTTAAGTGTTTAATGTTCGCACCTATATCAGTCATATTATGTCATCCAGTAGCCTAGTTAATCTTTCACCAGATAACCGTTGAAAATGGCTTTTGCTCAGCCTGGTCTCAGCCTCTTGTGCGCACGAGAAAGTTACCAGTGCGCCAAGTAGGAAGAGGAGCGCACAGGAGACAACCGTTTAATTGCAGACTGTTATGTTTATGTGGGGAAATGGTTGTGCATACATTATTTGAGATATATTTCAAACTCGGACTTCATCATCGGCCAGGGGTGTAGAGCTATATGTTTATTATATTAGCTTTTCTTTTTAATGACTGATTTTAAATGCCATCTTCTTAATGTCTTTCATTTTTTTGTAAAGCACTTTGAATTGCCTTGTGTTGAAAAGTGCTCTATAAATAAACTTGCCTTGCCTTTGTTTAAGCATCGGATTGGCAAAACAGGAGAGTAAACCAGTCTGCCTTGATCTATGAATTTGTGTGTGTGTGTGTGTGTGTGTGTTCGTTCTCTCTGCACAGCTCAGTGTGTCTGTCCAACACCGACATTTGTTTTCAAATGACCATGAGCAGTAATTTGCACACATCTGGCTAACTCCATAGATAGCCTATATGCGCATGTTCCCAAAATAAATTAGTTTAATCTTAATCTCGATGTAGTGCATTTGTTCAGGCTGTTACATACAATTAGCCTCTGTTGCTACCTGCTGGTGAGTAAATATTAAAATCAGTTAAATTTGACAACCGGTCCGCGATTTTTTTTTATGTATCTATCGGTCCTTGACACAATAAAGGTTCGGAACCCCTGTTTTAATCCTACCGATCGCCATCTAGTGGATATGAAAAATAATACAAGGAAGACAAGAGACCACATTGCAGACACATCTATAATGTCTATAAGAAGATGTTTTTTCTTTAATCTAAATTACGTTTATGATTGACAATCTTTGTTGTGATACTTTCATGAGCATAAACATTTATGTCATCAACATTTGCTTGAAAACAATAGGCCACCACAAATGTGAGAAAAAATGGAAAAATAAAATGTATTTCCCATGAAGGCTAAAAATTGTGTGTTATTTCAGTTAACAAACGTTGCCATTTTATTTATATTGAAACATATTTTAAAATAAATTGTACAGTTCATTTTGCTCTGGTAATCCACTGGAAACCCACCCCTCTGGTGGGATCAGGATAATCCAGTTTTTTGGGATCAAACTGATCCCAATCCTGTGTTGTCGGTTTGAACTACCCATTTTAAAGATTTGATCCAGATTAAAACTTGGATTTCTTGATCTGATCGGATATCAAAGTGATCCTAATCCTGTTTTCTGGTTTTGAACTACCCAAAATCTGATCTGATCAGATAGGGATTACAAGTTTTTAACAACTGGGCCCAGAAAGGGTTTTGAAGATTATCAGTGATATAGAAAGAATACAAATATTACAAATTATTATACTTTTTGCGTTAACTGCGTTTATACGTTAACTTCTAAATACCACATTTAAAAGTACTCACTTTAATTATTTATTTATCAATTTGTTCATCACCTTAATATTTAAGGTGATAAAGTTGGAGCTATTTTTAATGACATTATTGGTTATGATGCTTGGTAGTTTATTTTGTTGAAATACGAAATAATTCACGAGTTGATTTTATTTTGTATACAAATCTGAATCTGTAAAATAAGTTTTAAAATAAAATTGTGCCACAAAAAGTTCCATATTTTCCTCTGAGATATAATGTTAAGGTGTTAAGTAGCAGAAAACAATTATATCATAAACAATTAGGTAGAGTATAAGTTCCTCGAGTAAATAATACAGCAATTGAAGTGTGTACATGTAGAAGAATATACCATGAATCATCCCACAGACGGGAAATGTATATTCTGCATTTCACCTATGCATTGGCGTCAAAGGTGCCTTGCTCAGGGAAACATCGGTTGCACTTGGTCTTTCGGGGACTCGTACTGGTGACCTTCCGTTTCCCAAGCCAAGTCCCTATGGACTTCGGTGCATTCCTGGATCATATCAGTTACCCATTGAGGATGTTTGAACCCAAGCCAATACAGTGCAGACGATGTTTTAAGTTTGGTCACAGTTCTTTGGTCTGAAGACATGCCTTGGTGATTTGTGGCAAATGTAGGGATAAGTTGTGCAGCGGTAGAAACTGAGAAAGAACCACAGTATAGTCAGTGTGGGGGGAATCACAAAGCATGGCAATCAGATTTTCCAAAGAGAGAGATTAAAATAACCAAGAATAGTTCCAACAAAACAATGCACGAGGAAGAAGAACCAAAGAAAGGGAAGTGTTGGAGCCATAATGTATCTTGTTTGTTTTAATTGTATCTGCACAAGTTGAATGTATAATGCAGTTCCAACATTGAACATAGGATGGAGCATTCAACTTATAAGTGCATATAGGTAATCACCGGGAGTAGTTATAAGACCCCTGTTTCTGTCCGATTTAGATTAAGTACCTGATAAGGAATGATTTATGACCCTAAAACTGGAAGTCCCGCCTCCCAAACTGGAAGTCCCGCCTCCAAAATCCCTTTGAAGTGGCACCTGTCACTCTGAAATCAGACTTTGAACCTCTTATCTTTTCTGACCTTTGACCCCCTTATCTTTTATGACTTGTTTGTGTGAACGTTGCCCCATAGCGGCTGATAAGCCCTTTGATGTGAACCCGTTAATATCTTACTAGGTCATCATCGGTCAATGATAAACCAGATATAGCCCTGATAAGGATATGGCACAACAGGGGATGATAAGACTTGATCAGCCCTTTGATGTTAATATCTTACTAGATCACAAACGGTCAATGATCAACTAAATAGTATAGCCTTCTATAAGATAGCCTACTATAAGATAGTGTTCTTTAATAATATGACATAGCGACTCTTTTACGGTAATATCCGATCATATGACATGTTATTGTTTCACTATATTAACTATAAGGAGCCCCTTTGAAGTTGTGTTTCCCTGGATGATGAAAATAGTCTTGGAACGGAGAAAGAGAGGTATATTTACAGGTGTTGATCACTGAATGAAGAAAATAGTCTACGTGCCATGTTAGGGGGACATTATGGAGCTCATGGGGCCGCCCTTTGAGGCTCTTGGAGCGGGGAAAGAGAGGTGTATTTACAGGTATGTTTCCTTGGATGATGTAAATAGTCGAAGTGCCATGTTAGGGCAGTGGTTCTCAAACCTTTTCTGTCAGGCCCCCCCTTTGGAGAAAAAAATAAGTCGGCGCCCCCCCAACACAAATAGATAAGATAACACTGAGAGTCCTTTAGCTCACTGAGTCTCTCAGTCTGACAGGAGAGGACTCTCCTCCACTTTGTTGTTGAAAAAACTCCTTATATCAGTTAGCGTAGCTCGCTAGCACCTGAAGCTAACAACAACGATCTCCGGTATGGTGCGTTCTCTCTCTCTCTCTCTCTTCGGTCGTGCGCACACACACAGATCCGAGCTTTAATGAAACACAGAGACCCAGACGTATAGGACTGTACTGCATCATATTATTTTCGAATCAATAATTTTTGAATTTATGATTTTTTTTTCATCTTTTTTTTTGCCCCCCCCCCATTTGAGAACCACTGTGTTAGGGGGACATTAAGGAGTTCAGGAGTCAGCCATTTGAGGCTTTGTTAACATTCATGGTTTTTTTTTCTTTTTATTGTGCTACTAAGATACTTTTAGATACAATTTGAAGTGTGCAACACTTTACAACTGGAAGAATATGAAGTACTTTGTAAGGAATTTGGTTTCTTGGTAGAATATGAAGTACTTTGTAAGGAATTGGGTTTCTTTAAAGCCCCTGTCACACTGTCCCGAAATTGACACCCGATGGACACACGATAAAGGAAATGTTCAAATTCGGCTGTGATCGTAGCACCATCGGGCCATTCGTGAGGGCATCTTAAGCCATCCTATGACCGCCGGTGGAGTTTCTCAGGCTCCGGCAGCAACTTCATGAGCGGCAACTTCGTAAGGCACTCGTGAGGGCATCTTGTCAAATCGTGTCATCTTCGTGTTATCATCGGTGCATTCACCCTCACTCTGATCGGGGCGAATGCCCGATGGCACCGATGATAACAAGATGCCCTCACGATGGCCTCACGATGGCCTCACGATGGCCTTACGAAGGGCAACATTGACACATGAATTCAACACGAAAATGAACCTTCTCAAGGTCCTTCGGCAATTCTTTGGCATGCCAAAGATGTTGCCACCGCTCACGAAGTTGCTGCCGGAGCCTGAGAAACTCCACCGGCGATCATACGAAGGCTTAAGATGCCTTCACGAATGGCCCGATGTTGCTACGATCACAGCCGAATTTGAACATTTCCTTTATCGTGTGTCCATCGGGTTGTTTTATTGCACAACAAAATCATGTAAACATATTATGTAAATAACTCAATTTGTGTTACTGTGAAACTAAAAAGGATATAATATATTATTTTGAAGGAGAGTTGACAGGAAGTTGTTGTTGCTATGGAAACAACATTACGGAGAAAACGTAATATCTTCTACATATAAAGACGGAGAAAGTAAAGAACAAAGTCTGAAAATATCAGTACAGTATCATTGTGTAGTGACAGTGTTTTGACAGAGCCTGAGAAACTCCACCGGCGGTCATACGATGGCTTAAGATGCCCACACGAATGGCCCGATGTTGCTACGATCAGAGCCGAATTTGAACATTTCCTTTATCGTGTGTCCATCGGGTGTCAATTTCGGGACAGTGTGACAGGGCCTTTAAGGCAGTTTGTGATTTTTAGGGCTGTTTAAGTTTGACCATGCAGTTTTGATAATTTCAAGTGTCAAGGCTTTATTGTAATCTGCCCATTAGCTACAGTGTAGATATGCCAATGAGAAATGTAGGTCACAGGCTCCTCCAACAGTGCAACATATATAAAACAGATAAAATACTGCAATATCATGTTTTGAGATGACATATGTGTGAGTAATTCTCTCACAAAGGAAATGTAAGATATACGTTTATGTATGCAAAAAGTTCAAACTAGAAAAATGAAATACTTTGTCAAAATAGATGTTATTTAAGAATGTGACTCTTATTGACAGTTTTTGATTTAAGTAAGACAATCCAGTTCAACAATGTAGTTTGTAGAGGACTTTACTGCTTTGTCTGCTACCAAGATTCTTTTAGATACAGTTTGTAAAACTTTAAAACTGGTAGAATGTCAATCACTTTGTAATACATTTATTTTCTTAAAGACTGTGACTGTAAAAGGCAAGTTTGTGATTGTAACACTTATTTTCTGACACTCGACAGATTTGGGGTTTTTTCTCTTGCAAAGATACTTTTAGACACACTTTGAGGTATGCAAAACCTTAAAACTAGAAAATGAAGTACATTGTCTGAATAGATTTGATTAAAGACTGTTTCTCTAAAAGGCAAGTTTGTGATTTTAACACATTTGTTACTCTGCAGATTTGTGTGTAATTATCTCACAGAGGAACTGTACAGTAAGATACACTTTTATGTATCCAAAACCTTAAAAACTAGAAAATGAAATACTTTGTCTGAATAGATTTTCTTTAAAAGGCAAAATCCAGTTTTGTTAACATCAATGCAAAACTTAACAACTGGCAGAATATGAAGTACTTTGTAAGGAATTAGGTTTCTTTTAATGGCTGTTTTTATATTTTAACACTTGTTCAGTTAAACCATGTAGGGTTTTCTCTGATAACATATTGTAGTTATTCTTCTGCTACCAAGACACTTTTTTTGATACATTTTATGTAGGAACATTTTACAACTGGTAGATTGTCAATTGCTTTGTAACAAATGTATTTTCTTAAAGACTGTGACTCTAAAAGGCAAGTTTGTGATTTCTACATGCACGATTAAATAGCCCTGCTATAATAATAATAATAATTCCTAACATTTATGCCACCTGTCCACATAGATACTGTGACCATTCTTTTGTTATTTATAATATGGTTCAAATGGAGTAATTGGAGTTGTCTGATGCACTGATACAATTTGACGTGATGTGTTTAATCAAAACCATTTCAACACACAATGGCATGACTTTTTTTCAAGATCTATGACTTTCTTTATTTGTTTTTGAAATCCTATACTGACATTGCAGACAAACTACATAATATATATTTTTAACTACATACTATACTTGTACTTTCTTTTCAAGATACTTTTGACATACTATAATAGTACTTTTAAAATAAATGGTCAGACATTCTACACTGTGACTCTTTTTAAATTATATATATGAAATACTATACTATGACTAGGATTTGTTAAACATACTGGTGTATACTATAACCTTTTTCATATTTTTTTTCTTCATGATATTTTCATAATATTCTATTCTTTTATCTCGTTTTCTCTATATTTTCAGCACACTATACTCTGACCGTTTGGACACTATGCTATTTACTATTTACTTTTTTTTATTTTCGATATATTATTAGACTGTATTTTATTGGGATATTTTCGACATACAGTTAAACACATTTTATAGTTATATGAGTTTTTTTTGTTTTGTTTTTTTCATGGTATTTTTGAACATATTCAATGACTTTTTTCTTTTTCTTCTTAAAGAATATTTTTGGGTCAGATTACACTTTAAAGGATAATGACAGTGTTAAAGGGGGAGACACGTGTAAAGGTAGCAGGCTGGATTTTAACCCTTCTCTTGCGTTTCGGGTCAAAAGTGACCGAATGACTTTTATTTTAATCATAAATATTGTGTTTTTCATCCAATTGCCTCAATACCTTATGTTGTCCTCCACACTAGGCCTCTGAACATACACACTTGATGATCCCCACTTGCATTTTGAGTGATTTATTCAACAGTGAAACACCCTTGACGTTTTCGGTCAGATTTGACCGCCATAGAAAATGAATGGGTATGAGTGTATTATGTTCATCCTGCAGATGGAAACATCTACAAACACACACACACACACACACACACACACACACACACACGTTACATGAACTTCTCCCTTTCTCGCGCTGTATCATACAATGTATCATACCTTCTCACAGGTGCGAGCTCTGTGCCCCTCGAGAAACACAAACCTCTCACTTTCTCGTGCTAAATGCGCCTTCCTTACTGGCTCTCAAGCAGTTATATTTGTGCCTTGCTCACAGTTACATTACATTACATTAAATTGCATTTAGCTGACGCTTTTATCCAAAGCGACTTACAGTTGACTCATTGACACAATGAGCAGGCGACCGACCGACTGGGCGGTTTTCTGTACGAGGGCCTCTGGACACATTTTTGAACCAGATGAAGAGGAGATTGAACCAGATGAAGAGGAGATTGAACCAGATGAAGAGGAGATTGAACCAGATGAAGAGGAGATAGAGGAAGATGTCTCAGAAATGGAAGACAACAGCGATCCAGACTATGAGCCTACAAAAGACCAGGGAGAGACCCCTGAGATAGAGGCCCCTGAAGGAGAGGAGGGAGAGGCCCCTGAGGGAGAGGCCCCTGAGGGAGAGGCCCCTGAGATAGAGGCCCCTGAGGGAGAGGAGGGAGAGGCCCCTGAGGGAGAGGCCCCTGAGATAGAGGCCCCTGAGATAGAGGCCCCTGAGGGAGAGGAGCCTGAGGTGACATATTTTAATGAGATCTGTACATGGGAGAATGTTAGTGGTTTCATTATGTGTCCTGTTTGTAATTTACACAGGGCAAAAGGCCGAAAGGCTCTGCTTCCCTGTGGGGGAAGTGTGACCAATTGCGCAGATGGTGTTAATAGACCATTCCTTTGTCCTTGTCATGTGTGATATCAATTAGGATAGAAAGAGCGCGAATATAGGCCACTCCTACATTCTCTGTGTAGAATTGCGCTGTGTTTCTGTGTAATCCTCAGTGTTGATTTGGGATTCTCATGATGCAAGTTGTGTTAATGCCTTGTGAACACTCACGGCCGTGACTCTCAAATAAACTCAGGTGTTTGATATAAAGCGGGTTCCAGCTTCCATTTCTTCCTTCAACATTGCTGAGCAGAAGTTTCTCTCACAAATATGAAATTCACCCCTGGTGTCATTCTGTCTGTCACCCCTTGATTATACTTGCTTTGACGGTTCAAATGAGATGTCAACCATCACAATTGGATAAGGGGTTCTAGAGATATCACTGTTCAAAACACACCGGTCAATTTTGACCGAAAATAGCATGGGAAGGGGGGTATGACCTAACGCAAGAGAAGGGTTTTAAACTGCGTCCATTGTAGCAGCAAATGTTTCAACATACCTTACATTTTTCATGAATTCTTTTAAATAATTTTTTATTAGAAATATATTTTTACTGTTTTCTTGTTGATGTTTTTTATTTTTCGGCATACGAGATTATTTGTATTATTATTTGAGATTATTTTGTATTTTTTCCACATCTTATTTTATCACACTTTTTTCACATATAAATATATATTTAATTTTTTGGACATAATATATAATGAATAATTTCATTTTATTTATTTGTATGCTATACCATGACTTTATTTTTAATAATTCATTTCGACATAGTATATTAAATACTTTTAAAACACATTATGTACATACTAAACATATATCACTTTATTTCATTATTTTTCAAAATACATGAAGGTGGCACACCTTAACCAAGCCAACAATAGATTGTGGCAAAGCCAGGGTGACAGCTAGTGATGTGACGAGCCGAGGCTTCGGAGCACGGTTTGAGTTATCCAGGAGCGCGTATCGAGGCTTGTATCATTTTAGCGCAACACTGAAAAAAAGGGGAAAGTGGGGTTGTTCAATTTGCAAATATGCAGTTAATATATGAGACAGAATTTATTCATGTTTCTCATCGAAACATAAATCAATCATGTAGAACTATTTTAATCTTGAGGGGTGTACGTTCTATAAGTCTCAATCATGTTAAGAAATAATAAAAAAAAAGTTACGTTTATCTCTGTAACTCCGCCCACTGAGCACATACGTCGCAGCTTGCTCTGCAGCCGATTACTCAGCTTCTTATTATTGACAAATATTTTATTCACAAATCAAAATGGTCGGACTCAAAACCCTACTTTTAATAGTTTCGTAATTGAACTTGAACAATATGGCATTTTAATGGACAAGATGAAAAAATCTTTATTTGAAAATGTTGAAGCTTTTTTTTCTTTTCTTATTTTCTTCCCGCGTCGGAGGAGTAAGCTGGTTCTGTTCCGAGGAGATCTCTACAAGGTAAATGTTATTAAAAGTTATTTAATGTCATCAAATGTTCGTCATAGTTCTATTTCGTATAAGGCTTTTCCCTCTAAGGCTATCGCTATTGGGTAATCCCACTGCGCATGCGCAGCACTGACAGACTTAATCCACGCCCACCTATGACGTGGGCCCCACCCAGGGCCGCCTTAATGCACGGGCTGACCTGGGTCTGAAGCCCAGGGGCCTACGAAGATCAGGGGCCTATCATGAGCCAATACAAAAGTTAAATTAAAAAAAAAGTTTTTTTATTAAAAATATTTAAAAAAACATTTAAATAAACAAAGTCTTGGCTTTCAGAATATGAAACTTTTATTTCCAAAATCACACGATAAATACATTTTTGAAGCTTGTAAAGGGTAAAGATGACAGCTCTCACTCGCCACTCACTCCCCCTCCCTCCCCCTCCCTCCGCTGACATTATGAATGTAAGGCGTTTAGTAATCATAGATAACACGGCAGGGTCCGTTACAGTTTGTTTTCATCTGTTTTCAAATAAACAAAGTCTTGGCTTTCAGAATATTAAACTTGTTTCGGCAAATTCAGATGATAAATACAACATTGAAGCTTCGGCATAATTACAAACGGAGAACGGAGTAACTTGACAGAATGAGAATATGTTTCACATGTGACATATTCAAATTGCGAGTGATTGAGTGACAGATGAAGGTTGTTTAGGAGAAAAAGTTGGAGAAGAAAAAGTTTGAGAGTGGCGCTCGAAAAAGGAAATTGTTGAGGGAAAAGGAGTTTCGAAACAAGCAGCTATTACAAAACATGCCGAAGTTTACAGGTTATTTTAAACCTGTAGGCCAGGATGAGGAGGAAGGACAGATGAGTTCTGTACCGAGCGGCAGCGGTGCCGGCCGCGGGGCCTCGGAGCCAAGTAGGCCGTCTGGTTCTGATAGCGATGGAGTAGCGGGAGAGGAAAATCAGACAGGAGGGACATTATCCGTTGGAGGAGATGGAGAGGACGACGAGGACTTGCTACGTGGAGGGGAGCCAACGGCAACCGGACAAATACATGAGGGAGGCCCGATACGTCACTCGTCTGGAGGAGAGGACCAGGCGCGCGTAGAGCAGAGTGGAGAAGTGCGATCACAGAGCCTGCCGAGGCTATAAATGACTTTGATTTGTTGTTTAAATAGGGGGCCTACAAAAACTATCAGCCCCAGGGCCTGATGGCAGGTTAAGGCGGGCCTGGCCTCACCTACGGCCTCACTTCTGTATAAATAGGAAGTAGGCCCGCCAATCTGCTCCCACTTTTCTTCAGCATTCCGTAGTAGCAGAAGCACTGTAGAAGGCACATTAGAAAACAAAGATTCCTCCCTTTAAAAGCTTTGTTTCTAGTGGAAAGATGGAGATGGGGCAGGTAAGTCAGGGCTGCGACCGGAATTTCCTTTCATGTGAGGCGGGCTACATAATGAGTTTTGACAAACACTCACAGTGTGAGTCCTGCTTGGGATTAGAGCATGCGAAAACTGCTCTCACCCCACAGGTGTCATGCTCACTATGTGCCTGGCTCCCTCTGGCGCTCAGACAGCAGAGAGCGGACACTCTCACTGCTGATGCGGTCGAGGATGATTGGGCAGTCCAGGATTCCAGTCCGTGGACGAGGCCCAGGATTTCCTGGGTCCGAGTGGAGGGCACGAGTCGGATGACTACGCCCCCTCCATTCATGGATCACCAGGTGGTTCCCCCATCCTCTCTCTCCTCCGGACGGAGGAGACAGAGTGGGGTCCTGGTCTAGGTCCGGCACACGGACCAGTGGTCTCTCTCTCCGCCGTCACGGCTCTGCCGTCGTTTGGCGGAATTCTCCAGGAACTCCCGGAGATCATCTCTAAGGCAGCCACCGGACGAAATCTCCCCGTTCCCCCAGCTCAGGAGAGCACGTTTTCGGATGACATGTCCGGGGTGTTCTCCCAGGGACAGAGGGTCAAGAGTGACCTGATCTGGCCACGCTTCCCGCCCATTAAGAAGTACCAGGAGTCGGCGGCAGCGAACCCCGGGACACTATATCGACATACGTTCCCCCTCACTAGGGTGGAGGGATTTACGGAGCCGAGCCTCACAACGTTCTTTGGAGTCAAGCAGGCCAGCACTTTTGCCGGACGGCGACCCATGTTGACTGCCTCCAGAGATCAGTTTGTCACCCAACAGACCGACCGGATGGCTTACCAGGCATCACCGGCGGCAAACAATATTGCGTTGCTGGTAAATTCCATGGTTCGTATAGCTGAGCAGTCCGACACCATGCCCTCAGTGGAAATGTTCCAGCGTTCTCACAACCATAAACCATTGTGACCGAGAGTTGACCGGTCATAAACTGGAAATGTCAACATATGACTGCAGCAGCACATTCCTTAAGATAACAGAGTCAGGGTTGGTCATAAATGTCAAAGGGCAAAAAGGTTAAATATCTTAGGAGTAAAGGAGAATTATTCTCTAACAGTTTCACTCTTTTTTATCATTTATTGATAACTTTAAAACATTAGTCTAATAATAATTTGGTCAATACTTAAGTCGATAGGCGTCTTCAGATTTGAGTGTCGTTTCACCGTACATCAATTACTTCACAAAGTAGAATAAGATTGAAACATTCAATAACAATGATTGATACAGCCAATCATAATAGAAAAATCATCTCATCAATGTTTGGATAATCTTTTGTCAAAAGCACAATAATGAACACACAGATGCATAATAGCAAAAACATCTATTTTAAAATGATATGTTTTAACATGTAACCATTACTTAATCTCACTTATCAAACATTAAAGTCAAAACCAGCTTGCAGTTTAAAGATTTACTTCAAGGCAATCACTAGTCAAAAGCATTTTTAAACTCAGGACCATAAGAGATCCAGCTATGGTATACAATTCACACTGGTGATTTGATCAATCTGTAATCTGCAAAATTGCAGTGTCTTCAATCTAGGATTACATTTAAAGGTGGGGTAGGTACATTTCAGAAACCGGCTCGACTTTTTGTTATATTCCATGGAATGCTCTTAACATCCCGATAGTAATGAATAAGTGCTTTGACAAAAAATCCATAAAAAAATGTCATCTGTAGAAGCCGTAATACTGTAAAAAGTACAACCAATCCGTTTAGCCGGCTGATGGCCTACCTACCTGTCAGCCTTCCATCGGGGCACAAACTGATCTCGTGCCCTCATTGGTCATGTGCGCGTTCGTGTGTGTTGGAGGAGGGGCTCTATAAGGAAGTGGCAGATTTTCTCCGGTTGTGTATTTTCAAATTCTAGCGATCTCGAGCCGGTTTCTCAAACGTACCTACCCCACCTTTAAATGCACTTCATTACATATTAAATCAAAAGACTATGGCATGATAACATAATTACATTACTTCAACTATCAATCATTATGTCATTTCAAAATCTGATGGGAAAAATTAAACAATTCTCAAAATGTTCAAAATCTGAAAAGGAAAAGTTAGGCAAATATTCAAAGACTTTTGTAAAAACCTGGAAAGGAAGGATTACACATTACTTGAAACTTGAAACATTATTTTAGGTCTGTCTGTGCATGGGTAATACATTGAAGAGTCATGTTGTTAAGCCTGATTGCTGGACAATTAAGGATATTAACATTATCTATTAAACACCATGATTGCAATATACTGTCCAAATACAAACTGTTCAGTTTTGATAGTCTTGTTCTACTTTCCCGAGTTCGATTGGTATTCAGAATCATTCACAATTCTACAACACCACCGTTGAGGGGCTTTTTTCAGTTTCGCCGTGAGCAGAGTTGCAGAAACTCCAGATCTGCATCAAATGCAGATCTAACCATCACTCTGAGGCGCACTGCTTTTGGACGATCAGCATTTTCGTTTACGGCCATCAAGCACTGGAATACGCTTCCAGTTGAACTTAAAACCTGAACTGATTTTAACTTGTTTTCCTATGGTGCAAAAAAATGATATTAAGCAACCAGTCATGCCAACATTAATTACACTTTAATCCGACTTTATTTAATTTGAACTGTATTGTCATACTATATCTTAGATATTTTAGTGTATTAGAAGTGCACTAAGTATTATGTTCGTAACCTGAATTTAAATCAGGCTTTGTAATTATTTGAGTGACCATGATCATGTAAGTATATTTCAAGTGTACTATGTATTAATTTATTGAGCTGTACTTAAATCAGGTTTTAAAATTGTTTGACTGATAGAGATCATGCAATGTTATTGTTTGTTTATTGATTGTTATGAACCTGTCTGAGGACCACAGATGGAAATTAGCTATTAGCTATAGTCTGGCATATTGCATCTATTCTCTTAGCTGAGATGAATGTTTTTGTATGCATGGTCCTTCTATAAATAAATAAATAAAATAAAATCTGTTATCATATTAGAAATATCTTATTATCTGAAAATATCAATTAATTAATTTTGTTTAATGTGAAAGTGTAATCTGATCTGACAAAATATATGTATTGGACGGTTATTTAACATTGAACCTCTCCTGGAAATGCACAGAATATGTGCATTTTCAGGAGAGGGTCAATGTTAAATGATATCGTGCAAAATGACAGGCTAAAACCCAGGAATAAGTGTTTGAAAGGCGGGGAAAATTTGTTTAAAATAGTCTGATACCTCCAGGGCGCATCACCACATAAAAGCCAGGGAAGGTGTCTGAATCCTGGGTAAGCATTGTTTAAATAGTCTGATACCTGGCACTGTATCTGCCCCTGGGAACCTTCAAGGTTATATTCATGTTTTATTATTTATTTAATTATCACATGATTTTTACGAAAAACAGTATACACAGTCTACATAATAAAAACATGATTCGCGGGGGCCCGGGGACCATATTAGCCGTCAAACTTGTACGGTGCACCGGGGAAAACAGGTTGAGTCCACGGCCCCTGCCCCCTCGTCAGGAGTATCAACCGGCCCTGCAGAAGAGGTATCGCTGCTCTCAGCCCCTCCTCCATGAAATCAGACACTCGTTTTTTTTCTGAGTCCTCTCAAAAACCGGGTTTCCGATTTTGTGCAGACAGTAGTCTGAAATGGATGAATGCATTTTTTTGACGGAGAAGGGGAAGCTTGGTTTCCCCTCTCCATTGTAAGTTGCAACGGAGAAGTGGAAAAGTGTCCGGGGCTTTGGCCCGAAGCGCCAACAGGTTGAGCTTTTTCGTGCCCGTTCTCTCCTCTTCTCCGTTGGCACTCTGCCGTTTTTTCGAATTGTGCTACCTCCAGGACAGAGACCGCGGCCTGAGCGGCTCGTTTGCGTAATCTTCCCTCAGGGAAAAGTACTCCGGTGTGAACGCGATTGGTACTTAGTGCTCTGGGGTAATAAGTGCCGGGGCACTAAGTGCCGGCACTAAGTACAAAGTATGTGCTAATGGTAACTGATGTGATCCAGGAATACTTCGTCCAGCACCGAAGTCCATAGGGACTTGGCTTGGGAAACGGAAGGTCACCGGTACGAGTCCCCGAAAGACCAAGTGCAACCGATGTATCCCTGAGCAAGGCACCTTTGACGACACTGATACCCAGGCAGTACATATGGCAGCCCACAGCTCCTAACACTAGGATAGGTGAAATGCAGAATGTACATTTTCCCTCTGTGGGACGGTTCATGGTATATTCTTCTACATGTACACACTTCAATTGCTGTATTATTTACTCGAGAAACTTATACTATACCTAATTGTTAATTATACAATTGTTTTCTGCTACTTAACACCTCAACATTATATCTCAGATGAAAATATGGAACCTTTTGTGGCACCATTTTTATTTTAAAGCTTATTTTCCAGATTCAGATTTTTGTACAAAATAAAATCAACTAAATTATCAACTTAAATCGTATTCCAACAGAAAATAAACTACCAAGCAGCATAGCCAATAATGTTATTAAAAATAGCTCCAACTTTATCAGCTTAAATATTAAGGTGATGAACAAATTGATAAATTCATAATTATAACATAAATATGATTTATTAATAAATGAGTACTTTTACATTTGGTATTTAGATGTTAACACTGCAAAACGTATAATAATTTGTAATATTTGTATTCTTTCTACATCCCTGATAATCTTCAAAACCCTTTCTCATTTCATTTCAAACCTTTATTTAACCAGATTGGTCCCATTGAGATCATAGATCTCTTTTTCAAGGGAGACCTGCAGCATATAGGTTCCACATGAAACATAAAACAATAAAGGACATTATACATTATATTTACAGGATACATAGTTATAGACATTTACAAGTGCCCATTGTATCGGCAAGCATTTCATTTACCCTAGCTTTAAAAACATGCAGAGGAATGAGATTGCTCAGGATTTCTGGTTCTTTGAAGGCTCTATCCAGACTATCTTCTGGTTATTTTCTGCAACAATCCCTATTATCTCTTACGACAACACAAATCAACACTGCAAGACTGTAACCTCTTCACATTCTGTGGAAATTGTGAGTCAATTACCAGCCATATTTTACACATTGCTGTTTTGAATCATTAATATGTGGATGATGTAACATTTATGCCATCTGCTGGAAAGAAGACGTATCGCTCCGTTGGTGTCGTTTGGACAACAAAAACAGAGTGAAGCTCTCATACCATAAACAATCTTTGAGTACAGACACCGTCCTGCAGAGAGCACACAGCCCAACAGCAGGTTATTGGTCTAGCGTCATTTTACAAAACGTTGGCATTAAGACACTAAGACAAGCTGGTCCATTGTAAAGGTCAGTCCACCTTAAATGAGCAGTGGGTGATCAGCAGGTGAAAGGCAGGACACAGGAACTTGGTCCTGAGGAGATGTAACGATTATTAAACAAGAAATAGTCGAGTCAAGGGATCAAAGAAATGAAGAAATGAACATTTGTGATTATTAGCGAATCGGTTGCAGATGGGTGAAAACAGGCTTAGGGAGTAACGTATTACATGTAACGGCATTAGGTCATCAGGATACAAAATAGTAAAATGTATTCCCTTACAGTTACAGAAGCAAAAACACTCCGATAACAGGTACATTTATGTAAAACAGGGCTCATTAACAGGATAGCAATGATACAAAACATTTAAAGAACAATACATTAAATCATCCTATATCTCTATTTGGAAACTTGGAGCCCTCAATCCAAATAAAATGGTTCATCAACAGTCAGTGGTTAACGTATACATCAGAATGACAAAAACATTAAACATATTGTCCACTAATGTTGATAAAGATGGAGTTCATTTAAGTCTTATAGAGACGCGAAGTCACGCCCATCTACTTCCAGCCCATGGGACCCCGGAAGCGAAAAATTTACATTGAATTCAATGGAGAGAGAAAACGTATCTTTTGATCCCGTTTGAATTGTGCCACGAACTACACATATGATGTTTGTCAATCTTAAACAATAAGTTCCATGTCAAAAAAGTCACATTGTCGTAAAACTGTTGAAATATAAGACTATGAAAAATACGCGACTACAAAGACTACAAATCCCAATCTCCACCACAATCCCAATCTGCTGTGTCCTGTTTTCCTCCCCTCTGCATAACACCCCATCACACATACGAAACACAACGCAGAGTCTGACGGTGTTAAGAGTATGTTTATTTAAATGTCCTCCTCTCTACTGGTCAACACAGGGAGCATATGCTGGGTGTAGAATTTCTCCAGGAGGAGGAGATTTCCATGCCATGCAGGGTCTTTGGGGATGGGGATGATGATCGCCTCCTTTGTGGTCCACACAACAAAGTAGCAGAGACTCCGGTCTGTGATGTGCAGCTGCCCTTGGACCTGGTGCCAGTATGGGTGATATATGACCCACCCTCCTCACGGAGACAGAAGGATGGTAACTGGACTGCCTCCGCGATGTCACCAAAATCCTTGAATCTACACACAGCAAATCAACTCAAATGACACAACGAGATGTAAAAGGAGATCACACATACAGTATAGTCGATATATAACTGGCCGCTTCAATCTGAAGAGCAACTAAAACAAAACACGGGAGTGTACCTTGTTCTTGTGAACACTAATGTAATCCACAGCATACACAGAGACCACGAAGTTCTTAAGGAGAAAACTAGTTCCTGAAACACGTTAGTGTACCTTGTTAGCTAATGTTAGCTAGCTGACATTAACGTTACACATTGCACTCATATTACTCACCGAAACCATGTAAAGCCGGTCCCGCATGCTGGCTCTTACAGAACCGACAAACTCCCCTTTCGTGTATGTACAGCTCTCAACGTGTCCAGACTTGTAGTGATGTTCACCTCGTTTTATACTTTTATTCTCATTCTGAAAGAAACAGGTGAAATTGGCTAACGTGACGGCCGTCTTTGTGATGGTGACGCGTATTGTGCGAGACCAGACACCTGTAGTTCACGGAGCGGTTTCACACAAAAAAATGTGTGACTTCACAGTTTTACGACACATTTTTATTTTTTTAAGTTGCAAAATATTCTTTTAAATTGACAAACATCATATGTGTCATTCGTGGCACAATTCAAACGGGATCAAAAGATAACCTTTCTCTCTCCATTGACTTCAATGTATAATTTTACGCTTCCGGGGTCCCATGGAGGCTCCCGGAAAGGGAGGGACTTCGCCTCTCTATATGGATGTTGTACAACAATGTTAATCCAGTCAGACAGATTTCTCTCACGTGTGAACTGTCATAAGACTTATTCATAGTCCTCTCCATCAGCTTCTGTTTTCATATGTTCAGCTGAGCTGCTGATTGGAGGCTCTGCCTCTCCGTTATCCTCAGTTTGAATTTCATTAAGCTGTGAGGACTGACGACCAACACACTTGTGCCTATGGAAACGACCACGCCATTTAAATCTTTTGTCACAAACATTGCAGCTGTATATTTCTTCTCCTGTGTGGACTCTCATGTGTGTCTTTAAATTAATTTTCACGGAAAAATCTTTCTGACAGACTGAGCATTTGAATGGTTTCTCTCCTGTGTGGACTCTCATGTGTGTCTTTAAACTTCCCCTCTGTGAAAAAGCTTTCTTACAGACTGAGCAGCTGTGTGCTTTCTCTCCTGTGTGGACTGTCATGTGTTCCTTTAAATTTCCACTGTGTGAAAAAGCTTTATTACAGACTGAGCAGATGTGTGCTTTCTCTCCTGTGTGGGCTGTCATGTGTTTGTTTAAACTTCCACTCAGTGAAAAAGTTTTCTTACAGACTGAGCATTTGAATGGTTTCTCTCCTGTGTGGACTCTCATGTGTTTCTTTAAACTTCCAATGTGTGAAAAAGCTTTCTTACAGACTGAGCAGCTGTGTGCTTTCTCTCCTGTGTGGACTGTCATGTGTTCCTTTAAACTTCCACTGTGTGAAAAAGCTTTATTACAGACTGAGCAGATGTGTGCTTTCTCTCCTGTGTGGACTCTCATGTGTGTCTTTAAACTTCCACTGTGTGAAAAATCTTTCTTACAGACTGAGCATTTGAATGGTTTCTCTCCTGTGTGGACTCTCATGTGTTCCTTTAAATTTCCACTCTGTGAAAAAGCTTTCTTACAGACTGAGCAGCTGTGTGGTATCTCTCCTGTGTGGACTCTCATGTGTTCCTTTAAAGTTCCACTCTGTGAAAAAGCTCTCTCACAAACTAAGCATTTGAATGGTTTCTCTCCTGTGTGGATTCGCAAGTGTGTCTTTAAATGTATATACAGTGAAAAAGCTCTCTCACAAACTGAGCATTTGAATGGTTTCTCTCCTGTGTGGAATATCATGTGTGTCTTTAAATGTATATTCTGTGAAAAATCTCTCACACAAATTGAGCAGGGAAAGGGTTTCTCTCCTGTGTGGATTCTTATGTGTCTATTTAGATCTCTTTTATATCTAAAAGCTTTCTGACAGACTGAGCAGTTGAATGGTTTCTTTTCAGCACTACGTCGGGGATCACTGAAAGATTCTTGTCTATTTTTCAGTGAGTTTGAGCCTGAGGCAGGTTCTCTGGTCTCCTTCCAATCAGCACTGTGTTCAGCGTCAGGTTCAGAAGAGTCATCAGTGTCTTCAGAAGAGTCTCCAGTGTGGTCCTCAGTCTTTGGTTGTAAACTGCTCTCTGGATCCGAGTTCCTGGCTGGTTCTGGTCCTCGACAGTCATCTCCATCAGCTTCTGTTTCCATGTGTTCAGTTTGTCTTTGATGAGGCTGTGAGGACTGAGGTTTCTCTTCATCATCTTCACTCTTCACAGGGTCAGGAGTGTAAGTGGACTTTGTGATATTAGCCTCCTCCAGCTCCTGAAGCTGCTCTCCCTCCTGACTGATCCCGAGTTCCTCCTGTTCCTGCTTAATGTGTGGGGGGGGCTCTGGGTTCTGCTGGTCCACACTGGTGCTCCACTCCTGCTGGTCAGGAAGAGGGTCTTCTTTAACCACCACCAGCTGCTGGACATCTGCAGGAAACAGGAAACCCACTGTTAAATCAGTCTTGGACCTAGTAAATATAATTAGGTATGTCATTGAATTACAGTTACCAGAGAAGAGAGGCCCATCCTCTCTTCCGCAATTATTAGGGGTGAGTGGAAGTGCAAAGAGGCCCTCCTCAGGATAATACAGTTAAGTGTTGTTAGTTAGGTGGTGCATATCCTGACAGGGTATGAATTACACCTACAGAGGCCACAAAATAATGACCTTTTGACATCTGGAACATATGTGGATGTGTTGGCTAATGTAAGGGAAAGTGTGTGTGTGCGTTCATTACAGCTGCTATATGTGATGTGAAAGACTTGTACTCATTGGAGCATTACCACTATTGACTGCTTGTGTGCAAGGTAATGTTTCCTCATTATTATTGATTGTTGTAAAACGAAATAATAATTAATCAACTATATCTGTTTGTGTTTTATTGATTCCTCTCTGTTTTAGTCTTTCCTTCTGTGAGTGCTGAATTGTCACAACAAAGTGGTGTAGCACTAGCCGCAATGTAAACAATGAATTGTATTTGGGATTGTTCACAGATACACTACGCCAGGGCCAGGGACGTGCACAGACATTTGGAGGGGCTATTGCTCTAAACTGGAAAAAGGGCCTCCCCCCCAAAAAAAAACATAAGACCTTTTTAAAATTGTAACTTGTTTTTAATGTAAAAGAAACCAAACAATTATTACACTAAATCGAACAGTAATTCACATCTCGTAACAAAATAAGCTATGGCAACTTGCATTCGGTGACTTGATTTTAAAAATTAAAACGAGGGAAATTCTTTGTTTTGCGGTCCATATCTCAATAAAATATCTAATGTTAGTAACTATTAAAGACAACATGGGGACAATTATATTCTAATGTAGTTTGACCTTTGTAACTGCTGTAATTAATTAAACAAGTTCAATACGCATTATTCTTATTCTTATCATTCTTTATGAGCGCAGTAACGGTAAGGTATCCAATGACTTATTTATTTAGTATTCCATAACGCCCTGACACCCAAGAGGAAAAGAACATTTATTGAGACTTGGAAAACCCAGTTTCCGTGGGTAAGATGTGTGGACGACATCATGTTCTGTGAGGTCTGCAGAGAATATCCATCCATTGCTGACCACAACAGTAAACTGTACGAGGGTGTCACAGGGTCAAAACGCATTGAGTCAGTTCAGTCACACGAGTCCAGCAAATATCATCTTCTCTGCATTCAAAGGAAAGAGGTCACAGAGAAAGACACAGGGCCAATGTTTGTGGCTCTCAAGAAGCAGGCAGAAAATATGGACGACCAACTGAAACCCATGTTCAACACAGCGTTTTATGTCGCCAAACAAAAGTTGCCTTTCCGTTCGCTTGAGGGTCTCATTGAACATCAAGAGAAGAATGGCATTAAAATGCAGACACAGTACCGGAACGACAAGGGGTACAAGGCATTTGTGCAGGCAATTGCAGAAGTCGAGAAGAAGACCTCAAGACTTCAAGATGTTTCACTGATGGGAGATGGATCCACAGATATATCTGTGACAGAACATGAGAATGTATAGGTAATTATTATTTAGAATTTTTTTGTAAGTGCATATTTAAGTTACATTTTATCTCCAAAAGGGCCTTTTGTTTATGAGCCATTAATTCACAATCATTTTATTGATGCATTTTATTAGTTTCAATTTTCAGTTAACTTAAAAGTTTGCAACAGGTAAAGTATATCAATAAATTGTTTAAAGTAAATGACGGCGAAGTTGCTTTTTAGTGTTCTTAAGTCTTAAAAAAAGGTGAAGGCAACACTGGTGTGGGAAGGTTTATATAAGCCAAATAATTTAATTTTTTTATCTTCAGGTATGTCAGAGATGGACTTCCAACCACAGAGTTCGCACGAGAAACTTACCGGTGTGCCAAGTAGGAAATGGAGCACAGAGTACACAACCGTTTAATTGCAGAGTGTTATGTTTATGTGGAGAAATGGCAGTGCATACATTATTTGAGATATATTTGAAACTCGGACTTCATTTAGGGACATTTTGGCCAGGGGTTTAGAGCTATTTGTTTAAGCACCGGCCCGACGCTCGGGCGCTCCGAGAGTTCCTCGGGATGGTGACGTTTTATCACTGGTTCATCCGCCGGGCGGCCCACACCATGCGCCCGCTGTACGAGGCCCTCAAGGTCAAGTCCCTGAAAAAGTCAAGACGGCTGAAAGGGAGGCCACTTTCGATGCCATCGAAATCGCCCTGAGCGAAGCCGCCATGTTGGCTCACCTGTCGCACAAGGCCTCCCATCGCGATCACCACCGACCGGTCTGACTACGCTGTGGGCGCGGTGCATGAACAATGGGTCGACGGCGCCTGGCAACCGCTCGCCTTTTTCAGCCACCAGTTGACTCCCAGGGAGCACAAGTATAGCGCTTTTGACAAGGAACTCCTTGGTCTCTATTTGACGGTTCGCCACTTCCGTTTCCTGCTGGAAGGCCGGGAGTTTGCGGCGTTCGTGGATCACAAGCCACATACTTTCTGCATGTCCAAAGTGGCCGACCTATTGCTGGCAAGGCTAACGTGGTTCGCAGACTGCCTCTCCAGAGCGGTCATCGGAGCTGTGCAGCTGGGCTTCGATTACCTCCGCATGGGCGCTGGCCAGGCCTCTGACCACGGGGTCCAGACCCTCAAGGTCTCGGTCACGGGATTACGCCTGGAGGTGGTCACGGTTGGTGACTCGGGCGCGAAGCTGTGGTGTGACATCTCCGCAGGCCAGCCTCGACCGCTAGTCCCTGCGGACTGGCGCCGACCAGTTTTTGAGGCGGTTCACAATTTTTCCCACCCCGGTAGGAAACCGTCCGTGAAGTTGGTGTCGCTGAAGTTGGTGTGGCAGGGGCTTAAGAAGGACGTGAGGTCCTGGGTCAACTCATGCGTGGCCTGTCAACGGGCTAAGGTCCACCGCCATACTAGGGCACCCTTTGAACTTTTTGAGGTTCCTGAGAGGAGGTTTGACCATGTCAATGTCGACATCGTAGGTCCGCTTCCCCCCTCTCATGGTTTCACCTACCTGTTTACGATGGTGGACAGGACGTCGGCTTCCGACGTCACCCGCGCTTTCATCGGCACGTGGGTGGCGCGCTTCGGGACCTCGGCTTACCTCGGTTCTCAGTTCACCTGGAACGCGGTTGCTGTGGGTTTGGGGATCAAGCTGCACCGATCCATGAAGGCGTCACTGCGTGCCGGTTCGACAGACGGCAACTGGGTGGATAAGCCGGGACATTCACGCCTGTCCCCACGTCGCAGCACACGATGCCTGGTGGTGGACGTTGGTGACAGGCCTGAGACTGTGTCCGTCGATTGGATTAAGTCTGCTCACATGGACGTTTCAAGGTCGTTGGAGTCAGTGTTAATTTCGTTAACGAAAACTGTGACGAAAAATGTTCGTCAACAACCTTTTTTACATGACTAAGACGAGACGGTGGCGAGCTAAAAATAGTTTCTTGATAACGAAGACTTTGGCGAAATGTATATTTAGTTTTCGTTGACGAGACCGGACTAAGGTGTTAATGGTGGACTATCGGACATTCAAAATGCAGGGTATTTCCCCCCAATTCGTCCCGTCCGTCTTGTCTGTCAAAATGCATCTTACGTTTCTAACTTGTAATATCATTATTTCTGCTCTCTTCACTCCAGAAGAGCGATCTCCCTGTGTCTCTCTGTGTGCGGGGGCGGGGCCTAACAGACACGCTGCAGCGGCACACAGAGATCTGCCGGGGACGGAGCATTCAAAAGTATAGAGATACTCTACAAGGCTCGAGGTGGACAAAGCTCGTTTGCCATTAGTGTTTTCGCGTTAGCGCGTTGACACGAGTAGAGTAGTCTGTCCAAACAGCCGGCCATATTCAATCGGAGAAATGCACAATTTTCAACATCCTTAACTCGTTTTCTCCATTTTAGAATAATATATGATATGTTTTATAATGATTGATCATTAAAGTGTTCTCAAAGATGGTAAAGGTGCAGCTAGTTGGAATGGCTACTGCAGGGTAGCTTGTGGATTTACTCCAGGTGGAACTACAGTCCGATTTAACACTTGGTTATATTTCACATCATTCATCCAGATCTGTAAAGTAACTAACGGTATTAAATACATGTAGTGGAGAAAAAGTACACCATGTAGCTCTGAACTGTAGTGGAGTAGAAGTACACAGTTGCAAAACATTGAAATACTCCAGTAAAGTACCTCAACATTTTACTCAAGTACAGTACAATATAATAACATAATTATATATATTTCATTTATTTCACATTTAAAAAAGCAATTAATTCGGTTAACAATTTGTTAGTTTTTCGCTTTAAAAGATAACAAAAAGTAAATACAAGAATACCGTTAACCTCTTAAGCCCCAAGCCTGTTTTTCAGGTTTCAGGCTAGAAAATGACATGCCCAAAACAAAGGACTATAACTTAACTTCTAAAAGGGTTATATGAATAATTTATTTTATCAAAGCAAGGTTACATCCGTGAGTTGGATGTAGAAGTGTCAGAATCAATAAAGATGTTTCAGTGTCAGAGTAAATCCAGATGGAACATAGTCAAAAAGTGTAAATTCTCGTCTCCGCCCAAATAAAAACCATTAACTTATAGTGAAAACCAGCCTTGAATGATGGGTTAGTAGCCTCAAAGCTTTAGGAATCCAAAGTATAACACATAATAAGTACCCTGTATCAATATTGCGGCAAAACAAGTGAGAATTTACCTTTTTAGAGAGATTTAGCAAAAAAAAGTCCAAGCGGACTAAGCTTAGTTCCAGCTTAGTTCCATCAGTGCCATTTAACCTTTTTCAGGTACCAGACTGTAAAAATCATTGTATAACATTTAATTATCACTATAGGTATTCATTCCATAAAAAAAAATATATATATATATATATATATATATATATATTGTAAAAAGATATTAAGTGTGTGTGTGGGTGTGTGTGTGGGAAGTTCCCTCTTTACATGAGATGCATATTACCTGCACAATAAAAATAAGGAAACATTTGATTCCAACTGGAGCAGATTTATTTAAAAAAAATTACCAACACACTATACAACAAGCATTTTTTGGGTAATAAAAATAAACTTTATACAAACCCTGAATGTTACAGTATTACTCCAGTAAGTCATGCCATGCCCTGTAACAGTTCTTTTTGGAAGTGAAGCACAGAGGGACCCGCCACTTCCTGCAGCACACAGGTGTCTTCACCCTTCTGTTGCCAGCATCAGAGCACCTCCTGCAGTACCTCCTGACCTTGGTGGCATCTTCCCCATAATACTCGGGCATCCAGAAGCCATATCATCATCGCCTTCCTCACTGTGAAAATGTGGAAAAAACAAATTGATTAATTCTTTGGCTTGTACTTTCAAAAATGTAACTCAAATCAGAAATAATTTCTCTACAACAACAGCAGAACATCAATTTTGAGTGTGTGAAATCACATTATATCACTCAAAATGTATACTGTGTAAATTATGCGAGACAGGGTTCATATAATCTTTTCAATATTTAATAATATTCCGTCTGTCATATATTTATATATAATATAAGTAATAATTGTAAATCGCTTTGGATAAAAGCGTCAGCTAAATGAAATGTAATACCGTGTTAAATTCAACATGTATATTTCTTGTTTATTTCAACAACAAGAACAAGAAACGGCATCCATCTTCTTTGGTTGTTGTTGAGTGTGTGAAAGAACATTATATCACAAGATGGATGCCGTCGTGTTATTGTCACGCGTGTGAAATTACTATAGATGAATACACTCTTACACCAAATAAGTAATAGATACAAACAGAGATTACATACCTTTCCGGTGACGGAGGTTCATACTCAGAGTCATTACAGTCCCCTGTATGCGTGACGAGATCACTATCTTCCGACGGCGAGTCCTGAAATACGATGTCCAATGCCTCCTCGACGGACAAAAAAAAGTCTTCTTTCTGGCTGCCATTGTTACAATGAAGACAAAGAAAACAAATCCTGCTGTTTCGCTGATCGATCTGCCGTTCTCTGCTCTCCTGTCACCGCGGGACATGCTATGCTATGCTATGCTATGCTGCGTAAAAAGAGTGGGCGTGTGCGTAAACCAGCTATACTGCCTTTACTTATACTTACGCAAGAGCCTATCTCAAAATACGTAAATACATTACGCCTGCGGAGCCGGAGAGGGAGCTATGCGTAAACTGCATCTCCCGCAGCTGAAGCCATGGACTGTTAATCGTTGGACCTACTCTTCAGCCGTGAATGAAATGATTGATTATCAGTAATCATTTTAAAGTGACAAGAGACATTGGATTAACCTTCAGCAGCGTTTTTATTCCTTTGTACACCACTTTTGATCACAAAACAGCCAAGGTAAGACCTAATTATTGTCATGGATTTGAAAACTGATATTGTTTACTTGCTATGTTCTGGCTGCTAGCTCGGTTAATGTTGTGCCTGTAGTGATGGGGTGTATACCCATGGAATCTGTGGAATCTCAGCTTTCAGAAAATGTGTTGGTTGTGCAGAAAGTATGAATGATAAATGATCGTTTTTGGGAGTTATGAGCAGAAATAGCAATTGCCCGTTTTTGCCATGGGCTCATTTTGAGGCTTCTTGTGAGACTTCTTTTTCGAAAAAAAATGTTTCCGTATCGTCAGTTAGCCAAGTTTCCTCCGGTCAGATGGGTATGGAATATTAATAGTTTCATTATAATGACACTTTAGATATAGCACTGTTGGTACATATATAGCATTTTCGGACCCGAGCTCGGGTCCGTGGGGCTTAAGAGGTTAAAGTACCGGATCGATAAGGAGTATCGATAAAACTAGTAGTACTGTAAAAAAAACCTTAACGATACCCATCCCTAGATATTACAGAAGTAAAGTGTTAAGAGAGTGAAATGTTGCTTTACGAATGTCAACACTTGATGCTGTCCCATTGATTCCGATTTCAGAAACCTGTATTTGCCTAACTGAATTGGTTTAAAGAGAGAAAACCTTTTGACTATAAATTGACTAAAACGTTTTGAGTTTTCCTCGACTAAAACTAGACTAAAACTATGAAGGATAGAAATGACTAAAATGTGACTAAAACTAATAACCATTTTCGTCTAAAGACTAAGACTAAATCAAAAACAGCTGCCAAAATGAACACTGGTTGAAGTTGGCTCTGCCCCCACGTCGGGGGCCCCCTCCCATGTCCCGCCCCCCGCGGGGATGCCCTCCCTTGTTGGTGCCCCTGCCCTCGCCTGTCGCCCCGCCCTCCTCGGACCCTGCGGTCCATATGCGCCGGGGTCGGGTGGTAACTCGCGAGGGTTTTGACTATGGGTGAATTCTGGGGGGGGCTTGTGTGGTGATTTACATTATTCACCCACGGACCTATGGGTTGGGGTATTGTTCTGCACGGACATTTGAGTTAGCCGGACTTGCTTCCCGGGCTTGAAGTGTTTACATTTGTGTTAATGCTAAATAGAAGTCTAGCTTGTACCTTTGATGCCCCGCCTCCGACTCCCGTCTCTCAGCACTACAATATACAGAATATATTATAAATACATGTTGGCAATAATTGATTGATGAGATTTTACATTCATTCATATTAATGTTTGAATTACTTTATGACCTTTGTACTAGTCTAGTTCCCTTATTCTTTATCAAGTAATATTTTAGATGCGTTTACTTTATTATTGAACATATTTGTTATTGATCTTTTAATGAATTATTCTCCCGCAATTTGAATTAATCCAAAGTGTTTTATTTGCTTTTTACACATTTAAAAAGAAAAGGTGAATAAATGAGCACATTAAAACTAAATGATCAATGTATGACTAGTGCCTACATGTATGGTTAATATTTAAATCAGTAGCCTACATTAAATGGCTTATTATTCAATGTATGTATTTTTCTAAATATATTTATTTTGGTAGGTTTGCTCTTCCGTGATAAACTATAACTATTATAATTAAGTACATTTGTCTTTACATACTTAGAGATATGAATGCAGTACTTTAACTTGTAATGGAGTATTTTCACAGTGTGGTGTTTGTACTTTTACTTCAGGATCTACTACCTGCAGCAAGTGCTGATAAAGGGTCTAAAGTGTTATTACCGTGATAATAAAGTGTTACTGAAGAGTAAAGGGAACAGACCTGCTCTGTGGATCCGAAGCTGAGGCTGTAAAACAGCGTCCAGAAGCTTCTGGAGTCTCTTGTTCTCCTCTTTGGAAAGAAGCAGCTCCTCCTCGAGCTCTGCTATTATTTGTTCAAACAGAGCAAATATCTCTTCGGCAGCAGCAGCAGTGAGACGCTGCTTCTTCAACGACAGCAGCATCTGGACTTTACTCATGTTTCCTAGATCACCTTTCCCTGCAGACTCCGTTAAACACACCGTTTCTCTCTCCGTCAAACTCTCAATCTGACGAGTGTTGCTCACGTGTTTCCAGCTAGCATGCTAAACTAGCTCCTGAAGTCCGAGGTAAACCAACCTGTAGGTGCATTACCGCCACCAACTGGACTGGAGTGTGGACAAGAGACTAAGCAGGAAACAATAAACAAAGAACCAAAACTCTAGATTATTTTAAATGTATCAATTCCTCTTAGAAACGTAATAATCTCTCAATACATATTGCCTGATGTTTTCCCTAACAGCCCTGATAGCAACAAGTCATGGATGTTGCTTTCTTCGGTGTCTGGAAAAGCACATTTCTCTGAGTTCTATATTTCCTGCAAAGCAGTAAAACATGCTCAACAGTTTCTGGCTGGCTGCAGTGTGTACACTTTCCGGTTGGATGCTTTCCTGTTATACTGAAAGTATGATTGAGACCTGTATGACCTATTCTCATCCGAGATATGACATGTTCCTCCCTTCTTTCAAACCCACCTTCCTTCCATCCCCCCACATACCTTTGAATGTTATAAAGATGTCTTCCTGTATCACTAAGGTCCCAAGGATCTTGCCATGCTGTTTGTGCATATTTCTGAATGAATGTTTGAACCTCCGCTTTGCTGAGTGGAACTTCTATGTCTATGTTCAAACTCCTGAGTGTTTGTTTGGCCAGAATACCCCCCTGTTCGTTACCCTCCACGCCAACATGAGCAGGAACCAGAGGAAACGGGTTGCTATGCCTTTGATTTGCATTTTATATAACATTAGAAATAATTTATTATGTCCGTTCTAGAGGAAGATCTGCCTGATCGTAAACTCGATAATGCTGAAAAGCTGTCAGATGCAATTACACTGTTATGTATTTCTTTCTCCTCTATCCATTTCAATGACAGCACAATGCCAACAGCTCTGTGGTGTATACTGACACATGGTCTGTTGCCCTTTTCTCTATATGTGTATTCCTCACTGGGATATAAACTGCTGCCCCTGCACGCCCTGCCTCTGGATCTTTGGAGCCATCTGTAAATATGGTTGTTGAGTCTGAGGGATATTGTGACGTGAATGCGCCTGCATGGGCACTGATTAACTGAACTGAAACAGGTGTGTTAATCAGCGGAGGAACTGACAGTGGAGAGAGAAAAGGCAGTGGAGAACTGTGAATGGAGGTTGGAGGACGCTACATGTGACTCGGCACTCTTTTGGGTGGGAGGGTGTCGTTCGCAGCGGACGACGAAGACAGCCGGACAAGAAAGACGTTAGAGTGTCAGGATCGGGAGGCCTGTTGCCTCCTATAGACAGTCAGGGCCGGGGTTTTAGTGCGTGCGAGCCTTATACCCCTTTGTATTGTTGTATGTCTGATTTTAGAAGTATTTTACAGTGTATGGAAGGAGAGCAGCAGGGGAGAGGCTACCACGAATTGGATCTCTCGCCCTAAATTGTTGGTTGGGTCATTGCAGTGTGTGTGTGTGCTGTGTGTGTTCATGTTGCCTAGTTGTGTGCCTCCGGCAGAGGGGGTTTGCATGCCGTGTTCTTGGTGTGGTGTGCCGCGCTAAACGCTAGTAAAACTAGCCCTGCTGAAGTGTATTTAAAAGTGGACTCCACAGTCTAGTGGGGGTTTCTGGAGCCCCGTGGACTCGCTTCCTCTTCTCTCCTCTCCTCTTACCAATCAACTGTGTTGTAAAATAAACATTGCCGTATATTTTGTACAAAGCTACCTCTGTATTTATTGGAAGGTTCTGACAAAGTGGTTCCTGCCACACCTGAAGCGAATCCAACATATATTACAATATCTTGCAAAAATAATTCTGGACTATGCGTAGTAGTGTCTCTACTTTAAAGAGTCCTCTCCTGCTGATGTTCAGGTGTATATCAGTATGTAGTGTCTCTACTTTAAAGAGTCCTCTCCTGCTGATGTTCAGGTGTATATCAGTATGTAGTGTCTCTACTTTAAAGAGTCCTCTCCTGCTGATGTTCAGGTGTATATCAGCATGTAGTGTCTCTACTTTAAAGAGTCCTCTCCTGCTGATGTTCAGGTGTATATCAGTATGTAGTGTCTCTACTTTAAAGAGTCCTCTCCTGCTGATGTTCAGGTGTATATCAGTAAGTAGTGTCTCTACTTTAAAGAGTCCTCTCCTGCTGATGTTCAGGTGTATATCAGTATTTATTACATGGCTTAGTTGAATGACGATTCTTATAAACACCTGGGCAAATGGAAAGATGGATTTTCTGAATCCTTATACAATATCCTTTCCAAAAATGTATAGTATTGCAAATCCCCACAAAAGTATAAAGTGAACCTGACTATGAGGCTGTATAGTTTGAACCAGCTGATCAGAGGACACCCTGATGCAGATGTTTGCAGCACATTAAAACTCTTTTCCGTCCCTTCGGTCTGCTTTTGTGTAACTTTAGTCCACAACCCTTTCTGTTAATCTCTTTCCATCCGTCCCTTGATCCTGCTTCGTAGCGGTGATGTTATCGAGTATTAATAAGCTCTGAAAGGTCCCAATTTAACCTGCCGACGTAAAGATTGTACCTTTGAAGATTGGTCGGATGTTTAAAATAAAATAAATGTAAACCAGTGAATTATTGATTATATCTTCGAAGGAGGATGTGGCTGAGTGGGCTAGTGCGTTGATATTCTGATCAGGGTTGAGCAAATTTGAGTCCCACTGCAGTCAGCATGTCATTGTGTCCCTGAAGACACTTCACCCCAAATTGCTCCGGTGGGGAATGCTCACAGTACTGAATGTCGCTTTGGATAAAAGGGTCTAACAAGTGACAAGATTACTCCGGAGGGAAATAACTGTCCCAATGTAACGAGAGAAGGTAAGAACCCAGTAAAAGTGTGGACCATTTCTTTCAATGAAATCATCCCACCCATTTGGATTGGGAAAACGTTTAAGCAACTCTTTGCTGTCCTCTCCTGCTTTAAGGTACATACTCACACTTAGGAAGGGCCACACCTCAAAGCAGATTCTAGAATACTCTGGGATCTCTTGAACAGATTTAGTCATTTGTCAGCCATAACCTGTTCACCCCTGAGCCTGTTTTACAGGTCTCGGGCTCGAAAATGACATTCCCAGAACAAACTAGAAAATGCATTTCCTGCAGAAAATGCTTGCGAATGCTGTAAACTGAGATATCCAGTTGAGAGACCGTACAGCTGTGGCCAGTGTGTGGGAAGATGGCGCCTGTGTCGGCTCGCCGCTCCCTCAGCTCTCTACCTTTAGCTATCCTGTTTTTTTGTATGTATGTCAGAATGTCTCTGCTCTGCTCGTCTACGATCGCCAAGCTCTCCTGCACCTCAGACCTTCACTGGAGTTGATATTGCAGCCCAAACCTACATCGGGCAACCATAAATCGTCCCCCCCCCTCCCTCTACTGTCGGATATTCCCACCTACCTGCGCCAGTTGCCCTGCATCCTGCCTCGCCGAAAGCGCTTTAGACGACGGGGAAAGCGTGGCGGTGCACTGGTCCATCTTAAGGCATATCTGACGGCTTCTTCTGGGACTTATCCACGCCTCGGATGCCATGGCCCTCCCGCTGCACGCCATGTGAGGGATCGGTGGATCCGCCCTGTTTTTCCGGAGCTGCGGCCTCTTCTGGGCCCGCTGACAGCTCCTCCTGCCAGACTGAATGCGCACGGCGTTCAACACGCACATCTTCGTCAGCTGAGAGGCACTACACATTCGGCAAGCCCGGAGCGAAAACTTTGCATGGCTTTGCTAAATGCTAGCTAGATAGCAAACAAAACGCTCCTGCTAAATGACTTCTTCACCTCTCGTGAACTGGATTTGATGTTCCTGACGGAGACCTGGGTCCACGCTGGCGAGTATACACCGTTCTCTGAACTTCTTCCTCTTGACTGTACATTCTTCAGCTCCCCCCGTGCCACCGGCCACGGTGGGGGCCTAGCATCAGTGTTTAGAGCTAGCCTCCAATGCTGATTGCTTCACCCTGTAACTAGCTATGCTAGCTTTGAGTTACAGCTTTTTGAACTGAACCCGGACTCGCCTATACTCTGCGCAGTCGTGTATCGTCCGCCAAAGTGCAATAAGCATTTCATAAATTACTTTTATGACTTTCTGTCCGGGATCATGGTGAAATATGATCGTGTTTTGATCTCCGGAGACTTCAATGTCCATGTGTGTTGCGAGTGCAAACCTCTGGTTAGGGACTTTTTAAATCTCCTTGATTCTTTTGGTCTCGTTCAGTCCGTGGCTGGCCCAACACACAAATCCCACTGGTGCTGCGTCATTGCGTCATCGTTTGCGTCATGACGCAACCGTTTGCGTGCCTGCTTCATAAAGCCAAACCGTGCGGAAACCCCTCACAGCTGACACCGACAACAACAACAATGGCCGATTGTGCTCCAGCTTCCTCTGTACCTCTTCGGAAGACCAGATCCCCAGTAGGTAGCTGGTCTCTTCAGTGGACCACTGCTGCTTGTCAAGTTTCTTCATCGTTGTGTACAAACTGGATAAAATGCGGGCTTGTTGTTGTTGTTCAGGAGTTGATCCCGCCCCTGCCCCCGCCTCGACGTAAGCGTGACGTATGTGGTGCTTTTGCTCTGGCCGGACAATTTTTTGGTGATTGAAACAAACCGGATTCCGGAGCTAAGAGGCTGCGGTGTAAACAGGAAAAGCCGGTGCTTTTCAAGCTCCAGCTCCGAACCGGCCCTGAAACACCGTTGGTGTGAATGAGGTATCAGAGATGTTTTCGAATCAGTTGGAACAAGTATTTTATTACTTATAAATACCTCTCTTAGCTCAGGATGTGTCCCAGCTGCCTTCAAACATGCCGTGGTGCAGCCACTACTTAAAAAGAAAAATCTCGACCCTTCCATTCTCGAAACTTTTAGGCTCATCTCCCAGCTACCCTTTTTATCTAAAGCCCTGGAGCGAGTAGTCTACGTCCAGCTGCAGTCTTTTTTTAACCATTCATGGCATCTATGAAAAGTTTCAGTCTGGCTTCAAATTGCTCTTGCATGGTTCAGGTCCTACCTGACAGACCGTAGCTTCTCAGTGCAGCTAGGTGCCTTCTCCTCTGCCAAAGCCCCTCTTACCTGTGGGGTTCCCCAAGGCTCGATTCGGGGCCCCGTCCTTGTTCTACTGTACATACTGCCCCTAGGTTGAATTCCAACAAACCACAACATCCCCTCCCACGCCGACGATGTACGGATCTATCTGCCACTCAATTCAAATGTCAACTCATTACAGCTATTGATGGACTGCTTAGCAGAGATCAAATCCTGGCTGAGCCAACATTTCCTCAACCTCAATCAGAGCAAGACTGAGGTTATCTTTTTTGGACCCCAACCTCCAGCCTCCTAGGTTGATATTCTGGGCTCCCTCAAAAATAATATCCTCCCCTCTGTCACGAACCTTGGAGTGACTTTCAATAGCGCGTTTAAATTCGATAAGCAGGTCAGCAGCGTAGTCAAAACCTGTTTTGTTTTTTTATAAATACGACTATTGGCCAAGACCAAGTCGTTTTTATCTTTTAAAGACCAGGAAAGGGTTATTAACGCCTTTGTTACCTCGAGGTTGGACTACTGCAACGCTCTGTACGTGGGTATGGACCAGGCCTCAATTAAACGCCTGCAGCTAGTGCAGAACGCAGCTGCACGTCTTCTGACTGGCCACAAAAAGCGTGACCACATCACCCCAATTCTGGCCTCACTGCAATGGCTTCCAATTCGGTTCAGAATTGATTTTAAACTAATTTTATTTGTTTTTAATGCCCTAAATGGGCTGGCTCCAGCCTATATAGCTGAACTCCTCCAGCACTACACCCCAGCCAGAGCTTTAAGGTCTGCTGACCAGCTGCTGCTGATAATGCCCAAGATCAGGCTCAAAACCCAAGGGTACCGAGCCTTCGCAGCAGCGGGCCATAGGCTCTGGAACACTCCATGTGAGGTCGGCCCAGACCCTAGGGGTTTTTAAATCTACTCCTAAAAACACACTTCTTCTCCCTGGCCTTTTAGTCAAGAGCGGAGCACGACTCCTCACTTTTACCTGTGTTTTTTACATATCTGTTGTAATTTATTGTGATTGTAGTAATGTGTTTTTATGTGATTGTCGTATTACATGTACAGCACTTTGGCCCGACCAAAAATCACTTTTAAACGTGCTTTATAAATACAATTTTATTTTATTAGACAGTACACCTCAAATACATCACTACACAACCTGTGGTATTTGAAAAGAAGGGAATGACATGTTGCAAAACACAACAGATATGCAGGGTTGCGAGTCTGTTTCTAAGGCCATTTTATTTTTGGTAGTCTGATCATTTTAACAAGAGAATAGGATCAAACTGAAAACATCGTAAATGTGTTCTAGATACATGAATCCTTGGTTATTTTAGACCAGAACAGACTGCTAACTCAACAGGAACTATAAAAAACATCCCAATCAAAGTGTAAAGTCACAACATTTTATTAAACAAGCAGATTATTGGAGAAACTACTCGGCAGATTAATGAACAGTGAAACTCGCTCATGGACTTTAAGGTGAATACTTTAAGAAAAAGTTTCCCCACACTCTTAACACCACTATGGTTTTAAGAGTGTGTGAAGATGAAGATGTGATTTGCGAGAACCTGATCTAGTGAACGTTTTCCCACACTCTTCACAACGGTACGGTTTTTCTCCAGTATGAACAAGTTGATGTGTTTTGAGAGCACTTGATGTAGTGAAAGTTGTCCCACACTCTTCACACGAGTACGGTTTTTCTCCAGTATGAATACGTTGATGTGATTTGAGAGCACCTGATTTAGTGAAAGTTGTCCCACACTCTTCACAGCTGTAAGGTTTTTCTCCAGTATGAATACGTTGATGTGATTTGAGAGCACTTGATTGAGTGAAAGTTTTCCCACACTCTTCACAGCTGTACGGTTTTTCTCCAGTATGAATACGTTGATGTGATTTGAGAGCACTTGATGTACTGAAAGTTGTCCCACACTCTTCACAGCTGTAAGGTCTTTCTCCTGCGTGAATATGCAGGTGGGTCTTTAAATGTCCAGATGTTGTAAAGGATTTGTCACATTGCTGACAGCTGTGACGTCTCTCTCTTCCTTTCGGTTTCTAGAACAGACGACAGAGAAAGAGAGAAAGTCAATCTAAAAAGCATAAATACACAAGTTAACACAATAAAAACTCACTTAATATAAACCTTGAGTTAACAAAATACTACTTATCAACTGTTTGTGTTTATCATATATTGTTTATTATATTTGTATTATATTTGATACAGTAATACAGCAATATTCTAACCAAATATACCAGAGGTGGGGGACTCGAGTCACATGACTTGACATCTTTTTTTACTTGAGACTTGCTTGACTAACATTGATAAAAGACTCGACTTGACTTTGAATTCATGACTTGAGACTTGACTTAGGCGTGAGACAGATGACTCGAAAGGACTTTACTTTTTAAAATAAAATATTATATATTAATAATAATTAATATTAGTACGAAGCCCCTAGAGGGCAATGAACAAAAAAAAAGAGAGAAAGAATCTCGTTCGCAGGAGAAAGTAGGAAGTGGAGCGCACAGGAGACAGCCGTTTCATTGCAGACCGTTATGTTTATGTGGGGAAATACATACATTATTTGAGATACATTTCAAACTCAGACTTCATTTTAGGGACATTTCAGCCAGGGGTGTAGAGTTATTTGTTCAAGCACTGGATCGGCAAAACAGGAGAGTCTGTGAACCAGTCTGCCTTGACCTATGTATTCATGTCTGTGACTCAGTATCTGCTGCCCACAGCTGTTTTATAGAAGGAACACCTCCTTCACTTCATGAAATCTCTGCAGCACCAGGAGGCAGTAACGTGTAACTCAGCAGCATCTCAGAAGAGCAGCACCAGCTGCAAAGAGCTGTGCCTTCACTGTGTTTACCTTCATTAGAACAGCTAACGAGCGACCGCAGGCTGCTACATATATATATATATATATATATATCCGTTGGCGCAGCTAGCTAGCACCAGATGCTAACAACAACAATGCACATAAGGTCTCTCTCTCGCTCGCTCGGCCCACACACACCCCCACACAAAAACGACGCCAGATATCACTGTAGTCTATATTTCTGTATATATTTTTGAACATCTAGTGTATTCATCATTTTCCTACACATGTATTCACGGGTCTCTAACCTGCAAGTTGCTCTTTAACACTCAGTTAATGGGGCTCATTCACTGGAGCTTACTTACACAAACAACAATCAACTTAATTATTACATTCAAATGATGTACATTCACTTTGGATCATAACTAGGGTTGCAAAGGGGCGGAAAGTTTCCGGTAAATTTCCGGAAAGTTTCCATGGGAATTTAAGCTGGTGAATTTTGGAAATATTCGATGCAAAATTAAACAAACATGACATTTCAACAGATCTTTTTTTTTAAAAGTAGAACAGAACAAGTTTTAATTATTTTATTGACCAATTATTTGTTTCATTGAAAAACGAAAACAGGAATGTTGAGTTAAATATTACTCCTCTGTGCATGTGATGGAGGAGTGCACAGTGCCTGTAGGGGGTGTGGTCCCAATAGCCATGCAGTGAACAGTGTGCTGGCATGGATATTCAACTGTACTTGAACGGCATCCGTTTGTTTCAGTCAAGATTATGCTAAAATATACTTTCCCCAACTATATTTAAGTTCCCTACGAAGAGCCAACCTTCAATTTTGAAAATTCCCAGTTTATTCCCATGGAAAGTTTCCATCTTTGACAATTCCCGGAATTTTGCAACCCTAATAATAACACGGGAGAAATGAGCGGAAGCGCTCTCTTTTCCTCTCTCCCTCTCCTGACAGCCTGTCAGTATCTCATGCAGCTCACTGATCCAGTAATGAGTGACCCGACAGTGAAGAATACATATATGTATATCTAGTGTAGCTAGTTCCAGAGGTAGATCAAATAGCTAAGTGTGTTAGGTCTAACTCTTGTGTGTTTCGCTCTGCTTACCGGTGCAGCGGGCGGAGCTGCAGGATTTCTGCCTCACGTTGCATACCGCTATTTTACTGTCTTTTTCGGACACCTTAAAATACTGCCAGACCGGTGAAGCCATTCTGGCGAGCATGTTTTGCCGCAAACAGAGAAAAGTGTCATGTATTTTACATCATGCGATCGGCATGTTTAGAGAGCACCGATCGATCGGAGCTCACTAAAGACTATATTAACTTCTGTGTTCCCACTAAAGAAATACAAATCTATCCAAGTAATGAATCATATGTGACTAAGGACATTAAAAAAAGTTATAAAAACCAGGAAAATAGCTATGGGAGCACTTAGACAGAGAAATAACTGAAGTCAAATTGAGGGAATCAAAACTGGCACACAGAGAGCTTTTGGGAAATGCTTTTAAAGCCAAAGACCCCAAAAAAGTGTGGGACACCATGAGAACCATGACAGGAATGACCTCTTCAGCTAAACCTATTGTGACGGACAAGACATACTTGATCCATACCAATTTGCCTGTAAGCAAGGGGGTGGTACTGTTGCTACTCTGGGTCATATCATCACTAAACATTTAGATAAACGTCACACCTATGCAAGAGCGCTCTTCCTAGACTTCTCAGCAGCAACACAATACAAGCAGACATCTTGGTGTCAAGAATGGCCACAATGGAAGTAAATCCATACCTGATTTACTGGTATGCCGCTTTCCTCACCAGGAGAGAGCAACCCGTGAAGGTTAACAAAACCCTGTCATCTGCCATCACAACCAATGTAGGGGCCCCCAGGGCCGCGGGAGTTCAGCTGTGCTCTTAGCTTCTTTTGATGACTTTACTGAGCTGCTGTCTAGAGTGTATACTATTGGTATTGTTCATGAAGCATTATCCAAGTTAGATCCCAGGAAACAGGCTGGCCCGGACAACGTAGAACCTTTCTTTTTAAAGATAGCTGCAGATTTTATTGCTCCACCTCTTACTTCTCTTTTTAACCTCTCCCTCAGCTTAAACGCAATTCCAAAAGTATGGAAGTCTGCTTATGTCTTGCCTTTACTGAAAGAAGGGGAGGCAACTATTTTAAATAACTATAGGCCAATCTCTAAATTGTCAGTTCTGGCTAAGGTGCTCGAACGCTTAGTGAGTGAACAAGTAAAGGAGTTTTTATCTATAAATGATATCCCGTCTGAGCATCAGTTTTTAAAGGTCGGTTGGATGCTAGTCAATCGGAAGCTATTGGTACCTGCTTATATGGATAATTATGCTGTACGATGTCCTTTTGTTGTTCTGTTTATGTTTTTATGTTTCATGTGGAACTACTTGAGCAGGTCTCCCTTGAAAAAGAGATCAATGATCTCAATGGGATTTATCTGTATAAATAAAGGTTTGAAATGAAAGTGTGTCAAATACTTGTTAGCTGGAGTAATCTGCAAATATAATTGTTTTTATTTTATTTTTGAATTGTTGATGACGTGTAATACTTGAAAGGTCTGGGTGAAGTCCATTCCACGTTCTAACTCTGATTATGGATAAGCTGTGTGATTTGATGGTTGTTCTACAGGGCTTGCTACACAACCAGTTAGGATGCCTGGTTGGGTATTTCCTGACTGTGGTTTGGAACTGATTTTGAATGTTAGTAGGCATTTTGTTATGGTAAATGCTGTGCATAATCAGTACTAGGGCTGCACGGTATTGAAGAAAACTGACATCGCGATTTCCCCCCCCCCTGCGGTATATATTGTGTTTTATTTAACCTGTTAAAGTCCCGGCGGTGTCTCAGGGGATCGTAATATTTAAGAACCTATTAATGTGTTATATCAGATTAACGGGAATAATCTCAGCTAACTGACGATACAAACCATTTTTACCAAAACACAAGTCTCATAAGAAGCATCTAAATGACCCCTGAGCGAAAAATGCTAACACACTTTGGCACAGAACTCAAGATAAAAGTACCCTTATTACTTATCGTAGCTGCACATACAAGATATCCGATTAAAGATGAGGTTCCACAGATTATGTAGGTATATAGTATAATCACTGAGTGATCTGAACTCGGACAGGGGAAGCAAACACAGACATCACAACACGTACCTTTACGTAGCTTCTAGGGGAGATGTCTCACCGTAGCTGTCAATCTGATCAAAAGACGTGTTCAATGGCATTAAAACGATAAAGAAAAAACGCGGCTGAATCGGTTAATCCATAGGTTTTTAACGTCTCTTTATAAAAAATGATTTAATTTATAATCCATAATTCAATTTTTATGTAAAAATCTCAGAGCAAAAGTTAGCTGCTAATGGTAGCCACCAGAGTGGCTGCTTCCGGTGCTTGGCTATGCGGCAGTCCAGCGCAGTCTTACACACACACACACACATTACCAAATAAGGAGTGAGAGTGACGCGTAGCCAAAACCGGAAGCTGCATACACTCTGGTAGCTACCATTAGCAGCTAACTGTTGTGCTCCGATTTTTACATAAAAATGGAATTATGGATTATAAACAATTGCTTCAAAGCCACAGATACATGATCAACCTATGGATCAACCGATTCAGCCACGTTCTCGTTTTAATGCCCTTGAACACGTCCTTTGATCAGATTGACAGCTACGGTGATACATCTCCCGTAGAAGCTACGTAAAGGTACGTGTTGTGATGTCTGTGTTTGCTTCCCCTGTTGCGAGATCGGATCGCTTAGATACTATACTTAAATAATCTGTGGAGTCTCAGCTTTAATCGGATATATTGTATGTGCAGTTTCGATAAGTAATAAGGGTATCTTTATTTTGAATGCTGTGCTAAAGTGCGTTAGCATTTTTTTTTAATAAAATGAATAAAACCGCACGTCCCTGCGGTGTGAATACCGCGCATGCGCATACCGCGGTTATCGCCATGACACGGTATATCGTTCAGCCCTAATCAGTACTGTTTTAAGCTTTACTATATCAACACATTTGAATAGATTGAGTTTTATAAAATATGAGAGTTGTGTGTTCATATTTACCAACACCACAGACTATTCGTAATACTTTTTTTTTAGATGTTATTATTTTTTGTAGATTTGTTGCGTACGTGTTTCCCCATATTTCGGAGCAGTAATAAAGGTAAGGGAGAAATAGACTGTTATAAAGAGTTCGGAGTATTTTTTCCTCGAGAATGTTCTTAGTACGATACAAAATACCTATTATTTTTAACAGTTTAGTTTGTACATCATTTATATGGTGCTTCCAGTTGAGTTTTTCATCAACAATGAGTCCTAAAAATGTACATACACCAACTTTCTCTATCTCAGTATTGCAAATTGCTGGCGGTGAAAAGAATCCCACCAGACTGCTTCGCCCCTCCAGCAGAGGGATGTCCGTCTCCTGTTTCCTCATTTCAAGCGATAAAAACTCTTCTGGACGCCCTCGGCTCGAGTCCAGGGCGTTCCGAGCGTAATAAGGGCGTCAAATGACGGCAAGACGCCCGCCTGGCGGAAACGCTGGAATTAGGAATATATTGTGATGAAGTGCACACTGACCTGAGCTCCAGGAGTCTCCTTGTTCTCCTCCATGCTGCTCTCAGTGCTCCTTCTCCGGCTGGGTCTCTGAAATAATCAACACAACTACAGCTGACACAAAACAAGACAACTCAAGACGACCGGCAGACACAACAAAACTAATCCACAGCTACTTCGTAGGTTCATAGCAGAGGTGAGAAGTAACCAAGTACATTTACTCAAGTACTGTACTTAAGTACTATTTAGAGGTACTTTTACTTTACTTGAATATTTCCATGTAATGCTACTTTGTCTGCGACAATAGGAGACAGTAATAAAGCTGCTTCTCTGAAGAGGAGAAACTCACAGCTGCAGGACTCTGTAAGTCAGGAGGAGACTAGAAACAACAAGTCAATAAACGGAGGCTTCATCCTGTAACATAAAGGAGTTACCTCACAGAAACCAGTATGCTAACGGCAATAAAGAAGAGTTACCGTGCTAACACAATATGCTGAAGGCACAAGGGGAGCGTGTACTCAAACTAAACGGTATGCAAATAACTTATGAATATACTGTGGGATAGATAATGTTAGAGAAAGTAATTATCAAGGTATCACACACACACACACACACACACACACACACACACACACACACACACACACACACACTTTTAAGCTGGAAACACTGAGAAGACCACAGAGCTGCATCAGGTCCTCTCTGGATATCGTTGATAAATCATACACTTTGGGGAAAAAGGCTAGGTAAAAAAATAATCCTCTAGTTATTAACATTACATGCACATGACTTTAACCATTACGATAACAAGTTGGTTTTCTGTGTAAATTATGATTTATACAATACAAATATTTAGATATAATTCATCATAATCTGTGTAGCAACTCACATTCTAACTTACAGCTCACAGTTTGTTCACTTTTATTTCATTAAAATGACTTTATTCACAGAGAAAGTGACATTAATGGTTGTTTGAACCACGGTTATAACGCTATCTGTGTCATTAACTATCACTAAGTTAACACAGAAAGCAAACATTAGCCAGTGAGACTGTTTAATGTACTCCATGTATACAGTATTTTCTGTATATTGTGTATTCTTTAGATACTCTAGTGATATGTGTCCCGTGTGTAAACTTTATTTAAATAATGTAAGTATTTAAATAAAGTATATCTATTTATCTAATGAGCTAAACCGTCGCTTAGCTTAGCGCTAGCTGCTAACTGAAGAACCCCATTCATTTCAATGGGAAAATGAATGATCTTGCCATGCTGTTTGTGCATATTTCTGAATGAATGTTTGAACCTCCGCTTTGCTGAGTGGAACTTCGATGTCTACGTTCATACTTCTGAGTGTTTGTTTGGCCAGAATATCCCCCTGTTCGTTACCCTCCACACCAACATGAGCAGGAACCAGAGGAAACGAGTTGCTATGCCTTTGATTTGCATTTTATATAAAATTAGAAATATTTCATTTATTATGTCCGTTCTAGAGGAAGATCTGCCTGATCGTATACTCGATAATGCTGAAAAGCTGTCAGATGCAATTACACTATGTATTTCTTTCTCCTCTATCCATTTCAATGACGACACAATGCCAACAACTCTGTGGTCAACACACTCTGACGGCCCCGACACACGGCGGCGTGCGTTGCCGCTTGGCGGTGGGCGTGTCTTGAGCTTGGGGAGTCAACGCGAGCAGCCCGACCAGCAACCAATCACATGGATGTCCCGCCTCGGACATACAAAGCAAAGCATTCATGCTACATCCATGCTGGCTAAATATACTGTCTGCTTGCTAGCTGTCCATTCAAACGAAGTACACTGGATATAAACTCCCCAAACAGGTGAACACCTACCAGTTTCCCCCACTGTCTCTGCCACCTCCCCCCATGCCTGGCTCCTCCGGTTTGTATCCCTGTATGTTCCCTACCGCCACGATCATTTTCTCCTCCTTTTGTTGACATATGGAAATAACTGCGGTCTGGCTCTCCCAACATACACCCGGTTTGATTGGCTACTGCTTGTACTGTCAGATTTACATACGAGGGATTTGATTGGCTGACGCCTCCGTCGAGGTGGCAAAAGTAGAACATGCTCTACTTTTCCAGCGAGCACCTCGAGAGAAGCTACGCTTTGCTCCCACAATGCAGTTCGGCGAATCGTGACGTCACCCCATTCAAAGTGAATGGGCAGAAGCGTTGAAGCGGCAACGCACGCCACCGTGTGTAGGGGCCGTCACTCCCTAAGCGTCCAGGAGCGACGTTTGGTCAGTGTCCGTGGCGTCCAATTGTGACGCTCCTAGGCTCCTTCAGTGTCATAAAGGGACGCAAATATCTTTCAACTGATTGCAATGTATTCCCATCTGCGTCGGGATTTGACGCTCATGGAAGCACGGCATTCGTTTGTGTCGGCTGCCCTTAAAGGCAATGTGAGCGTCCATTCTCATTGGATAACGGAGAATTGTACACCCGGAAGTAAGTATTCCCCTTACTGTCGAATTTACAGTGATATCTGCACTACTCATCGATTAAAAAACACCAGATTATCCTTGTTAATTACACAACATTGATTGGTTTAAATTGTGTGCAATGCTTTTGTATTTTTCCCCTTCGATTCAGAGAAACAAATATTTGTTCTGAGTAAAGGATGGCAGAAGACACTACACTACCCAGAATCCCCAGCTATCGTTTGGACTACACCATGTGCCCTGTTTGACAAACCCCGTTTTTTTTTCACCATTCATTCCGATGGCTGGCGTCTATGTCACGTGATCTTCACATTTCTCCCTGCAGAAAAAGAAAACATGGCCGCACTTCGTTTTATTCTCGGTGGAAAATGTCTATTTTAAAGTTAGTTTGGCCATTAAAATGCGTTTTGATGTCATTTGATGCGAGAAATATGAGTTGTTGTTTCAGATTATGTGTGCAGTGGATGTACATGATCTTTAGTTTGCTAGTTATTACGAAGATTACTTCAGGAAATCGCGACGTTTTCATTGTTACCAAGGTGGTTGCTAGGGACGCTGCTATTGATATTATTTCTGTTATGTTGTGTAACTGTTTAATGGTGTTATCTTTATTGCTACCCCCTTCCCCGTCAATGTATAGTGTTGGTCCACAGCGCAAACATATTAGTTTAACACAATCCGCATCTAAAGATAGCCTACGTTATTTTCCCCTGTGCAATTCCAGTCTCACATCTCAGAGCACATCGTCATTAACAAATACCGGAAACAGACCGAAAATATTTTAAAAATAAAAATAATACTTTATTCCGAGTGTGCTTGCTTTTCTCTTTGAAAGTCATCACATAACGGCATTGTAATACACGGTTCGGCTGCATTAAATATTACATATCTGCCGTAGTTCTGTATTTATAGCCCTGATGAGAAGACTTCTAGACAAACATGAGGAACTGAAAACGTGACGTGGATCATAAATATATCAGCCATTAAACAACATCTTATATTTCTTTTCACACATTACGTCTCCTTGCAGTATCAACACTAATTCGGCTGACTTTTATATTTGATCCAATTGGTAGATAGGCTGCATTTACACCATAAAGGTGCAGAGATGATATAAAGAGACACCTAGTGGTTAAAGCATGTTATTGAATTTCATTATTTTTATTATTAGATATTAATAGAATCCCTATAAAGTATATTCATTACTCGTTATTCTCTACTAATAGTTAATTAAAGACTGTATATAATGACTATTTTGCACATCCCGTTCAAGATTTCAAGATGTTCTAAGGTTTATTGACATATCATATAGGCCTACACAACTATGGTGTAGTTCTGCACTGAATGAACAACTTGCAGGGGTTGCAGGTTCCTCAACAGTGCATTACAAGACATCTATCAATATGTGTGCATACCTCCAGCAATGTTAACTATGTTGAAGCACTTATTTTAACTGATATTATACATAATGTATTATACTCTTGTATGCAGATATTTCATCTCCGGCCTTGTCAGGTATTGAACAATCAATAAATAAAGAACACAGAATTGTTAAATATAAAACACAGAATGTGTGTGATTATACTAAATGATTTTCAAATAAACACCACTGCATATCTAACTGTTACACATGCTGATGGAACGCAAATGTTTCCAGCTTGGGATCAATAAAGTATATCTTATCTTAAGCTGATCGATGGCTACTGCCATATTTGCAAAATGTGCATCTGAACCTTGACAAGTGCATGTTTCAGGCTTATCAATTAATGTAATGTAATGTAATGTTATGAATTAACAACAGGAGGGGTCACAAACATAAGTCCAGCTGTTAAATAAAGCTCTTCTGACCTTAGCTGGCATGTGGGTATATATATTAATGCTGCCCATTATGGGCACAAGCAATTTCCACCCATTTATTAATTATATGTTTTAAATTTGAGTGTTTCCTAATTCCTATCCCCTATACCTCCAGGGATGTACACAGTTTAATACTGGCAACTTCTTATTATGGGAAATACGAAAACGTCTTTTAAAACTACAACTCCCAGTAGAGACGTGTAGAGAACATGTTGCGAAACACAATAGCCAGCATGTGTAGTTCTGGGGACGGGGTGGGGGAGGGGGGGGGACCGGTGGACCCATTCAAATCCAGTTTTGGACAGTCTGCCGTGGTTCCATCCCATTTCAAGTGCTGTTCGAGAATCGGCTTAACCCTCGGAGCACACTCTCCAATCACAGAGCTTGAGGACTATCACGGGGTTTGTCAAACAGAGCACAAGGTGTAGTCCAAACGATAGCTGGGGATTCTGGGTAGTGTAGTGTCTTATGCCATCCTTTACTCAGAAAAAATATTTGTTTCTCCGAATCGAAGGGGAAAAATACAAAAGCATTGAACCCAATTTAAACCAATCAATGTTGTGTAATCAACAAGGATAATCTGGTGTTTTTTAGTCGATGAGTAGTGCAGATATCACTGTAAAATCAATCGACAGTAAGAGGAATACTTACTTCCGGGTGTACAATTCTCCGTTATCCAATGGGAATGGACGCTCACATTGCCTTTAAGGGCAGCCGACACGAACGAATGCCGTGCTTCCATGAGCGTCCAATCCCGACGCAGATGGGAATACATTGCAATCAGTTGAAAGCTATTTGCGTCCCTTTATGACACTGAAGGAGCCTAGGAGCGTCACAATTGGACGCCACAGACACTGACCAAACGTCGCTCCTGGACGCTGGGAGTGAGAGTGTGTTGCTGTGGTGTATACTGACACATGGTCTGTTGCCCTTTTCTCTATATGTGTATTCCTCACTGGGATATAAGCTGCTGCCCCTGCACGCCCTGCCTCTGGATCTTTGGAGCCATCTGTAAATATGATTGTTGAGTCTGAGGGATATCTTGCAAAAAAAATTCTGGACTATGTGCCTCTTCTTCTTCTTCTTCTTCTTCTTCTTCTTCTTCTTCTTCTTCTTCTTCTTCTTCTTCTTCTTCTTCTTCTTCTTCTTCTTCTTCTTCTTCTTCTTCTTCTTCTTCTTCGGTGGAGGTGTGTTTTTGAAGAGGGAAGAGGGATTTTCAATTGTATTTCGTTTTTTTCTGTTTCAGTCGTTTCTTTAACTGTATGATCTTTCTTTGGGATATTTGTACTCTTTGCAAGTAAAGTTAATACTTTTTCGTGAGTGTTTTTTCCGTGCCTCGTGGCGGGGACGGCGCCGCCGATGTCTCTGAGACACGGAGTGCGTTTGGTGGCTCAGGCCGCAAGCACAGTGGAGCAGGTGCTGCTGGCTGTGGGGGAGCTGGTCGGTCATGTAAACATCTCCTATGCTTCCCGCATGAACAAAGCGGTCTTTTTGAAAGACCAGAAATATGTGAGGGAACTCATTGAGAGCGGATTAATGCTAAACGAGGAATATATTCAAGTTTCGCCGTTGGCGACACCGTCCACGCGGATCACTGTGTCTGGCGTTCCTCCGTTCATCCCGAATGAGGCGCTGGAACGGGAGCTGAAGCGTTTCGGTAAATTTGCCAGTAATCTCCGCACTGTTGCTCTGGGGTGTAAGGATGAAAAGCTAACACATGTCCAATCTCTGCGGAGACAGGTTTTCAAGTTTCTGACTTGTCCCACTCAGACACTGGATGTGTCTTTCCGGGTGAGGCATGAAGGGGTTTTTTTATATGGTTTATGCGAGCTCAGGGAACGTAAAGTGTTTTGAGTGCGGGGAGTCGGGTCACAAACGTGTTGCATGTCCACAGAAACGGCACGCCGCTCCGACAGTATGTAGTGCCTCTACTTTAAAGAGTCCTCTCCTGCTGATGTTCAGGTGTATATCAGTATGTAGTGTCTCTACTTTAAAGAGTCCTCTCCTGCTGATGTGCAGGTGTATATCAGTATGTAGTGCCTCTACTTTAAAGAGTCCTCTCCTGCTGATGTTCAGGTGTATATCAGTGTGTAGTGCCTCGACTTTAAAGAGTCCTCTCCTGCTGATGTTCAGGTGTATATCAGTATGTAGTGTCTCTACTTTAAAGAGTCCTCTCCTGCTGATGTTCAGGTGTATATCAGTATGTAGTGTCTCTACTTTAAAGAGTCCTCTCCTGCTGATGTGCAGGTGTATATCAGTATGTAGTGTCTCTACTTTAAAGAGTCCTCTCCTGCTGATGTTCAGGTGTATATCAGCATGTAGTGTCTCTACTTTAAAGAGTCCTCTCCTGCTGATGTGCAGGTGTATATCAGTATGTAGTGTCTCTACTTTAAAGAGTCCTCTCCTGCTGATGTTCAGGTGTATATCAGCATGTAGTGTCTCTACTTTAAAGAGTCCTCTCCTGCTGATGTTCAGGTGTATATCAGTATGTAGTGTCTCTACTTTAAAGAGTCCTCTCCTGCTGATGTTCAGGTGTATATCAGTATGTAGTGCCTCTACTTTAAAGAGTCCTCTCCTGCTGATGTTCAGGTGTATATCAGTATGTAGTGTCTCTACTTTAAAGAGTCCTCTCCTGCTGATGTTCAGGTGTATATCTGTATGTAGTGCCTCTACTTTAAAGAGTCCTCTCCTGCTGATGTTCAGGTGTATATCAGCATGTAGTGTCTCTACTTTAAAGAGTCCTCTCCTGCTGATGTTCAGGTGTATATGAATAGGGAGTGTCTCTACTTTAAAGAGTCCTCTCCTGCTGATGTTTAGGTGCATATCAGCATGTAGTGTCTCTACTTTAAAGAGTCCTCTCCTGCTGATGTTCCTCTGCTGGCTAACCGTCCACCCCACTCCTGGACACCATGGGGGTTATGCAGGCCCGGTTCTACGGGGGTTTATGAGGGAGCATAACGACTCAACTGAGTTGAGTCGTTATGCTCCCTCATTTGAAAAATGAAAAAAGTGAAAAATATTACATGTATAATAACAATAATAATAGTAATAAGAATATAGTTGAAATAAATTCTAATTGTCGTTAAATAACATTGTCTGCTGTATGTATTTGGTCAATTTAAACGGTAAGTAACGTTATTATGTCAGGTGCGTGTGACCTGTGCTGCTGCACATTCGTCATCTGCAAGGTGCTGACACAGCAGTCAGTGATGGATCAGAAAATGGTTGAAACAACCAGCCCTTATCGCCAGCATACACTGCATCTCCTGCAGGTAATAACAGTTCAGATCATGGGACATTACGTTACTGTCGTGTACACTGACCCCCGACTCGCAGCCACAGCCGTCTTCGTTGCCCCAAACACCGCCACCCCTCAGCGGCCCGCAAGTGCCAGAGGACCTCGGCAAAACAGAGCCAGCCCAGGTATATTTAAAAAAGTACCCAACTCGCCTGTACAGTGGGGCGAGGCACTCATTTTGGCTGGAATATTCAAGAGCAAAAAGATGCCATCTTCTGCTATGCATGTAGACATTTCGGTTCAAGTAAATCGGATGCCTTCACCACGTGATAAGGGACTGGGAAGGCTTGAATCAAGCAAAGAGCTCATAGATCCATAGATCTCTTCATGTTGCTCTCAAAGTGCACCAGATTGATGCTTTCAACTTCAATATTTTTAAAATAACCTTCCCGGGAGCATGCCCCCGGAGGTGAGGTGCACTCAACACTTTACCTGCACCCTCTCTAATCTCAGATGCACCCCGAGTCATTTTGCTCTGGAACCGGGCCTGGGGTTATGCTTTCAACGTTCATCGCTATAATAATCAAAAGGTGAAATATGAACATTGCTTTTTTTACTAAAATTATCAAATAAAGTCAACATTTCATTTCACAGTGTTTACTGAGCTGTGTGGGGTTTGATTTAAAATATGTTTTAATGCTGATATACACAGTGGTAGATTTTAAGGACTAACACGTTTATACGACAGTAAATACATCTGTACTTATTTTCATACAATCATATTGGGATCATGTGAGGACCGGAGGGAGAGGGGGACGAGCATAAGTTTCACTTTCCTTTTTATTTCAATTCCAGCTTTGGTCCTGAAGAATCTGTTTCTCTGTTGTCCACGTTCACAAAGCAAAGCAGCAGCATCAGAGCACGGAGCAGAGTCTCTAGATGAGTTTACAGTAGTCCCTCGTTCTTATTGAACATCCATGTTGTAGTCCGCTGTATAGGAAACTGTGGTTTCCATGGTTACCCCACAGCAGCAGACGCACATTCAGGACGTCCGCTGGCGCATCATAAACACGTTGGATGGTGAAAGTGCATTCGGATTCTCAAAGTACTGCAGTCTCTTCTCCTAAGTCCTTTTGAATTCTCCTATCCACTATCCCTTAACCCCGTGACCTTTCACTCAGAGGTCAAGGAATAGCAGATAGGGTTAGAATTTAGGAGCTGATCTTTGGACTATTCGACGGCAGCCCTAGTCCTTTTCAATTCTCCTATCCACTATCCCTTAACCCCGTGACCTTTCACTCAGAGGTCAAGGAATAGCAGATAGGGTTAGAATTTAGGAGCTGATCTTTGGACTATTCGACGGCAGCCCTAGTCCTTTTCAATTCTCCTATCCACTATTCCTTAACCCCGTGACCTTTCACTCAGAGGTCAAGGAATAGACGATAGGAGCTGATTTTTTGACTATTCAACTGCAGCCACGCTGTTTACAAACAGTTACTGCAAACATCCACTGATAAAATGCAATGTTAACAACCTCATGGTAACCTCATGCATTTTATTATAAAGCTGTGTATATTTACAGACTGTTGCAAAAACTAAGTAGCTTATCAGGTTTAAAACTAAAAGGGAATTGGGCCATACTTCCACAAGTAGTGATGGGATGACATGGTGATGCATATTCTTGTACGGTAGGTGGCGGTATGAGCCTTACAGTTATTTTGCAATCTGGCAATAACCGAGAGAAGAAGAAGGAGAACCACTCGGTTAAGTTTCAACATGGCGTCCAAGTACTACCAGGAGATGCAGGAGAGCTTCAGGAACAACAACAAGAGCCGAGAGTTCCCGGCTCACACCGCTAAAGTCCACTCTGTGGCCTGGAGCTGCGACGGGAGGAGACTCGCTTCCGGATCCTTCGATAAAACTGCCAGCGTTTTCATCCTGGAGAAGGACCGGCTGGTGAGTGCTAACATGCTAACATGCTAACGTTAGCATCGGTCTGTGCATGTTTCAACTTTCAAGGCTTTTATTGTCATGTGTGCATGGCTACGGTGTAGATGTAACATCTTAGGTCACAGGCCAACAGAGCAACACAACAAAACAGATACAACCGTGCAGGTAAATGTAATAAAATATAATATAATAGAAACGGTGCAGAATAGTCTATCGACAGTAATTGGAATATTGATATGAGTTGCAAACAGATGAATGTTATGGATGTTCTTTCCAAAGTGCAAGTGAGAATCACAATTAAGTTTAAACTTATAATTTAGGATAGTAAATCCAAACGCTAGGCTACCTTGTTTACTACCGTATATAATATCTCACAGCCTTGTTGATTCTTCCCTGTGCATTGGAGCAAATACATTTTATATGCTACCCAAATATGGCCCGGATCGGATGCATTTTTGGGATATCGGGTTGCAGATTATGATTTCCCAAAGGGGGGTTCGTTTAACACTTGCAATAACTGAAGGACAAGTTAAAAAAGACCGTAGAAAATCAAAGAAAACTATTTCCGCTATAAAGTTAGCACTGATTGAGAGTCGGAGCTAAACCTTTCAGATGTGTATATCACACGGCACTGTCACTTTAATTCATGTACCTTTGTTATCCATGTTTTATTATCTTTGCTTTTAAATGCCATTTCATAATATGTTTCTTAATATCTTACATTTTTGTAACGCACTTTGAATGGCCTTGTTTTGAAAAGTGCTATCCTCAGCAAATTAAAAAAGTATAATGGAATATGGCCCACAAATGAAACTTGTGCTTGTCTTGTATTGTACTTCTTAAATATATCCGTACACATATATTACACAGTAGTATTCATGTGTTAATAAGACCACTTTCAGTCAATTAAAGTTGAAAATATGTGACATATCTAAGTTGATAAGAAAAAAGCCCAATGACTTACAGAGCAAGCTTGCATTACACCGTTCCTATTTCAGTTTTAAGGGATGAGCTGCGAACACTCACAAGCATCATTTACCCACATTTGATTGAATTGTTAACTTATAACTGAACTTACGAGGCGATATACCTCGAGTGAGGGGCCCAGCCCTTCTTTATGTGGCCCTCCGTGAAAACAGTTCGGACACCCCTGGCGTACAGAAATGTGTGAATTTGTGTTGAATTGGAGTGCGTCTCTGTCCTCAGGTGAAGGAGAATAACTACCGAGGCCACGGGGACAGCGTGGATCAGCTCTGCTGGCATCCAACCAACCCCGACCTGTTCGTCACCGCCTCCGGAGACAAGACCATCCGCATCTGGGACGTCCGCACCACCAAATGCATCGCCACCGTCAACACTAAAGGTGGGACCAGAGATCCTTTAAAAGTCTCCGATTATGCAAAATCCACTTTTTCATGTCTTTTCTACAGCACTTTGGAAACAGGGCTGAAACAGAGGGGGTTATGGGTAATGCTGCAATGATCTGTTTTGGTGTTTCAGCCAATCAGAGACAGGCTCTGTGTATATCTCTGTGATATACTGATGAGAAACAGGATGATAGGGGACCTTTTTAAAATGCTCATTGTTTTTGTTTGCTCTTCAGGAGAGAACATCAACATCTGCTGGAGCCCCGACGGTCAGACGATCGCCGTGGGCAACAAAGACGACGTGGTGACGTTCATCGACGCCAAGACGCACCGCTCCAGGGCCGAGGAGCAGTTCAAGTTCGAGGTGAACGAAATCTCCTGGAGCAACGACAACGACATGTTCTTCCTCACCAACGGCAACGGCTGCATCAACGTCCTCAGGTAGGAGAAGTGCATTTAGGGTTCTCCACGAACTCCCTCTGAATAGAGCGGTGCAAGAGCGAGTCCTGCAACCTTCCCTCGTCTCACAGTCGACGGGTATTTGAACTAGTTTTTGGAGGAAAGCTGGAAATAAGGTCTGTGGTTGAGACGAATGTAAGCGACGGATCACGTTTTGTTCCACGACATTAAACGCCGTGTCTGAAAAACGCTGGTTGTTACCAAGTGGCCGAATAGGACTACAGAAGTTGTCGAGGACGTTGCGTGTAAGAAACGTTGTCATTGTGTAAATCGCCTGGAGCAACGACAAGTTGAGAAGAACAAAAGTTAACTCGTCTTGACGTGAAGTAATGATGATATTGACGCGACGTCATCAGCTCGAACGTGTGGAGCTCACACGAGAGGGAACAGGGTACCCCTTGCCCGTCAGGCTTCTAGACCACGTGATCAACGAAGGCCGACCTTCGTGTTATTCTCGGTGGAAAATGCCTATTTTAAGGTTCATTTGGTCATTAAAATGCATTTTGATGTCATTTCATGCGAGTAATGAGTTTTTATTTGTGCAGTACATGTACATGATGTTTAGTTTGCGAGTTATGACGAAGATTACTTCATGAATGTGTATACATTCATGGTTGCTAAGGTGGTTGTAATATGTAATGCAGCCAAACCGTGTATTACAATGCCGTTATGTGATGACTTTCAAAGAGAAAAGCAAGAGCACTCGGAATTAAGTATTATTTTAGTCTTTTCAAATGTTTTCCGGATTTCATATAATATAAACACCAAATCCCAGCATGCTTTGCGGCTAACACATCCAATCAGCGTAGCTGAGGATCTTGGGTAATCGCTCGAAAATGCCTACGTCTGTTTCCGGTTATATTTATTTTGAAATTCAGTTCCTGACGGACGCCAAAAAAGACTGAGATTATGGAATTAAACCAATAAATAAAAGCAAGGATAACTGTGTGTTATTGGTGAGTAAAAAACAGTGTGTTATTTTGAAAAGAATAACAAATATAGGAAATAAAGATTTTAAAAAACACGAGGCTCTGAGCCCCATGTATTCTCCTCACAGGCGGCAACACTAAAGGTCTACAATAAAGACCTAAGTTAATATTTGGGATGTTCTTGCCTTTAGATTCTCCCAATAAGTCCAAGAACAGAGGGTGACTTTGCTGTGAAAAAACACATTTCCACCAAAAAAGTGTGTGTGTGTGTGTGTGTGTGACACAGACAAGACAGCCCAATATTTATTTCTTCTTCTTTTATATTTTATTTTTGCAATTTCAGCGGTTAAAATCACACCCGCGTTTTTCTGGAGGGTAATTTCGGTACCTTTTTGTTTGAGTTGAAACAAACTCCAAACTCGCCTGCCGTCACTGCTCCTGGAACTAGGATGGGTAAAAGCAGAGAACAAATATCACCGTGTGCATGACCATGTGACCGTTAGAGCGTTTCATCCTCCAACTATATTCTCTTCTCTTCTCTGCGTCCAGACGGTTCAGATACTTGTACCCTGTGTGCGCAGTGTGTGGGTTTCTGTTCTGAATTAAAGTGACTCTTAATTTGCTTACACTGTGTGTGTGTGTGTGTGCAGTTATCCGGAGCTGAAGCCCATCCAGTCCATCAACGCTCACCCGTCAAACTGCATCTGCATCAAGTTCGACCCCACGGGGAAATACTTCGCCACGGGAAGTGCCGACGCGCTCGTCAGCCTGTGGAACGTGGAGGAGCTCGTGTGCGTGCGCTGCTTCTCGAGGTCAGTGCTTCATCGGGATTGAGGAGGAAATTCCACGCAAACAAAAACAACCGGTTTGGCAATAAATGAACACGTAATGGAAGTTTAAAGCGGTTTGTTATCACCCGTGGCCTTTGTCTGTTCCAAGGAAGCATTAGAATTCAAAACATGGGGAAATAGAAACCTGAGAATGAAGTTTAATGCTTTTACTTAAATTAGACTTAATGATTCGTTTCTACAACAGGGTTTATTTATGATGCATAATATTTACATTTGAAGCACCAGTTTGATGCTTTAGGGTTAGTTGGATCAGTTCTGGACGATTATTTATAAAAGGTGTATGCTCCATCCATCCATCCATCTTCTCCCGCTTCTCCGTGGTCGGATCGCGGGGGTAGCAGTTCCAGCAGAGAGCCCCAAACTTTCTTTTCCCTCATCAACCAGCTCTGACTGGGGGGTCCCAAGGCGCTCCCAGGCCAGCGAAGAGATATAATCCCTCCACCTGGTCCTAGGTCTACCCCTCGGTCTCTTCCCAGCTGGACGTGCCTGGAACACCTCCCCTAGGGAGTAGGGTTGCCAGAAACTGACCATGATCAAAATCGATTATTAGGCAGCCCTGGCGAATAATCGATTATTCGACCGAGTTCCACGAGGAGGAACTCTTTTTACCTGCCGCTTTGTTCATCTTTAGTCGCACGTGTGAGGGGTGGGGGCGGGGTCGGTGTGTAGCTGCTGCAGCAGCAGTCTGCTCTGCACGCAGGCTTCCTCCAAGTTTACAGTAAAACAAACTGGTGGTGTGACCAATGGCCATTTACAATTATTATTACTATTATTAGCATATATATATTTTGGTTGAAACTAAGCCAGAAAAAAAAATATATAAATAAAATCGATTTTTAAAAATAATATTCGATTATAGAGACTGTAGCGAATAATCGCTGGCATCCCTACTAGGGAGGCGCCCAGGTGGCATCCTAACTAGGTGCCCGAACCACCTCAACTGGCTCCTTTCGACGCGAAGGAGGAGCGGCTCAACTCCGAGTCCCTCCCTGATGACCGAACTTCTCACCTTATCGCTAAGGGAGACGCCAGCCACCCTGCGGAGGAAACCCATCTCGGCCGCTTGTATCCGCGATCTCGTTCTTTCGGTCAAGACATTCTTAGTGAAATTGTATCGAAAAAATTGAGACTTCTTAGAAAAAAAGTGAGATTTTATAGAAAAAAAATTTCAAATGTGAAAGTCATTTTCAAAAAGGTCGGATTTGTTTTCAAAAAGTTTCATTTAACATGTTTCTATATGTTAAAGGTCAGGAATAATAATAAAAAAGTGAGATTTCGGTTCATAACTCCAGGAAGGTCAAATAAGACATCGTTAAAGTAATCCGAAAAACAACCCACTTAGTAAAAGTAGGTACGGAAGAGGATTAGGACCACACGGAGAAAGTCTGATATTTTTTCAACAACAAATAATAATAATAATGGAGAAAGTAAATAGAATTAGAAATAATAATAGTAAATTAATAAAACAATACAAATAAAGACTAATATGACACAAACTACCGTACTTTTCGGACTATAAGCCGCGACTTTTTCCCCCATTTTCTTTGTACAGCTAACGGCCACTAGGGGGCCTCCTACATCTATGGATTTCACAGGTACAATTAACCACCTTTAACACTACGGGCTCTAGGACCGGTCCGCCACCTTTAAGCGGCGGGCTCCAGCAGGAAAAGCTGGAGGCCGGAAAAGAGCGAGACAGGTAGCACGCCAAAGTAGAAGTGGAACCAAGAGACGGAACGAGAGCGAGACAGACGGACAGTTTAGCTGCTGCGGCGGCTTATATGCCGGTGCGCTTTGTAGTCCGAAAAGTACGGTAGTAAATAAATATAATAGTGAAAATAAAAAGCATTAGAATTTAAAAATAAAGATGGTAAAACAAGACAGAATCAAGCCAAATAAGTAGGTTTTCAGTTTGGTTTTTATTATGTATTTATTTCAGCAAAGACCGAGCATACACATACGTTCACCTCAGAAAAGAGAAGAGATTAAGGCCAGATTCGAGCTCATGGCTAATTTAATAAAAATTAATAATCCATTGAAGTAATTATAATATGACTCTCAGTACTTTATTTAATTTGCACTTATCTTTCTGAATATATCCTTATTTCTGACCGACGGATGTGTTTCCGTTGCAGGCTGGACTGGCCGGTGAGGACTCTGAGTTTCAGCCACGATGGCAAGATGTTGGCGTCGGCCTCCGAGGATCACTTCATCGACATCTGTGAGGTGGAAACAGGTCAGAGCGACTCCATGTCTCCTCTACATCAACATGTGTCCCCTCTTCTTCATGTCTCTTCTACATCAACATGTGTCCCCTCTTCTCCATGTCTCTTCTACATCAACATGTGTCCCCTCTTCTTCATGTCTCTTCTACATCAACATGTGTCCCCTCTTCTTCACGTCTCTTCTACATCAACATGTGTCCCCTCTTCTCCATGTCTCTTCTACATCAACATGTGTCCCCTCTTCCTCATGTCTCTTCTACATCAACATGTGTCCTCCTAAGACGCTCATCCTCTGATATTCTGTGTGCAGGAGAGAAGCTGTGGGAGGTGCAGTGCGACTCCCCCACCTTCACCGTGGCGTGGCACCCCAAGAGGCCGCTGCTCGCCTACGCCTGCGACGACAAGGAGGGGAAATACGACAGCAACCGAGAGGCCGGCACCGTCAAACTGTTCGGCCTCCCCAACGACTCCTGAGACCACAGCTCACACTCTACTGGTTACACTGGTTTCTGAAATTATTTAGGAAACGGTTGCGCTCGTCCACCAGCAGATGGCGGCGCTGTCACTACTTTCATACACGGATAAAACCACAACTCCCAGCTCTGTAATATATTGGTTTTTTATGTGAAATATGCATTTTTTTGATAATAAAATGGTCTCTTTGTAAATGTTTGTCCTGGTGGTGTTAGTTAAAATTAATGTCTTGATTGAAATCTGTTTTAAATCTGAAGTATACAATTAAATTTCATCTAAAAAGCAAGTAGAGAAACAGAAATGATACCTGATGTATTTATTAGGATCTGCATTAAGATGATTTTATTTACATTTAACACAATTCAATTCAACAAAGAGAACAGAAACACATCATAAAAATACATTTAACAACATTTATTTAAAGAATACAATTAAAATAAACACTCCTCCTTGACTTAAATTAGCATTTGATCATATTTAAAAACAAATGTTATCCAACCTGTTAAACCCCGAGCCTGGTTTTCAGGTTTCAGGCTCGAAAATGACATTCCCAGAACAAATGACTGTAACTTCACTTCTAAAAGGTTTATATGAATAATTGTTGTTATCAAAGCAAGGTTACATCTGTGAGTTGGATGTAGAAGTGTCAGAATCAATATAGATGTTTCTGTGTCAGAGTAAATTCAGATGGAACATAGCAAAAAAATGTAAATTCCTGTCTCCGCCTAAAGAAAACCCATTACTCATAGTGAAGACCAGCCTTGAATGATGGGTTAGGAGCCTAAAAGCTTTAGGAATCCAAAGTATAACATATAATAAGTACCCTGTATCAAGATTGAGGCAAAACAAGTGACATTTGACCTTTTTAGAGAGGTTTATGAAAATAAAGTCCAGGCGGACTAAGCTTTGGGCACATTTGGTTCCATCAGTGCCATTTGACCTTTTTCAGATACCAGACTATAAAAATCATTGTATTACATTGAATAATCACTATAGGTATTCATTCCATTAAAAAAATGTAAATCAAAAAAAATATTAAAAATATTTGTGTGAGTGTGTATACAAAAAATCAGGGTCCCCGTCGGCGGGGGCCTTCGGGCTTAACAGGTGGGGTAGGTACGTTTGAGAAACCGGCTCGAGATCGCTAGAATTTGAAAATACACAACCGGAGAAAATCTGCCACTTCCTCACAGAGCCCCTCCTCCAACACACAGGAACGCGCACATGACCAATGAGGGCACAAGATCAGTGTGTGCCCCGATGGCAGGCTGACAGGCAGGTAGGCCGGCTAAACGGATTGGTTGTACTTTTTACAGTATCACGGCTTCCACAGATGACATTTTTTGTCAAAGCACTTCAGATATTCATTGCTATCAGGATGTTAAGAGCATTCCATGGAATATAACAACAAGTGTATCTCGAGCCGGTTTCTGAAACGTACCCACCCCACCTTTAATATAGGCCACAAGGGAAGAAAACTACAAAATACAATGATTCAACAATAAAACTAATATTAACAATACCGTAACAACAACTTTATCCAAATCCAGCCGACACTATGTCCAAATGGTAAGATACATTTGAAACTTCCTCTCAGAGCCCCTCCTCCAACGCACACGAACGCGCACATGACCAATGAGGGCACGAGATAAGTCTGTGCCCTGATGGGAGGCTGACAGGCAGGTAGGCCATCCAGTTACTTTAGCCGGCTCAGATGATTGGTCGTGCTTTCTACAGCGCCACGGCTTCCACAGATGAAATGTTAGTATGTATTTCTTGTCAAATAATGTAATATATTCATTGCTATCGGGATGTTCAGAGCATTCCATGGAATATAAGTGTTTCTGAAGGGAATTACCTACCCCACCTTTAAGTGACTGAAATAAAAAACTAAAGTCCACCAGCAGAGGGAGCAGCTGTTCTAACTTTCCTTTACATCAGCTGACTTCATCCCCGGTTTCTTTACACGGATAATAAACATCTCCAAGTTCTGTAATATATAGTCTTTTAGTGTAAAATATGCAGTTTTTTAAATATTGAAATGGTCAGTTTGTAAATATTTTTCTGATTGCTGAATCAATTCTGTTTAATTCTGAAGTAGAGAATGTCATGAGATGATACCCAATAGCCACGACCTCTATAGATCCAAGTAACCATTACATCGTGTGAAATATATATAAAACAATGACACGTATTATAATAACATTATGAGCTTCGATATCCAAATAGTAAGATCAATTTGAACCAGCTCAACATTTTTGGTTAAAAGTTCCTCGATGTTTGTATGTTGTCTTCTCCTCAATGTTTTACGCCTCTTGTTTGTTTTTCTGGATTCTTGATGGCTCCTTGGAAAAGGAGTAGCTCTACTCATCTCATTGTGCCTGTATAATGACAAGAAAGGATTATATTCTATTCTATTCACATATTACAGTTTATTGCTCTAAAATCAACGAGAGTAGACCGGCTCTAGTCAGGTTCGTACATTAATATTGATTCTTCCTAACGTATTGCCTTCAGGCAGAGCTAGGCGACAGAGTCTGAAGAGGAAACATTTAATTACCCTGGACCTTGAACCATTGCTGCCAGCGTTGGCGTGTGTAAAATAAGTAAACACACACACTTACCCAACATGCATGCACACACATCGCTCCCACACGTTAGCCCCCAGAAACTCTGCCTCTGCACACGAGCCAAAAAACAGATATATAGAAACAGGGAGAAAACAATTTTTAGTACATTTTTTGTTTGTTTATTTGTTTCAGAGGGTTTCTGTATGATATGATGACTTATTTGGTATTTTTACTCGGCATGCTGCGAAAGAGTTCAGGAATGAGTCCATTTTGGTTAGAAGCCTGAAAATAAGCCTGAAGATAGCCTTTAGCTTAGCGGTGGTGACGTGAAGTCATGTGACCGTGCTGTAGTTCCTTTATAGCCCAAAATTAGCCAGCTTTAGCTTAGCGGTGGTGACGGGAAGTCATGTGACCGTGCTGTAGTTCCTTTATAGCCCAACATTAGCCTCCTTTAGCTTAGCGGTGGTGACGGGAAGTCATGTGACCGTGCTGTAGTTCCTTTTATAGCCCAACATTAGCCACCTTTAGCTTAGCGGTGGTGACGTGAAGTCATGTGACCGTGCTGTAGTTCCTTTATAGCCCAACATTAGCCTCCTTTAGCTTAGCGGTGGTGACGTGAAGTCATGTGACTGTGCTGTACTTCCTTTATAGCCCAACATTGGCCTCCTTTAGCTTAGCGGTGGTGACGTGAAGTCATGTGACCGTGCTGTAGTTCCTTTATAGACCAACATTAGCCACCTTTAGCTTAGCGGTGGTGACGTGAAGTCATGTGACCGTGCTGTAGTTCCTTTATAGCCCAACATTAGCCACCTTTAGCTTAGCGGTGGTGACGTGAAGTCATGTGACCGTGCTGTAGTTCCTTTTATAGCCCAACATTAGCCACCTTTAGCTTAGCGGTGGAGACGTGAAGTCATGTGACCGTGCTGTAGTTCCTTTATAGCCCAACATTAGCCACCTTTAGCTTAGCGGTGGTGACGTGAAGTCATGTGACCGTGCTGTAGTTCCTTTATAGCCCAACATTAGCCTCCTTTAGCTTAGCGGTGGTGACATGAAGTCATGTGACCGTGCTGTAGTTCCTTTATAGCCCAACATTAGCCACCTTTAGCTTAGCGGTGGTGAAGTGAAGTCCTGTGACCGTGCCGTTAGCTTTTTACTTCAAAAATCATAACGTGGTGTAAATATGTGGAGATTATCCTGCTGAACACAACGTGTAGGTGTCTAAGTATCATACATTTAATTATTTTCTGCAATATACCGAAATCCAACGGACCATTTGAATTGTCTCTTTGTGAGGAGCCCTTGTGATGCTCACTTATACGAAGGCCTACAAAAACACTTCATCTGCCAATCTGGACTGGACACTGCAAACACAAAATACGTGTGTGTGTGTGGGTGTGTGTGTGTGTGTGTTTGTTTTGGAATAATTTCAGAGCCATCATGCAAATCTTTGGAGTCGAGCACCTGGCATTGGGTTTAGCTTTGTGTCCCGGTGAAGCTGGATGGCCCTCGAGCATTTCATCTGATCCCATCTGTTATTTATTGTGGCTGAGACATTGTGAAGAGGTCGTCAATATCCACGGATGTGATTGCCAGCGAGCATCTTGGGATAATAAATCAAATGTCGCTGCCTGCAGGGTCTGCTTCATCTGCCGGAGCAGGAAGCTCTGTCTGATTTGACTTTTAATGGTCTGATCTACATGGAGAAACCTCACCACTGCACTTAGCCCTCGACGATAAATCACCGCTGCTTTGGCATTTTCATGTGGCCCTGCAGAGGACAACACTACGTACAAATGGTGGGTCAAGTAAGTCAATTACAACCTTTAATCTTGTGTAATATTGAGCTTTTTACTCCCACAATGATCTGCCATGGTTACTTTTGGCTACTTTTTAATGCTGAGTTCATTAATAAGGAGAGGAGAGCAAGGAATCTGATTAAGAGACTACAGTCTGTGAAGTCGTATCACAATGCAGAAAGAAGTCTAGTCAATTGAACTTTTAGTGTTTACTTCCTGTCTGTCTTCTTCTGTTGTTCCCTTTAGTGTTTACTTCCTGTCTGTCTTCTTCTGCTGTTCCCTTTAGTGTTTACTTCCTGTCTGTCTTCTTCTGCTGTTCCCTTTAGTGTTTACTTCCTGTCTGTCTTCTTCTGCTGTTCCTGTTAGTGTTTACTTCATGTCTGTCTTCTTCTGCTGTGAAATTGACCAATCAGCATCGAGTATTTCACTTTTAAGCCATGTTGTATAGCACTTTAAATTTCCTTTGCGTCTGAAATGCGCTCTATAGAAAGGTTACCCTAACCTTACGTAACACACTTTCTCCCCCATTGGTCTTTTGTTGCGGCCTGAAGAGAAAATCCTCCCGTCTCGTTAAACATATGTAAAGTGTCGGTTATAAACCTCTTTCACTCCGATCGATATTCTGATCCATTGAACGGCTGCTTTTCCCGAGGTGATCCTCCTCTTCCATCTTTCACACACACACACACACACACACACACACACACACACACACACACACACACACTCACACCTGAGATGTGCTCCGGCATGCTGATCAATCCATTCACACACTAATGCTGTTCGACAAGGTGTGTGTGTTGCCCATTTGCATGAGTGTATTAGTGATTAGGTGTGTGTGTGTGTGTGTGTGTGTGTGTGTGTGTGTGTGTGTGTGTGTGTGCAGCTGCGTGCTGAGGGATAATCAGACCCACCCGTCCATTTGGTTCAGTCAAAACAAATTAGTCTCTAGATTTGTTAAAGGGCACTTCGGCCATTCAGGATAATTGCCGAGCTGCATTGAGCGGACGCTTCCTCATTGATTTCAGAAGTTTTGGTGAAATGAATGTTTGATGCTCGGTCACTCTCTCTGCTTTCTGTTCGGGGTTTAAAAGACAACCAAAAGGCTGGTCCAAACTAAAGAAACAGAAATCCATTATTTGTCGGGGAAATGTCCAGCGTTACAGGAAAAGTGACGATGTACATAAAAGGCAAAACATTGTCATAATAAATAAATATAAACCAAACCATAACCTTCCATTTTACGGAAACATATTTTAAGTCTGACCAGCACAATATCAACTGAATCAAAGAGTACAGCTTCCCAAAAAACTCAAGATTACAAATCCATCTTGTAGTCTTCGAGTCCAGCTGGACATACGAAAACTAAACTGCAAAATAGATTTCAACACTTGGTAATGACAGAGCTTGAAAGTGTGCAGCATTACCTCATATGAAACTGGTTATAACGATATATATTCCCCCGGACATGTCCAGCGTTACAGGAAAAGTGATAATGTAGATACAAGGCAAACAAAAATAATATTAAATATAATACATTTTATTTTTAGGCGCCTTTCATGACACCCAAGGACACCGTACATTTAAAAAAAACTAAATTAAAAATAAATAAAATAAAAGCTAATAGGCAACAGAACAAGATACAAACACAAACAGGAAATCATGGAGGAGACAGTCAAGTGGACACAAATGAAACATAATGGGGAGCACTACAGTGAGTAAGCAGATTTGAACAGGTGGGTTTTTAATTGGGATTTGAATATGGTGGTTGTATAAACCAATCCAAACCACAACATCAACTGAATCACAGAGTACAAGCCAGCTTCCCAAAAATAACATATCATTACAAATACATCCTTTCAAATGTCTTCAAGTCCAGCTGGAAATAACAAAAACGAACCTGCAATTTTGATTCAATGTTTGATAATGTTATCCATGTTTCGAGAGCTGGAAGGTGTGCAGCATGACTTCAAACTGGTTGTTAAATTATATCTTCCCTGTCTAGTAGTGGAATTGATTATTGATTACTTCATGATTACGGTACACAGCAAATTAAGCAGAGCAGAACACGCCTGATGCAATTATTGGTCGAAGGTTTAATTGTTTTCTCCAGATTAATGTTATTGATTTGTATAAAATGGTATCTGTGGGATACCAAAGCAAAGCCGATCCTCAAGATGTTTTAGTTGGTGGACAGCTTATCCTCTAAGGCAGGGGTGGGGAACCCTTTTCCTCTCAAGGGCCATTTCAATTTGTCCAACATCCTCCGAGGGCCGTACAAATTATTGGCACTCGATGATGTAGTATGCTTAAAATAGTGACTCTGGAGCAGCTTTACTCGAGATTGAGAAACACCCCGAGTGATGACACGTTAGGCTCGTGTTGTGTTCAAGGACCCAGGAAAAACAGGCACTCGCTTGTTTAATTATTTTGCAGTCTAGATTTTATTTTTTGCGTGTGTTTATAAATTACCTCGAGGGCCGTACCAAATGGTCTCGCGGTCCGTATACGGCCCGGAGGCCTGAGGTTCCCCACCCCTGCTCTACGGTCTTATATTTTACGCCGTGTGTTCTCACTCTCAACTTGTCAAATATGATAGATGGTCCGTGGCAATGTTCCTAGTGGTCAAACAGTGGAACTACATGCCCGTTCTAATCTCTTTCCCATCGACTTACATCAGGAAAGAGAAGTTTGTAAATCAGCGCATAATACCGTGTTTTGAGCTAAATGAGGAGCTGTCTACAACTAACAGTTTTATAGCCATTATTTAAATCATTAATCGTCTAAAAGTTGTTAAATGAGCAAAAAAGCTGAATTAAGCCGAATTTCCCTCGACATTCATTTGATCAAGCCAAGACCGGTAGATCGAAGGCGGGGCTTGATGAAAACCAAACTGCGCATGCTATGGCTGTGCGCTTGTGTATATACTATTTGATTTGTCTTCTTGTTTATTTAATTTTCAAACAAGTATCATGAAAACCAATTTACCCCGGGATAATTGGAGTATTTCTGATTCTAATGGATTAATAGCAGGATAGTGAAACAGTAACATGTGCAATTCCCATGATGTCATTGGGCCCAAAAATCCACTTTCCCATTGACTTATATTGGGAAAGAAACGTCTGTAAATCAGCGTTTAATAATTTTTGAGCGAAGTAAACGACACAATACCATCCATCCATCCATCCATCTTCTCCCGCTTATCCGTGGTCGGGTCGCGGGGGTAGCAGTTCCAGCAGAGAGCCCCAAACTTTCTTTTCCCTGGCGACATCAACCAGCTCTGACTGGGGGGTCCCAAGGCGCTCCCAGGCCAGCGAAGAGATATAATCCCTCCACCTGGTCCTAGGTCTACCCCTCGGTCTCCTCCCAGCTGGACGTGCCTGGAACACCTCCCTAGAGAGGCGCCCAGGTGGCATCCTAACTAGGTGCCCGAACCACCTCAACTGGCTCCTTTCGGCGCGAAGGAGGAGCGGCTCAACTCCGAGTCCCTCCCTGATGACCGAACTTCTCACCTTATCCCTAAGGGAGACGCCAGCCACCCTGCGGAGGAAACCCATCTCGGCCGCTTGTATCCGCGATCTCGTTCTTTCGGTCATGACCCATCCTTCATGACCACAGGTGAGGGTAGGAACGAAGATGGCCCGGTAGACAGAGAGCTTTGCCTTCCGGCTCAGCTCCCTTTTCGTCACACGGTGCGGTAAAGCGACTGAAGTACCGCTCCCGCTGCTCCGATTCTCCGGCCCATCTCACGATCCATTGATCCCTCACTCGAGAACAAGACCCCGAGATACTTGAACTCCTTCACTTGGGCACAACAACACAATACGAAACCTTTTATCGCCCTTGTTGAATAAATAGTGTCTATCGTAAATGAGCCAAACCCTCGCCTTTTGGACTAAACTAAGACTGGCAGACTGAAGGCGGTGCTTACGAAAACCCAAGTCCGCTTGCTCTGGTTCTGAGCTTTTGTATATAATATTTTGATTATCTTCTAATTCTCAAATGGAACAAATGTCATGAAAACCAATTCACCCCGGGTTAATTCGAATATTTCTCATTCTGATTGCTCAATTTCAAAATAGTGATTTTTTTGTTAGATGCTTTAACGCTGGCAAACAGTAACCTGTGCAATTCCCAGTCGTAAAAGTCCTGACCAGTGTGAATGTGATGGAACTGGAGCATGCTGTTCAGTCGAGTGTCCCTGAATAAATGGAGGTATAAAGAAAAAGCTGGGGTCATACATCTCTCTGCCTGGATTCACTGTATAGAAAGCAGCATGTGTGTGCTCAGCAGACTCTGCCCGGATACAGAAAGGTTCCCCTCACTCCCAAGGTTTATCTCAGACAACAATACGAGACTTTCAGGTTGGTAATTCGAGGGTTTTGACCTCGGGGAATAAGCGGCGCGGACACAGATTACTGCTTTAACAGGAAGTGCAGGAGTCAGGACTTTTCTTGCTGGAGAGATAGTGAATTGCTGACAGCGGCAAGAAGGATGAGGACACACACACACACGCACGCACACACCATGTATACATCACTTCAGGGGACATTACATTGACTTACATGCATTTCCTAGAGACTTATCCAAACCTTAACCATAACCAACACATGCCTTACCCTAACCCTAACCCTAACCCTAACCCTAACCCTAACCAAGTCGTCACCCTAAAATTAATGATCCCCCTCATGGGGACCTCCAATTTGTCCCCATAAGGGAGGCCAGTCCCCACACGTGACTATGTAAACAGATGTAGGTCCCCACAAGTATAGAAATGCTAGACCACACACACACACACACACACACACACACACACACACACACACACACACACACACACACACACACACACACACACACACACACACACACTAGAGTCCAATCACGGTTGCTCTTAGAGGGAGGATATAAATAAAATAAGCACAAATATGCTGCCGTACTGCGAACTGTAAACATACAGAGTTGCATGCAGAAAGTGAGCTCGTCCATCTAAGTTATTAATAGTTGAATCTATGAAATGTCCCACTTTTTGAAAAATGCCTTTATTAATATTGTTGAAAATCGAGTTTTCAAAATGCTTTTGTTTAATCAATAAGTCTTGTCTTTCTTTGTTCAATGAAACTGGATTCCATAGTACGGGGAGTCGGACATTTTGAATTTATTCTGCCTTTTGGATTTCTTTGTTTCTTGCAATAGGTTATACATTTCCTCCTCTCGTGTCAGATTGTTCAAACTACCTTCTGGAATCCAACTTTCAACAAAGTGGAATTCCATTAGAGTACATTGTAAGCTTACCACAAGCCCCTGGAGTTGACTGAAGCCACATTGAAATGATATTTCTGGGTTCTAGTAATTGTTTCTGTTGGACTTGCCTAAAGGTGTAAATGTGTCATAAACCCAACAGGAAGTCAGCCATTTTGAATTTGATCGCATTTTTTGGTTAAATGGAGCCAACATTTGTGCTCTGTTGTATTCTTATCTCTTGACTTGCCACCCAATGGAGGTTCACTATAAACCCAACAGAAAATAGGCAATTTGTATTTAATGGCGTATTTTAATTGAATGGAGCCAAACTTAATTTATGTTTCTGGGTTTTAGTTATGCTCTCTTCCCTTGGGTCGGATCGTAAGAATTATCCTCTTGAATCGAACTTCCAACAAAGTGGAATTTCATTGGAGGTTTGCTCGAAACCGAACGGGAAATCGGGCCGTTGTTTAATTTATAGCTTTTTGGGGGGGGTGAATAGAGTTACATTTTAATTACATCTGCTTTGTTGTGATCTTATATGTTGGACTTGCCCAGATCGTAAGAATTACCTTCTTGAATCCACCTTTCAACAAAGCTGAATTCCTTCTTTCCCCCGATGTCCCTCGTGTTTTCTTTCACACTCAACAGATTTTACAAGTTGTTCACGTCGACCGCTGCCCTTCCACTTTCTCCCGTCTTTTTTTTTCCGCTGTAATGAGAAAAAGACGCCGCTGTAATTAATCTACTCTTTTCTTCTTCGAACTGTTGCGAACTAACACCGATGATGGATGGTCGAGTGAAGCCGGAGCGATGGCTTCTTCTCCGATGATAAACTGGATCCTCTCGGAGACTAATGAACCAATCAGAGCTGCTCACAGCCGAGGAAGAGGAGGAGGAAACGGACCAGAGACAGTGAGCAGAAATATAGAGACTGCTTTAGTGAACCTGTCGGTAGAGAGACGCTTTCTGTTAGCATGCGCTGCAAATTAACCTGCTTGTATAATGTTATTTATTTAATTAAATAAATGTAACCTTTGTGTTGTTTTATGCTGCTTTTTATCCACTTTTTCATGTATTACCTGTTGCATTTTTTATTCTTATGTCGTAATTTTTGCGCAATTTCTGGCACAAGAATTTTCTTTGAGATTTTCAAAAGTTGTATCTGATCTGATCATATTTGATATCCTGCTTATAATTTGACAGACACACAATACCCGCGCAGCATTAGACAAAACATGGTCACATGTGACCCTAATCCTCATCTGAACAAGACGAATAAAGAAAGTCACATTTATAACGCCTTGGACTGAAACGCCTTTTTTTGAGAGACATTATAAACCGTCTATGTCACAAATCTTATGTTCTGTCACGTTTTTAGTTTTTATGTCCAGGTTTGGGTGCTTTGCTGTTCGGTTCTCCCTGTCTCATGTTTTCCTCCTGGTTTATCGTCTGGTCCTCCTCCCTGTCGTTAGTTTCCCTGGTGTGTCTAGTTGTCTGATTGTGTTCACCTGTTGCCCTTGTGTTTCTCCCCCTGTCGTTAGTTTCCCTGGTGTGTCTCGTTGTCTGATTGTGTTCACCTGTTGCCCTTGTGTTTCTCCTCCTGTCGTTAGTTTCCCTGGTGTGTCTAGTTGTCTGATTGTGTTCACCTGTTGCCCTTGTGTTTCTCCTCCTGTCGTTAGTTTCCCTGGTGTGTCTAGTTGTCTGATTGTGTTCACCTGTTGCCCTTGTGTTTCTCCCCCTGTCGTTAGTTTCCCTGGTGTGTCTCGTTGTCTGATTGTGTTCACCTGTTGCCCTTGTGTTTCTCCTCCTGTCGTTAGTTTCCCTGGTGTGTCTCGTTGTCTGATTGTGTTCACCTGTTGCCCTTGTGTTTCTCCTCCTGTCGTTAGTTTCCCTGGTGTGTCTAGTTGTCTGATTGTGTTCACCTGTTGCCCTTGTGTTTCTCCTCCTGTCGTTAGTTTCCCTGGTGTGTCTAGTTGTCTGATTGTGTTCACCTGTTGCCCTTGTGTTTCTCCCCTGTCGTTAGTTTCCCTGGTGTGTCTCGTTGTCTGATTGTGTTCACCTGTTGCCCTTGTGTTTCTCCTCCTGTCGTTAGTTTCCCTGGTGTGTCTCGTTGTCTGATTGTGTTCACCTGTTGCCCTTGTGTTTCTCCTCCTGTCGTTAGTTTCCCTGGTGTGTCTAGTTGTCTGATTGTGTTCACCTGTTGCCCTTGTGTTTCTCCCCCTGTCGTTAGTTTCCCTGGTGTGTCTCGTTGTCTGATTGTGTTCACCTGTTGCCCTTGTGTTTCTCCTCCCCTGCCCGGCTGTTTCTCGTCTCGTGATTACCCCTTCCTGTATTTAGTCTCTTCCTGTGTTCAGTGTTGGTTCGTCTTTTGTTGGTGACTCAGTTCACCGGTGAGGGTTCTGTTTCCTCTGAGTCAGTTTCATTATCCTTGAAATCAGTTTATCAGAGTTATCTGCATTTGGGTCCTGCTTCCTTCACTCAACCGTAACAGTCTATGTGAACAGATGGAGCTCGAAAACATCAGAAAACACACACACACACACACGCACGCACACACACACAGTATTTATTGCCTGTGTGTGAATTATTCACTGGGTGGGGAATGAACCTTTCTCACCCTCAGAGACATGATCAGATTTTTCTTCAGGAGTAATTTTATTTATAGAAAATAGTGTTGGCAATAACGCCAGCCAATATTTCTCCTCTGTTTTTCTAATCCAATTGAAGAGTCCCACAAATGTGTTTACACGGGGGTTAAATAAAAGGCTGTGTGTGATGTCCTGGTGTTCTCTGTGTTCTCCACATGCAGGAGGACACGCCTGCATCGATGCTTGCTAAACTCGTGTTTTACTGCTTTGTACTAACCAAACAGTTTTATCCGAACATAAGTCTCCTGAAGCTACTAGGGGGGCGGGGTTAATTGGTTGATCTGCGAAGTAATCACCAGGATAATGATTGGCTGTGTTGCCAGAAAATGTATAAGATGCTACATCTCTCAGCCAAACTCATACTCAAGCAGCGTTATGCCGTCATGCGGAACATTTGCATTCAGGAAAGCAAGTTCCTTTAGAGGCGAGTGGATTTATGGCAGGGAGTGAACCAACGATAAAAAGAACGGCTTTCACCAAGTATGACTCGGTTCCCTCCGTTCGTACCGAAGAGCCATTCAAAAGCATCGGATCGTTCGCGACCGTAACGTAAAGCTACTTCGCAAATGTCAGATTTCTGGTGGAAAGACTATCATCTGTGAAAATATGTTCGAAGATGGGATGCAACTTTAATTTATTTTATTTCCAATTCAGGACCTTTGATGACTTTAATTTAGATATACTGACACACAACCACAAAGTAAAGTATGGTTTACATGTTGCATTACGTCGTGTTTCGCAAGTTTCAAGTGTTAATTGTAAAAAAGAAAACAGTTCATATTGCATTTGACATCTCCGAGAGATAAGTAAGTAATTAAGTAAAACTATATTATTGATATAGCACCCTTCTCAACACGGATGTACAAAGTGCTTTACAGTACAGTACACAGGACACAATTCACAGTACAACTATAACATGTAGAATAAAAGGCATAAAACGGCAGCAGGTAATACATAGGATAAAACACAAGACAAAAGACCAATAATACAAAAATAAAAAAATAAAACGGCCACTAACTCACCTCCTCCGACGACCCAAAGGCCAGTCGGAAGAGGTGGGTCTTTAAAAATCTCTATTGAGGCCGAGGTTTTTAAGATCTTAATTTGTGTTATTCAAGAAGTGTAAGCCCAAGCTAGCCAGGATATGGAGAGCTATCAACCAATGATGCTCGATACAACATTATACTGATACTGTTCTTGTTTGAGACGAATGGATAAGAAGGTCTGGCTGGAATCATTTTAAAACCTGGTTTTTAATAAAATTAAAATGTTCTCTCTCTCTCTCTCTCTCTCTCTCTCTCTCTCCTCTCTCTCTCTCTCTCTCTAAACAAGTATTTTAAATTTGATTGACCAGAATCCCAGGTTCAAGTAGTGTTGACTGTCCTATTGGCCATAACGTTGATATTACAGCTTATCATCCCGGTCGTTTCCCGTCTGTTTTCCTCCGTGTGTTTCTGCTTCTGTGTTCATCCCAACATCGTCTTGTGGGCAGCTCTCTGAGTTGAGGGCTGCGCCTGCGGTCGGGTTCAGATCTGAAGAAGACTCTGGACTCTGACAGACCCAAATCACATTAATTAGCATGTTGTCTGGCGGGACGCGGCTATTTCAAGACATAAAGGCTTAATGCAATTACACCGCCATGTTTGTTTCTGTCATGCAACAGCCTACAGCCGCCGCATGTGAAGAGCATAGGATGTTCACTCCACTGTTCCTGCTCTCGGACCACTGGTGTGTGTGTGTGTGTGTGTGTGTGTGTGTGTGTGTGTGTGTTCGTGTTGCATGGTCTTTTGAGCGGAGATGAAATGAAGCAGCTTCCACGCGATACGCTTATTTGCTTAAAAGAGTAAGATGGGAACATTGACACACACGTTATGACATTATGTAAAGCTGCTCGTGAAGAAACTGCAAACAATGACTGTAATATTTCCCCTAAAAACTCCAGTGTAATTTTAATAAAATATAACAAAAATATCTCGTGAATATCTCAGGTGTTGGATCCAAATCCTGTGGCTGCCATATTTGGGGTTATAGGAAAGGAGATGCCTTTAACTGCAGAATGGTCAGAAACGATCTGTTATAGCTTATCCGCAGCATAAGTTACGATACGATAGTCTTGATTTATCACGAAGGAAATTGTTGTTCCAGAGTTAAAAATACAATACAATACAATACACAGCAGCATGATAATACAACTGAACACTAACAGTGCACAGTAAGTATTTGTGTATGTATGCCGTAGATGTTATATGTGTATGTTGCATGTATGCAGAGATGGCAAAAGTACTCACATCCTTCACTCAAGTAGAAGTACAGATACTCGTGTTTAAAAATACTCTGGTGAAAGTAGAAGAACTGACTAAACTTCTTTACTCAAGTCAAAGTAAAGAGGCTTTGAAGTGTCCTTCAGTAAAAAGTACCCATAGCTACCAGCTGTTTTAAAGAGTACCTGACCTCCCTTTATATCAATAGAACAATAATGTCATTGTTAGCTGATGAATGTTTCCATGGTGACCAACGGCAACATGACGACGTTTCCATTGGTCCCTCTTCTTTAGAGAAGACCAGGAAGTGATGGAGACACGGATCGTGTAGAAGTAGAAAGTACAGGTATTTGAGTTCAACATGCGAGAAGTAGAAAGTACAGGTATTTGAGTTCAACATGTCAGAAGTAGAAAGTACAGGTATTTGAGTTCAACATGTAAGAAGTAGAAAGTACAGGTATTTGAGTTCAACATGTAAGAAGTAGAAAGTACAGGTATTTGAGTTCAACATGTCAGAAGTAGAAAGTACAGGTATTTGTGTTCAACATGTAAGAAGTAGAAAGTACAGGTATTTGAGTTCAACATGTAAGAAATAGAAAGTACAGGTATTTGAGTTCAACATGTAAGAAGTAGAAAGTACAGGTATTTGTGTTCAACATGAGAGAAGTAGAAAGTACAGGTATTTGTGTTCAACATGAGAGAAGTAGAAAGCACAGGTATTTGTGTTCAACATGTGAGAAGTAGAAAGTACAGGTATTTGTGTTCAACATGTAAGAAGTAGAAAGTACAGGTATTTGAGTTCAACATGAGAGAAGTAGAAAGTACAGGTATTTGAGTACAACATGTAAGAAGTAGAAAGTTCAGGTATTTGAGTTCAACATGTAAGAAGTAGAAAGTACAGGTATTTGTGTTCAACATGTAAGAAGTAGAAAGTACAGGTATTTGAGTTCAACATGTAAGAAGTAGAAAGTACAGGTATTTGTGTTTAACATGTAAGAAGTAGAAAGTACAGGTATTTGAGTTCAACATGTAAGAAGTAGAAAGTACAGGTATTTGAGTTCAACATGTCAGAAGTAGAAAGTACAGGTATTTGTGTTCAACATGTAAGAAGTAGAAAGTACAGGTATTTGAGTTCAACATGTAAGAAATAGAAAGTACAGGTATTTGTGTTCAACATGTAAGAAGTAGAAAGTATAGGTATTTGAGTTCAACATGTAAGAAGTAGAAAGTACAGGTATGTGAGTTCAACATGTAAGAAATAGAAAGTACAGGTATTTGAGTTCAACATGTAAGAAGTAGAAAGTACAGGTATTTGTGTTCAACATGAGAGAAATAGAAAGTACAGGTATTTGTGTTCAACATGTGAGAAGTAGAAAGTACAGGTATTTGTGTTCAACATGTAAGAAGTAGAAAGTACAGGTATTTGAGTTCAACATGAGAGAAGTAGAAAGTACAAGTATTTGAGTTCAACATGTAAGAAGTAGAAAGTACAGGTATTTGTGTTCAACATGTAAGAAGTAGAAAGTACAGGTATTTGAGTTCAACATGTAAGAAGTAGAAAGTACAGGTATTTGTGTTTAACATGTAAGAAGTAGAAAGTACAGGTATTTGAGTTCAACATGTAAGAAGTAGAAAGTACAGGTATTTGAGTTCAACATGTGAGAAGTAGAAAGTACAGGTATTTGTGTTCAACATGTAAGAAGTAGAAAGTACAGGTATTTGTGTTTAACATGTAAGAAGTAGAAAGTACAGGTATTTGAGTTCAACATGTGAGAAGTAGAAAGTACAGGTATTTGTGTTCAACATGTAAGAAGTAGAAAGTACAGGTATTTGTGTTTAACATGTAAGAAGTAGAAAGTACAGGTATTTGTGTTCAACATGTAAGAAGTAGAAAGTACAGGTATTTGAGTTCAACATGTAAGAAATAGAAAGTACAGGTATTTGTGTTCAACATGTAAGAAGTAGAAAGTACACGTATTTGAGTTCAACATGTAAGAAATAGAAAGTACAGGTATTTGAGTTCAACATGTAAGAAGTAGAAAGTACAGGTATTTGTGTTCAACATGAGAGAAGTAGAAAGTACAGGTATTTGTGTTCAACATGTGAGAAGTAGAAAGTACAGGTATTTGTGTTCAACATGTAAGAAGTAGAAAGTACAGGTATTTGAGTTCAACATAAGAGAAGTAGAAAGTACAGGTATTTGAGTACAACATGTAAGAAGTAGAAAGTTCAGGTATTTGAGTTCAACATGTGAGAAGTAGAAAGTACAGGTATTTGAGTTCAACATGTAAGAAGTAGAAAGTACAGGTATTTGTGTTTAACATGTAAGAAGTAGAAAGTACAGGTATTTGAGTTCAACATGTAAGAAGTAGAAAGTACAGGTATTTGAGTTCAACATGTCAGAAGTAGAAAGTACAGGTATTTGTGTTCAACATGTAAGAAGTAGAAAGTACAGGTATTTGAGTTCAACATGTAAGAAATAGAAAGTACAGGTATTTGTGTTCAACATGTAAGAAGTAGAAAGTACAGGTATTTGAGTTCAACATGTAAGAAGTAGAAAGTACAGGTATGTGAGTTCAACATGTAAGAAATAGAAAGTACAGGTATTTGAGTTCAACATGTAAGAAGTAGAAAGTACAGGTATTTCTGTTCAACATGAGAGAAGTAGAAAGTACAGGTATTTGTGTTCAACATGTGAGAAGTAGAAAGTACAGGTATTTGTGTTCAACATGTAAGAAGTAGAAAGTACAGGTATTTGAGTTCAACATGAGAGAAGTAGAAAGTACAGGTATTTGAGTTCAACATGTAAGAAGTAGAAAGTACAGGTATTTGTGTTTAACATGTAAGAAGTAGAAAGTACAGGTATTTGAGTTCAACATGTGAGAAGTAGAAAGTACAGGTATTTGTGTTCAACATGTAAGAAGTAGAAAGTACAGGTATTTGTGTTTAACATGTAAGAAGTAGAAAGTACAGGTATTTGAGTTCAACATGTGAGAAGTAGAAAGTACAGGTATTTGTGTTCAACATGTAAGAAGTAGAAAGTACAGGTATTTGTGTTGAACATGTAAGAAGTAGAAAGTACAGGTATTTGAGTTCAACATGTAAGAAGTAGAAAGTACAGGTATTTGTGTTTAACATGTAAGAAGTAGAAAGTACAGGTATTTGAGTTCAACATGTGAGAAGTAGAAAGTACAGGTATTTGAGTTCAACATGTAAGAAGTAGAAAGTACAGGTATTTGTGTTCAACATGTAAGAAGTAGAAAGTACAGGTATATGTGTTAAGTAGTGGAGTAAAGTACTGATACCAGCAACATGTACTTAAGTACAGTAACAAACTATTTGTACTGCACTACTTCCCACCTCTGCATGTATATATATGCAATACACATTTGTCTGAGAGGGTGAAACTCTCCATGTCTCTCTGCACCATCAACATTACAGTGATTCATGGAACAATGTGGAACTAATCTCGCGCTGCGTTCTGTTTGATTAGATTTTCTGAGGCGAGGTCCAGCTCTCCATCAGTTCAGACTGTTATTACACTCAGCGTTAAAATACAGTCTGCAGTTCATTAAAGCAGAGAGGGCATGACGGATCCCACATAAAGATCTAGTTTATTCACCGCTGCAAAGATAAGATTGCTGTTTTTGTGCCAATCATGTATGAGTTTGGCTCGTTAAGGGTCTGCACAAGTATTACATGTGTCCAGGAAATAGCCACAGCCTTTACGACGATGCAGCTATAACATTTTACTAGTCATTCCTGTTACAAAATCCACTCCAAAGTAACAAATAACAATTGAAAAGAACCGTATTTGTATTTTCTAATGATAAGAGCAGAATATACTCATTACTTGGTGCTTAAAGTCCACATTTGAACGATTTAAGTCTTTGTAATGGTCGTCCATCGGGAAAGTAGCAACAATATAGACTTTGGCTAACCACGTGGTTAAACCTGCTGAGTTTATTGAAATACACCAGGAGCTAATTATACAGGAAGTTAGCTTAAAATGTTAAAAGACAAAAACACAGAACCAACACAAAAGTTTGGGAGATTTTCCACAAAAACATTGGCAGTAAAATATCAACCCTTTAGGATGAAGACAATAACTTCTTTAAATGCCTCTAATAAATGATAACTGTGACGCCATCCAAAGACCATAGGAAGCTTCATCACCACATTTACTCTGATCTCACACAGCGACAACATTAAGGCTTTTAATGCATCCAATAGTCTGACCTGTCGACATATTTCAAACTCTGAGAGGTTTCTCCACAGTGTTTGTAACCTCTCCTCGACCTCAGGATGATTTAGTGGCGACGAGAACAATGACGTGTTCGCCATACAAAGATTTGTGAGGAAAAATGACGCCGACCTCAGGAGAAGATTACTAATGCTCTGTGAAAACAAAACGGTGGTGAGGTGAAGTCATGTGACCGTGCTGTAGTTCCTTTATAGCCCAACATTAGCCTCCTTTAGCTTAGCGGTGGTGACGTGGAGTCATGTGACCGTGCTGTAGTTCCTTTATAGCCCAACATTAGCCACCTTTAGCTTAGCGGTGGTGACGTGGAGTCATGTGACCGTGCTGTAGTTCCTTTATAGCCCAACATTAGCCACCTTTAGCTTAGCGGTGGTGACGTGAAGTCATGTGACCGTGCTGTAGTTCCTTTATAGCCCAACATTAGCCACCTTTAGCTTAGCGGTGGTGACGTGAAGTCATGTGACCGTGCTGTAGTTCCTTTATAGCCCAACATTAGCCGCCTTTAGCTTAGCGGCGGTGACGTGAAGTCATGTGACCGTGCTGTAGTTCCTTTATAGCCCAACATTAGCCACCTTTAGCTTAGCGGTGGTGACGTGAAGTCATGTGACCGTGCTGTAGTTCCTTTATAGCCCAGCATTAGCCACCTTTAGCTTAGCGGTGGTGACGTGAAGTCATGTGACCGTGCTGTAGTTCCTTTATAGCCCAACATTAGCCTCCTTTAGCTTAGCGCTGGTGACGTGAAGTCATGTGACCGCGCTGTAGTTCCTTTAAAGCCCAACATTAGCCACCTTTAGCTTAGCGACGTGAAGTCATGTGACCGTGCTGTAGTTCCTTTATAGCCCAACATTAGCCACCTTTAGCTTAGCGGTGGTGACGTGAAGTCATGTGACCGTGCTGTAGTTCCTTTATAGCCCAACATTAGCCACCTTTAGCTTAGCGGTGGTGACGTGAAGTCATGTGACCGTGCTGTAGTTCCTTTATAGCCCAACATTAGCTTTTTACTACAAAAATCACAAAGTGGTGTTAATATTATCCTGCTGAACAAAACGTGTAAGAATCATAAACGTGATTTTATTTTCTGAAATAATCCAAACTCCAATGTAGAACTCCCATTGCTTTTAGTCAAGGGAGTTTTTGTGATGCTAACTTCAGGGTTGGCATACAACACGACATCATCCATGCACCACTATCTTCCTATGTTATATTTATATCAATATATATCTGTTTTCGGGCCTTATCTTGAAATCCATGTTCCTCCACTTGTTGCTGTCGGTGTTCTCCTCTCTCTGGCAGAGCGTGAGGGTGTTGTTTGCTCAGATTCAGCCAATTCAGC
>CM070498.1:3971801-4006801 GCA_036324585.1 Champsocephalus esox
CCCCTCTTCTTCATGTCTCTTCTACATCAACACGTGTCCCCTCTTCTCCATGTCTCCTCTACATCAACATGTGTCCCCTCTTCTTCATGTCTCTTCTACATCAACATGTGTCCCCTCTTCTTCATGTCTCTTCTACATCAACATGTGTCCCCTCTTCTTCGTGTCTCTTCTACATCAACATGTGTCCCCTCTTCTTCATGTCTCTTCTACATCAACATGTGTCCCCTCTTCTTCATGTCTCTTCTACATCAACATGTGTCCCCTCTTCTCATGTCTCTTCTACATCAACATGTGTCCCCTCTTCTTCATGTCTCTTCTACATCAACATGTGTCCCCTCTTCTTCATGTCTCTTCTACATCAACATGTGTCCCCTCTTCTTCATGTCTCTTCTACATCAACATGTGTCCCCTCTTCTTCATGTCTCTTCTACATCAACATGTGTCCCCTCTTCTTCATGTCTCTTCTACATCAACATGTGTCCCCTCTTCTTCATGTCTCTTCTACATCAACACGTGTCCCCTCTTCTTCATGTCTCTTCTACATCAACACGTGTCCCCTCTTCTTCATGTCTCTTCTACATCAACACGTGTCCCCTCTTCTTCATGTCTCTTCTACATCAACACGTGTCCCCTCTTCTTCATGTCTCTTCTACATCAACACGTGTCCCCTCTTCTTCATGTCTCTCCTACATCAACACGTGTCCCCTCTTCTTCATGTCTCTTCTATATCAACACGTGTCCCCTCTTCTTCATGTCTCTTCTACATCAACATGTGTCCCCTCTTCCTCATGTCTCTTCTACATCAACATGTGTCCCCTCTTCCTCATGTCTCTTCTACATCAACATGTGTCCCCTCTTCCTCATGTCTCTTCTACATCAACATGTGTCCCCTCTTCCTCATGTCTCTTCTACATCAACATGTGTCCCCTCTTCTTCATGTCTCTCCTACATCAACATGTGTGCCCCTCTTATTCATGTCTCTCCTACATCAACATGTGTCCCCTCTTCTTCATGTCTCTTCTACATCAACACGTGTCCCCTCTTCTTCATGTCTCATCTACATCAACATGTGTCCCCTCTTCTTCATGTCTCTTCTACATCAACATGTGACGTGGGGAGGGGCTCCTTATCTTCATCTAAGTCACAGACAGAGAATCAGCACTTTGGAAACAGGGCTGAAACAGAGGGGATTATGGGTAATGCTGCAATGACCTGTTTGGTGTTTCAGCCAATCAGAGACAGGCTCTGTGTAGATCTGAGAGCGGGGATATGTGGACGAGAAACAGTATAACAGGGGACCTTTAAAGTGATCACATGCTATTATGCTAATTAGCGCCACCTTTACAAGAACATAGCATTTTAGTCTTGTACCAAGAAGGGTGTATTTTGCACCGACACAGAAATATACTTCTAATCAGAATGGGAAAAATAATGTAGAGAATGATGAGCTAAAGTCTGGATGTCCCGTGTATCATTTCTCTGCAAATTAGTGCCACCATTACCAAAAACGCAATTTTCACACTTTTCACTATATCTCAGCCAATATTGCAGATACATGAACAACATAAGAAGAAGAAGACAGGAAGTACACACTAAAGGGAACAGCAGAAGAAGACAGACAGGAAGTGTAACACTAAAGGGAATAGTAGAAGAAGACAGACAGGAAGTAAACACTAAAGGGAACAGCAGAAGAAGACAGACAGGAAGTAAACACTAAAGGGAACAGCAGAAGAAGACAAACAGGAAGTAAACACTAAAGGGAACAACATAAGAAGAAGAAGACAGGAAGTAAACACTAAAGGGAACAGCATAAGAAGAAGACAGGAAGTACACACTAAAGGGAACACCAGAAGAAGACAGACAGGAAGTAAACACTAAAGGGAACAGCAGAAGAAGACAGACAGGAAGTACACACTAAAGGGAACAGCAGAAGAAGACAGACAGGAAGTGTAACACTAAAGGGAATAGTAGAAGAAGACAGACAGGAAGTAAACACTAAAGGGAACAGCAGAAGAAGACAGACAGGAAGTAAACACTAAAGGGAACAGCAGAAGAAGACAAACAGGAAGTAAACACTAAAGGGAACAACATAAGAAGAAGAAGACAGGAAGTAAACACTAAAGGGAACAGCATAAGAAGAAGACAGGAAGTACACACTAAAGGGAACACCAGAAGAAGACAGACAGGAAGTAAACACTAAAGGGAACAGCAGAAGAAGACAGACAGGAAGTAAACACTAAAGGGAACAGCAGACGAAGACAGACAGGAATACACATAAAGGGAATAGTAGAAGAAGACAGACAGGAAGTAAACACTAAAGGGAACAGCCTAAGAAGAAGAAGAATAGACAGGAAGTAAACACTAAAGGGAATAGTAGAAGAAGACAGACAGGAAGTAAACACTAAAGGGAACACCAGAAGAAGACAGACAGGAAGGAAACACTAAAGGGAACAGCCTAAGAAGAAGAAGAATAAGACAGGAAGTAAACACTAAACGGGAATAGTAGAAGAAGACAGACAGGAAGTAAACACTAAAGGGAACAACATAAGAAGAAGAAGACAGGAAGTAAACACTAAAGGGAACACCAGAAGAAGACAGACAGGAAGTAAACACTAAAGGGAACACCAGAAGAAGACAGACAGGAAGTAAACACTAAAGGGAACAGCAGAAGAAGACAGACAGGAAGTAAACACTGAAAGGAACAGCAGAAGAAGACAGACAGGAAGTAAACACTAAAGGGAACAGTAGAAGAAGACAGACAGGAAGTAAACACTAAAGGGAACAGCAGAAGAAGACAGACAGGAAGTAAACACTAAAGGGAACAGCCTAAGAAGAAGAAGAATAAGACAGGAAGTAAACACTAAAGGGAATAGTAGAAGAAGACAGACAGGAAGTAAACACTAAAGGGAACACCAGAAGAAGACAGACAGGAAGGAAACACTAAAGGGAATATTAGAAGAAGACAGACAGGAAGTAAACACTAAAGGGAACAACATAAGAAGAGAAGACAGGAAGTAAACACTAAAGGGAACACCAGAAGAAGACAGACAGGAAGTAAACACTGAAAGGGAACAGCAGAAGAAGACAGACAGGAAGTAAACACTAAAGGGAACAGCAGAAGAAGACAGACAGGAAGTGTAACACTAAAGGGAATAGTAGAAGAAGACAGACAGGAAGTAAACACTAAAGGGAACAGCAGAAGAAGACAGACAGGAAGTAAACACTAAAGGGAACAGCAGAAGAAGACAAACAGGAAGTAAACACTAAAGGGAACAACATAAGAAGAAGAAGACAGGAAGTAAACACTAAAGGGAACAGCATAAGAAGAAGACAGGAAGTACACACTAAAGGGAACACCAGAAGAAGACAGACAGGAAGTAAACACTAAAGGGAACAGCAGAAGAAGACAGACAGGAAGTAAACACTAAAGGGAACAGCAGACGAAGACAGACAGGAAGTAAACACTAAAGGGAATAGTAGAAGAAGACAGACAGGAAGTAAACACTAAAGGGAACAGCCTAAGAAGAAGAAGAATAAGACAGGAAGTAAACACTAAAGGGAATAGTAGAAGAAGACAGACAGGAAGTAAACACTAAAGGGAACACCAGAAGAAGACAGACAGGAAGGAAACACTAAAGGGAACAGCCTAAGAAGAAGAAGAATAAGACAGGAAGTAAACACTAAACGGAATAGTAGAAGAAGACAGACAGGAAGTAAACACTAAAGGGAACAACATAAGAAGAAGAAGACAGGAAGTAAACACTAAAGGGAACACCAGAAGAAGACAGACAGGAAGTAAACACTAAAGGGAACACCAGAAGAAGACAGACAGGAAGTAAACACTAAAGGGAACAGCAGAAGAAGACAGACAGGAAGTAAACACTGAAAGGAACAGCAGAAGAAGACAGACAGGAAGTAAACACTAAAGGGAACAGTAGAAGAAGACAGACAGGAAGTAAACACTAAAGGGAACAGCAGAAGAAGACAGACAGGAAGTAAACACTAAAGGGAACAGCAGAAGAAGACAGACAGGAAGTAAACACTAAAGGGAACAGCCTAAGAAGAAGAAGAATAAGACAGGAAGTAAACACTAAAGGGAATAGTAGAAGAAGACAGACAGGAAGTAAACACTAAAGGGAACACCAGAAGAAGACAGACAGGAAGTAAACACTAAAGGGAACACCAGAAGAAGACAGACAGGAAGGAAACACTAAAGGGAATATTAGAAGAAGACAGACAGGAAGTAAACACTAAAGGGAACAACATAAGAAGAAGAAGACAGGAAGTAAACACTAAAGGGAACACCAGAAGAAGACAGACAGGAAGTAAACACTGAAAGGAACACCAGAAGAAGACAGACAGGAAGTAAACACTAAAGGGAACAGCAGAAGAAGACAGACAGGAAGTGTAACACTAAAGGGAATAGTAGAAGAAGACAGACAGGAAGTAAACACTAAAGGGAACAGCAGAAGAAGACAGACAGGAAGTAAACACTAAAGGGAACAGCAGAAGAAGACAGACAGGAAGTAAACACTAAAGGGAATAGTAGAAGAAGACAGACATGAAGTAAACACTAAAGGGAACAACATAAGAAGAAGACAGGAAGTACACACTAAAGGGAACACCAGAAGAAGACAGACAGGAAGTAAACACTAAAGGGAACAGCAGAAGAAGACAGACAGGAAGTAAACACTAAAGGGAACAGCAGACGAAGACAGACAGGAAGTAAACACTAAAGGGAACAGCAGAAGAAGACAGACAGGAAGTAAACACTAAAGGGAACAGCAGAAGAAGACAGACAGGAAGTAAACACTAAAGGGAAAGCATTACAATCATTTGTAAATCACTTAAATCATTTAAAAACTAACATCGTGAGTCAAATCGCTCCGTGATCTAGTAGTTTGGCTTAGCGGGATCATTCGATAGTTGTCTGTAAAGTGACAGCAAGTTGTTAAAGATGTCCATCCTGGTTTCTCAAAGTCAACGGGGTAACAGTCAGATCAGAAACAGCGGGTCTGGGGCTCCGTTAGCCGGACAACTGAGAAACCAATTGATTTAAAGCTCACTTCCTGGTGTCAACGGTGTGATCCAACGCTTTCTCTCAAGGTCTTTTAAGGTTGGATAACTCCCGTTTGTGTAAGGCTCCTATCTGTCATGACAACACAACGAAAAGCACACATGTAACTCATCACGCTGCAATATATCAGCAAGCAAAGCAGACGACAAGTATTATCTCGCTGCATTGACTTCAGGCTCGGAGCAGAATGAGCTTCCATTCTCGGCACTGCATCATTTCTCCGCTTCTCAAAGGGACCAACAGATGAATAAACCTCGAGCATCGCCTTTGCGCTCGTGTGCAGAGAGACGTTTGAGTGACAGCTGCACAGAAAGCTCTGTCCGTGGTGGAAACAGGCCTCTGTACGTTAGATCTATCACTGCACTGATACGCCATTAGCCTCGGCCAGTCATCCAGAACGTTGTGTATACATGTGGTGAGCGTTCAGTGAGAGGAAACCCCCGCACTCTTCCTGCTCCACACTGAAGGAAGACATGTCTTCAGATGCTCAGAGGAAACATTGCCGTTTTGTCAGTACCTGGAGTCAGGAAGTGGGTATACAGTAATAGGCTGAAGCATCTGCCAATCAAGCCACATACCCTTTTAAAGAAGATATATCCTGTTCCTTTTCAGGTGTATATTAGTATTTAGTGTCTGTACTGTGACATTTCTCCATGTATTAATGTTCAAAATGCACGTTTTGTTCAGTAGGATAATCTCCACCTATTAACACAACTTTCAGATCTTTGAAGTAAAAAGTTAACGTAGGAACTACAGCACGGTCACATGACTTCACCACGCTAAGTTAAAGGTGGCTAATGTTGGGCTATAAAGGAACTACAGCACGGTCACATGACTTCACGTCACCACGCTAAGCTAAAGGTGGCTAATGTTGGGCTATAAAGGAACTACAGCACGGTCACATGACTTCACGTCACCACCGCTAAGCTAAAGGTGGCTAATGTTGGGCTATAAAGGAACTACAGCACGGTCACATGACTTCACGTCACCACCGCTAAGCTAAAGGTGGCTAATGTTGGGCTATAAAGGAACTACAGCACGGTCACATGACTTCACGTCACCACCGCTAAGCTAAAGGTGGCTAATGTTGGGCTACAAAGGAACTACAGCACGGTCACATGACTTCACCACCGCTAAGTTAAAGGTGGCTAATGTTGGGCTATAAAGGAACTACAGCACGGTCACATGACTTCACGTCACCACCGCTAAGCTAAAGGTGGCTAATGTTGGGCTATAAAGGAACTACAGCACGGTCACATGACTTCACGTCACCACCGCTAAGCTAAAGGTGGCTAATGTTGGGCTATAAAGGAACTACAGCACGGTCACATGACTTCACGTCACCACCGCTAAGCTAAAGGTGGCTAATGTTGGGCTATGAAGGAACTACAGCACGGTCACATGACTTCACGTCACCACCGCTAAGCTAAAGGCGGCTAATGTTGGGCTATAAAGGAACTACAGCACGGTCACATGACTTCACGTCACCACCGCTAAGCTAAAGGTAATGTTGGCCGTGATGACGTTTAGTCGTCTCATTTAGACACTTGTTGGCTGCCTTTAAATAGTGAATGGCTATTAAAGGAACTAAAGCCTCTCCCTGTGTAGTAATTTGTGAAGACACCGACGTTTTCACTCCCCAATCCTCCCTGATGCTCTCTTGCATGCTGATAATGTCAGACTAAATGTGTGTGTGTGTGTGTTTTTTTTGGGGGGGGGGTTTTCACCATGCATTGACTCTGCAGGAGCCTCACCACTGGAGCGACTGTACGTCATAAAAGATTCATTATTTATACCGACTGTGCTCTCAAATACCTTCAATTAGACTGCATACAGTTCTTAATTTAGAAATAATCTCTCTCTCTGCGCGGCCTTCCTCTCGATACTCTCACTCTAAACACATACTTACGTTAGTCTGAACACACAAGAAGATACGTGGGAGACCAGCTTTACTCTTTCATGTATTCATCAGTCTGCGCACGGCGATGCAAAACATTTAATATCTCAGCTATTATCCAGAAATTATGACAGAGAGGACAGAGAGGAAGAGGGGAGTCACTCGGGAGGTGCAAAGCATCATGGGAGATGGAGTTCTAGAGTAGGACACAGGCGTTTCCAACAGTGTTTGGTTGATTTGTTTCCATTGATACGTGGAGACATGTCCTTCGGTGGTCTTAAAAGAGATTGAAGTACAACACTGAAAGCACAGACCCTCCAAAGTCTGTTCATCCTCACATCTACCTGTCTTTGTGTCTTCATCTTTATCGATCTGTGTCTGTATCCTCCTCCCTGATAAAGTGCCTCACCGGTCGGCTCTAAATTGATGAGTCATCCTAAAAGCGGTCTGAGTCACCGACGCCTCCTGGCTCATGACGTGTCTCTCACCTGCGATACATTCCCCATTAGCTGATTCATAATAACAGTTATTGCTTTTTAATGACCACTCAGACGTTCGGCGAGCCAAAGGTCGGTTTAACGGCACCTCGTTCTGACCACACATCGTAGATACATCCATGTGAATATATATAAATATATGAAATATCGAGTTGTATTGAGTTAACACCTTTGTCTCTGTCAGTATTACTTCAGCTCGTCCAGTATTTGGAACCGATGCAGATGAACAGACAGGACTCACTTAGAGGTTTGAAGAGTGGAGCGGGCGAGGATAGGGGGACGACGCTGGGGATATTCTACATTATATCTTCCTTTCAACAAAAGCAACAAAGCATCGATCCGACTATTGAGTGGGATTCAAAGCCTAATGTATATCTGCTTCCTCTGTGCCGTAGAGCTGTTGTGTTGCCCTGCATCCATTGACCGGAAATAATAATAAAAGATAATTGTATTCAAAATAATAATGCAAAATACAATACAAAATATAATAATTAGGGCCTGGACTTTAACGCGTTAATTAAGATTAATTAATTACACAAAAATGTACGCGTTAAAAAAATTAACGCATTTTAATCGCACTTATTTTTGACAAGAGCAAAATATAATAATAATACAATTTTTTTTATAATAATATATTTGTATTTTCTTATTTATATATTTATTTTCTTAAATACAAATGTTAATAACCCAGAAGCAACCATTTATCTTTGCACACTTCTGCACAATACTACCACTCTTTAACTTTGTTCTGACCACCATCACAGTCATTTCTCATATTTGTATTATATGTTTGTGTATATTCTTCTTGTATATAATTATAACATTCAATATTTGTATTATATGTTTGTGTATATTCTTCTTGTATATAATTATAACATTCAATATTTGTATTATTGTTCCATTACCTTTCTTACTGTGTTACACTTCACCAAAGCGAATCTCGTTGGCAATAAACCAAACTCTGACTAAGTTAAGGACGAAAATAACATTTTGCCTTTTAAATCCAATCCAACTTTATTCATACTTCACATTTAAAAACAACAGAGTTGACCAAAGTGCTGCACATCCATACATATATATTAACATTAAAACGCAGCATTCAGACATTCAGACAAACCGATAGGGACAAAAAGGAAACTCATGTAAAAGCAGTACAACCATACACATGATGTGAAAACATTTAAAAACACAACCAAAGAGAAAATGGAAAAATGTATAAACGCATAATATTGAATTTAATTGATTTATTTAAAACAAGGAACAGTGTAATCAACATATTAAAACACATGTAAAAGTACTCGAATTAGCCAAAAGGCTAGTTTTCATCGATAGTCCCTTTGCCAGATGGTGATAGACATCCTACAAGCAATAATAAAAATACCACAACATTGTTCTACCATTGTACACATTTCCAATAGATTACATCACTGAATACAGATAGAAGCAAGTTACGATAATAAATAAATAAAACACTTACATTATATATATATATATATATATATATATAATAATATAATGGATGAAGTGTTTCCCGGCTCTCCTCTCCCTCAGAAACCTCAGAGACTTATTGTTCAATCAGCCGTGTAATGAATCCCTCCACCCAGAACCCCCGGATAATTAACGGCGCAGCAGGTTCCCGGCTAAGTTAAATAACGTGTGTCCGTCCACACCGACGCGGAGCCGGTTCACTTAATTCCAGCTCAACACCTCCAACATACATTTGGCTTTTTCTCAGCGAAACCCGCCCTTTATTAAATCGTCTTTATTATATATTTATTTTTACATTCTTCATGAAAATCAAAGTGCAGGTCATCGTCATGGCGTCCCGTGACTTTTGATTCATTGTTTTAAACACCTTTGAGCCGCACTATGAGAAGTGAAGGTTTACTGTTGTTGTGACGTTACGTGGTCGTGGGTTCGGGCGGTACGCGTGTCGGGCTCTGATGTTTAACACCCGGCTGTCACTTCCTTTTTCACGCAGCTGAGAAAGGAAGTGGGGGAAATGTTGTCCCCGGCTTCGTTGTTCAGCACACAGTGGGCCGCGTGGCAGCAGCGTCTCATGTCACTGAAGCGGCCTCAAACGGAAACGGGTCAGCAGTTAGAGAGAAGCTATTTTCGGACCGGACAATGGGAGAGCTACAGATTGAGAGCAAGTCCACGTTTCGAAGCCCATACTTTCGTTACTTTCACTTGAGCAAAGAAGTTTAGTCAGTACTTCTACTAGAGTATGTTTAAACACGAGTATCTGTACTTCTACTTGAGTAAAGGATGTGTGTACTTTTGTCTCTGTCTATTTTAACATTCTGGTAAGTGGAGCTGTTCTCTCAGTGTCTGTAGATCTGAGAGGCCCACGGGATGATGATCGTGCTTTGTTGCTGCTGCCACGTTCACTCTGTCGAGGAGGAAGAGCTATATTGAGCGGAACTTGATTTTGTACTCCCCCCACCCACAGAACCCCGCTGAAACACACAACACACACTTATTATTATTCCAACCCAATTTGGATGTCGAAAGTGAATTGCAGGAGTCAAATAGATAGGCTTCAGCCCCCATCGCACGTCACGAGCGTCCATTACAGAGGAAAGGTCAAAGGTCAAACTGTGTTTCTTCATAATGTGAGGGAAAGAAGATTCACTCTGCAAAGCCAAACAATTGTATTCAATCAATACATCAATTGGTTTCTGAGAACAAATCAATTTAAAGGCAAGCTCAAATCTTGACAAGTTAATTATCATTTATTCCGGTTTACCGCTTTTCTGTATTTTATCATTTTATATTTTGGACTGTTGGTTGAAGACGCCTCGGTACTGGATCTGCCTTTTAGACTTTTTGACGAACCAATTATTAATGAACAGGAACCGGACAGATGGCATGTCTCAATTTGCGTACTCACAATTGCTTTGTTGAGTCTATAAGTGTTTAAAATACGCTGTGATACCAGGAGCGTGTAACGTAACAGTCAAAAGTTGAGTGTAGAAAGATCGCCTTCTTGCTACTTAATGTGAGTTACGCAACTCAACTCAAACTATCGACATAAGTGGGTTTTTTAAACTATTTAACCCTCCTGCTGTCTTCGGGTCAAATCTGACCGATTTACTACTTTCATCAATCATAACTTTTTGTTTTACATTTGATTGCATTCAGGCTTCATGATATCCTTCACAGGAGACACTTGAACTGATCACCACTTCATCGAAGTTTGGATGATTTAGTCAACTTTGTAACACACACACACGCACACCCACACCACACACACACACACACACACACACACACACACACACACATGTTCAGCTTCATGTGTACCAGTACTCTGATACAATACTTACAGTTTGAAAGGGTGTGAAATTAAATGTGGGGATGATTAATGGTTTCTGTGTTCATGTGATAGCAGTTAAAACAGGACCGGTCAAATTTGACGGCGAACACCAAAGTAAGGGAGGAACGAAGACAATAGGAGGGTTAAGTAAAATAACCCGATACTGGTTTGGAAAGAAGCAACTGTTAACATTATTGTTTTAGCACTCGTTAGCTTGCTTGCTAACAGCTGCAATCGTCACTTTTACAGTAGTTGCTGCTTTTTGAGTCAACAACGCACCGTCCAAATTCAAGCAATGCTGATGTGTTCACAAAGTACGACATGGCAGAGTACTAAGGGAAGCTTTGTTAGTTTATACACATCAACACGTAAAAGAGTTTGAAGCTGTAGTAGCATGCTAACATTTGCTAATCATCATTTAAGACGAAGCGGAGATGAGGCTGATGGGAAAGTCTTCCAGTTCTTTCGGTGTTTAGTGTTAAATTCAAAAGCTTTATTGTCACTGTGCAGAACACAACGAGACGTATAGTCACTGCTCCAGCGAGTGCTTTAAAAACAGACATTAAAACACAGATTAAAAGGTCTGACAGTTTCGACCAGCAAGTAGCGCGCACAGCTTCGATACATATTACAGTGTGTACATAGAGACAGACCATGATTATTGCACAGTGGGGATATGGGGGGCTATGTTTGGTGTGTGATGTCCTAATGGCCCATGGGAAGAAACTGTGAGTCAGTGAACGGTAGCGCCGGGCCGAGGGCAGCAGGTCGAACAGATGACGGGCTGGGTGGGACGAGTCCTTCAGGATGGAGCTGGTCCTCCTGAGGCAGCGAGAGCTGGTGACGTCTTCCAGGGAGGGCAGCTGTAATCCTCTGGGCCGTGTTAACGACCCTCTGCGGAGCCTTCCTGTCGGCAGCCGAGCACCCCGCGTACCAAGCAGAGTATGTGAGGACGCTCTCAACTGTCGAGCGATAGAAGGTCACCAGCAGCTTCTGGTTCTTTCTGAGCAGTCTCAGGGAGATGTGGACTCCCAGGAATTACAAGTGTTGTATCAATTAAAATGCTGCCCAGCCTGAATCGCATGGCAATTCAATCGTAGAAATATATTCCACTCAAGACCAGAAGCTTAAACCTCATTCAGGGAGAGTCTGGACATCTCTAAAGTCAGTAGGATACATCCTCTGGGAACCATGAATGTCCTGCAAATTCTTCAAATGATGGAGAGAAGATGGAACTGTATTGACCTGAAGTGGACATTCAGGCGTTGAGAGCAGCAACAGGTCAGAGTGAAAAGCAGGATTCACAAAAGGTAAAAGATAAAATAGAATAAAAATGATACGAAAAAGTAAAGTGATGAAGGGACTGTTATATCACAGAAAGGAGTTGAGCGTTTCTATTGGCATGTGTGCGTGTTTGCATTCGGGATGGGATGGTTCATCGAATATTCCAATATTTGAAATGATTCAGGTATTCCAATATGAGTTTTATTTTTTTTATGGGAGGGGTGACTACGTTTATCACGTATTATCAAATGGATTAATTCAATGTGTACGACAGTAACATTTTAAATATCTAAAGAAAAATATGAAAGAAAAAATCTAACGGAGAGTCCATTTAATTTTTTTTATAGGATATGTCAATTTCGTTTGGGGGTCGAATATTCGAATATAAGTTTGCTTTCAAAGTTCCCATCACGAGTTTGGATGGAGGACTGATCATAATCCTCTTTTGCATCTAAATACTAACGAATACAGTAAAACGTTAATCAAACATTAAATTCAACCATGCTCTCGCCTCTTTTGTTTTCCTACTTTTCGTTTTTGTGGTTTTGTCGTTTTTTGTCTTCTCCCAGCAACATCCATCTCTGTAGTCGAGCAGTTGGCAGGCGAAGCGAGAACCTCACTGCCCACACTACCCTCCGCCCACACTCCCAGCATGCAACTGGCCTCTTAACCCTGATGGAGTGAAGGAGAGGCTCAGTGAGCGCTCGGCGATAGAGAAATAATCAGCTAAAGGAAGAACGGCAGTCATTAGTGATGGGAATTACGGCTCTTATTCCATTCTATTTCAATGAAATACTTCTATATTTGACTAGATTGTTTTTTAAAGTTATTATAGTTTTCTTAAAATAGTTCTCAATCTGCGTTTCTCTCTGTATGCAGCACTCCACCAAGTCAAATGCTTCGTACGTTCCCACCTGGTGATTCACCTGTATTCTGATTCCAAAGGAAGAAACACACATTTCCATATCTCTGATTATCTCTCTCCTGACGCACGTTGCCGTGGACGACATTCTGTAGAGAAACTGATAAACGGTTCATGGACAAAGTATGCTATATTTAATAAAGTAATAAAGAAAGTCAATATGCAGGAACAGAGCAGCTGCATCCCCAGAGGAGCTGAGTCACAGCTCAGCCTTTCGTGTCTGGAAGCAGATTCAAGCGGCTCCTGGTTCCTTAAGTCTTTCTCGTTTGAACCGAAGGGGCCCTGAACTCGGTGTTGTAGAAACAAAACATGTCTGCCGTGACTCCGTGAACTAATTTTGACCCAGATCTGTCCGACTGAAGACAAACCACTCCATTCATTATGTAGCGTCTGCGTCTCTCAGGACTTCTGACCTCTAAAACACAACAAGAGGAAGAAGAAGAGCTGCACAGCTTGTGATTACTTATTCAGTGTTTAGTTGCTTCTACTCAGAGAGGGCACAGGTCCACACATCCTTCACTCAAGTAGAAGTACAGATACTCATGTTTCAAAATACGAAAGAGGGCTTTGAAATGTACTTCAGTAAAAAGTACACATAGCTAGCAGCTGCTTTAAAGAGTACCTGACCTCCCTTTATATCAATAGAACAATAATGTCATTGTTAGCTAATGACTGTTTCCATGGTGACCAACGGCAACATGACAACGTTTCCATTGGTCCCACTTCTTTAGAGAAGACCAGGAAGTGATGGATACACGGATCGTGTTCCAATCAATAGGCACGCAATGACTCTGAAGAATAATGATCACGCCACCAAACACACATTCAGACTAAAGGAACCAGCTGTTTGGGAAATGAGAGAAGTAGAAAGTACAGGTATTTGAGTTCAACATGTGAGAAGTAGAAAGTACAGGTATTTGAGTTCAACATGAGAGAAGTAGAAAGTACAGGTATTTGAGTTCAACATGTAAGAAGTAGAAAGTACAGGTATTTGAGTTCAACATGTAAGAAGTAGAAAGTACAGGTATTTGTGTTCAACATGAGAGAAGTAGAAAGTACAGGTATTTGTGTTCAACATGTAAGAAGTAGAAAGTACAGGTATTTGTGTTCAACATGAGAGAAGTAGAAAGTACAGGTATTTGGGTTCAACATGTAAGAAGTAGAAAGTACAGGTATTTGTGTTCAACATGTAAGAAGTAGAAAGTACAGGTATTTGGTTCAACATGTGAGAAGTAGAAAGTACAGGTATTTGAGTTCAACATGAGAGAAGTAGAAAGTACAGGTATTTGGGTTCAACATGTAGACAGTAGAAAGTACAGGTATTTGGGTTCAACGTGTAAGAAGTAGAAAGTACAGGTATTTGTGTTCAACATGTAAGAAGTAGAAAGTACAGGTATTTGAGTTCAACATGTGAGAAGTAGAAAGTACAGGTATTTGAGTTCAACATGTGAGAAGTAGAAAGTACAGGTATTTGAGTTCAACATGTAAGAAGTAGAAAGTACAGGTATTTGTGTTCAACATGTGAGAAGTAGAAAGTACAGGTATTTGAGTTCAACATGTGAGAAGTAGAAAGTACAGGTATTTGAGTTCAACATGTAAGAAGTAGAAAGTACAGGTATTTGGGTTCAACATGTGAGAAGTAGAAAGTACAGGTATTTGTGTTCAACATGTAAGAAGTAGAAAGTACAGGTATTTGAGTTCAACATGAGAGAAGTAGAAAGTACAGGTATTTGGGTTCAACATGTAAGAAGTAGAAAGTACAGGTATTTGTGTTCAACATGTAAGAAGTAGAAAGTACAGGTATTTGAGTTCAACATGTAAGAAGTAGAAAGTACAGGTATTTGTGTTCAACATGTAAGAAGTAGAAAGTACAGGTATTTGAGTTCAACATGTAAGAAGTAGAAAGTACAGGTATTTGAGTTCAACATGTGAGAAGTAGAAAGTACAGGTATTTGAGTTCAACATGTAAGAAGTAGAAAGTACAGGTATTTGAGTTCAACATGTAAGAAGTAGAAAGTACAGGTATTTGTGTTCAACATGTAAGAAGTAGAAAGTACAGGTATTTGAGTTCAACATGTGAGAAGTAGAAAGTACAGGTATTTGAGTTCAACATGTGAGAAGTAGAAAGTACAGGTATTTGTGTTCAACATGTAAGAAGTAGAAAGTACAGGTATTTGAGTTCAACATGTAAGAAGTAGAAAGTACAGGTATTTGTGTTCAACATGTGAGAAGTAGAAAGTACAGGTATTTGGGTTCAACATGTAAGAAGTAGAAAGTACAGGTATTTGGGTTCAACATGTAGACAGTAGAAAGTACAGGTATTTGGGTTCAACATGTAGAAGTAGAAAGTACAGGTATTTGGGTTCAACATGTAAGAAGTAGAAAGTACAGGTATTTGTGTTCAACATGTAAGAAGTAGAAAGTACAGGTATTTGAGTTCAACATGTAAGAAGTAGAAAGTACAGGTATTTGGGTTCAACATGTAAGAAGTAGAAAGTACAGGTATTTGGGTTCAACATGTAGACAGTAGAAAGTACAGGTATTTGGGTTCAACAGTGTTAGAAGTAGAAAGTACAGGTATTTGTGTTCAACATGTAAGAAGTAGAAAGTACAGGTATTTGAGTTCAACATGTGAGAAGTAGAAAGTACAGGTATTTGAGTTCAACATGAGAGAAGTAGAAAGTACAGGTATTTGAGTTCAACATGTAAGAAGTAGAAAGTACAGGTATTTGAGTTCAACATGTAAGAAGTAGAAAGTACAGGTATTTGTGTTCAACATGTAAGAAGTAGAAAGTACAGGTATTTGTGTTCAACATGTAAGAAGTAGAAAGTACAGGTATTTGTGTTCAACATGAGAGAAGTAGAAAGTACAGGTATTTGAGTTCAACATGTAAGAAGTAGAAAGTACAGGTATTTGGGTTCAACATGTGAGAAGTAGAAAGTACAGGTATTTGTGTTCAACATGTAAGAAGTAGAAAGTACAGGTATTTGAGTTCAACATGAGAGAAGTAGAAAGTACAGGTATTTGGGTTCAACATGTAAGAAGTAGAAAGTACAGGTATTTGTGTTCAACATGTAAGAAGTAGAAAGTACAGGTATTTGAGTTCAACATGTAAGAAGTAGAAAGTACAGGTATTTGGTTCAACATGTAAGAAGTAGAAAGTACAGGTATTTGAGTTCAACATGTAAGAAGTAGAAAGTACAGGTATTTGAGTTCAACATGTGATAAGTAGAAAGTACAGGTATTTGAGTTCAACATGTAAGAAGTAGAAAGTACAGGTATTTGAGTTCAACATGTAAGAAGTAGAAAGTACAGGTATTTGTGTTCAACATGTAAGAAGTAGAAAGTACAGGTATTTGAGTTCAACATGTGAGAAGTAGAAAGTACAGGTATTTGAGTTCAACATGTGAGAAGTAGAAAGTACAGGTATTTGTGTTCAACATGTAAGAAGTAGAAAGTACAGGTATTTGAGTTCAACATGTAAGAAGTAGAAAGTACAGGTATTTGTGTTCAACATGTGAGAAGTAGAAAGTACAGGTATTTGGGTTCAACATGTAAGAAGTAGAAAGTACAGGTATTTGGGTTCAACATGTAGAAGTAGAAAGTACAGGTATTTGGGTTCAACATGTAAGAAGTAGAAAGTACAGGTATTTGGGTTCAACATGTTAGAAGTAGAAAGTACAGGTATTTGTGTTCAACATGTAAGAAGTAGAAAGTACAGGTATTTGTGTTCAACATGTAAGAAGTAGAAAGTACAGGTATTTGGGTTCAACATGTAAGAAGTAGAAAGTACAGGTATTTGGGTTCAACATGTAAGAAGTAGAAAGTACAGGTATTTGTGTTCAACATGTAAGAAGTAGAAAGTACAGGTATTTGAGTTCAACATGTGAGAAGTAGAAAGTACAGGTATTTGAGTTCAACATGTAAGAAGTAGAAAGTACAGGTATTTGAGTTCAACATGTAAGAAGTAGAAAGTACAGGTATTTGAGTTCAACATGTAAGAAGTAGAAAGTACAGGTATTTGAGTTCAACATGTAAGAAGTAGAAAGTACAGGTATTTGTGTTCAACATGTAAGAAGTAGAAAGTACAGGTATTTGAGTTCAACATGTGAGAAGTAGAAAGTACAGGTATTTGAGTTCAACATGTGAGAAGTAGAAAGTACAGGTATTTGTGTTCAACATGTAAGAAGTAGAAAGTACAGGTATTTGAGTTCAACATGTAAGAAGTAGAAAGTACAGGTATTTGTGTTCAACATGTGAGAAGTAGAAAGTACAGGTATTTGGGTTCAACATGTAAGAAGTAGAAAGTACAGGTATTTGGGTTCAACATGTAGACAGTAGAAAGTACAGGTATTTGGGTTCAACATGTAGACAGTAGAAAGTACAGGTATTTGGGTTCAACGTGTTAGAAGTAGAAAGTACAGGTATTTGTGTTCAACATGTAAGAAGTAGAAAGTACAGGTATTTGTGTTCAACATGTAAGAAGTAGAAAGTACAGGTATTTGGGTTCAACATGTAAGAAGTAGAAAGTACAGGTATTTGGGTTCAACATGTAGACAGTAGAAAGTACAGGTATTTGGGTTCAACATGTAGAAGTAGAAAGTACAGGTATTTGGGTTCAAAGTGTTAGAAGTAGAAAGTACAGGTATTTGTGTTCAACATGTAAGAAGTAGAAAGTACAGGTATTTGTGTTCAACATGTAAGAAGTAGAAAGTACAGGTATTTGGGTTCACCATGTAAGAAGTAGAAAGTACATGTATTTGGGTTCAACATGTACATACCTCTGCTTCTTCTCCAGTTGAGGAACTTGTGTATTCAAAGCCCTTTTTATCAGCATTTTAGAGCAATCTAAGTAAATCTTTACTCTTAACCTTTACGACTAAAATGGTTTTAATTGTAATCCGCCTTCAAGCACACTGAAACAACTCCAACGTTGAGTCAATTACAAAACAGATTTCAAATGACTGTTAGTCGAAAAGCAAAAGAAATAAGTTAAAATAAAACATTTTTGGGTTCAACTTCATATTATTGCTTTCAACTAACCTAATACAGGTATGTGAAATCTTCAGTGCAGTCTTCTTCAATTTCAGCTGTTTTAGAGCATTTTGTCAAACTTTGGGATCTTTATATAATAATAATAATCCAGATTACTTGAGGTGTTCTGACCTAAAGCCACCTCTTCCACACTGTTCTGATTTTATTCTCACTGCCGTGTTTTTGCTTTGTCTGGATTTTGTTCTCCTGCTCAGTGATTGAATGTTGCGTAACACAAAGGGGGGCTTTCCAGGTCATCTTTTAGGGATTCAAGGGGTGATTTTTTAATGATTCACAGGTTGACCCAAAGCAACACACGATCATAACTTTGTTTTTCTACAGTAGTTAAATGCTACTTGATGCAACAATATTAAAGTAAATATAATTATATACACACATAACGGAATTTTTTCTGCACAATGATTACTTTTTTATACTTTATGTACATTTTACTGATACATTTGATTTGATTTATTTCGAACCAGTAAAACAATAATACAAAAAATAATAATTAAATGAAACATGACAATTATGATACTGTACAAAGCTAAGCCGTTTCAAATTGATAAACAGAAATATTATTGACTTACAAAAGATATATAAACACATGATCTACCTAATTACACATCCGAAAAGTAATACTTTTGTACTTTTACTTAAGTAAGATTTTGAAAGCAGGACTTTTACTTACTTGGACGATAATGTATTTGTACTTTTACTCAAGTAAAGTACCTTTACACTTCTTCCACCATTGCTAGTGAAGCTTTCAGCACCTTAAGTATTTCTACGATGACACGTCCATCACTCGCTGAACATTACCACCTGATTTTGAAGCGAACTGCAGCTGTCTTGAGTCTTAAGTCTGGAGGCCTCGGAGCAGAGTTTGGGCCTCGGGGGGTTTCTCATGTTGACCAGGATAGAGAAAGCGTGCTCTTTGCAGCTGTTGACCGGGCACTTGTAGCTACAGCCTGAATTAGCACCTGTGGGGCCATCAAACTGTCAAAATGTCCGCGAGTCACCAGACTGTAAAGTGAAACAGGAAAGAAGTCCGTCTCCTCCATCGAGGGCTGTGACACCCTGATGTTGGCTGAGTGATGGTTCATATATCAATCTGTGCACAATGGCAGTATATCGACTACAGTCAAGTCATTACATTAGAGAATATATCTGTATTGTCTTCATACAAAGTACAACGCAACTCTCACTGCAGTAAGAAATAGACACATAAATAAATAAGAGTGGTAAAAGCAGAGGTATTAGCGATGACGGTGCAACGAGATACAATTCAATGTCAATGTGTACACACTGTATACATGTAGTGTATTTCTAACTGTGTGTTCATAAAGGGTTCTAGTAACCAAAGACTACAGAAAAGACACATTATGCCTATCGCTTCTTGTATCATAAGAGTCCGAATATCTTCTATACTCAGATTACTGCATCGACCCCAATACAATGATAATAGAGTTTCATTGGTGGCGCTCAAAGCAATGAGAACAACGACTTTAAAAAGGCAATAGCAAAGTTACTTCAATTGGAACTATTTTCTTTAGAAGACGCTGCCTGAGAAAAGGAGGAAGAGGCATCTGTGGTTTGGGCGATAGGGTACTTCCGTCCGAAGGTTTCAGGAACAACGTTAATGTGGAAAGATTGCTTACGTTACCTGTGGTTTACCTGCTTATTGGTGACGTTGTTGTTGTTGTGGATCCGCCTGAGTTGTGAAGTAGCAAGCCGAGTGACACGTGGTTTTGGAGATGTTACCAATGCAAAACGTTGGTTTCTTTCAATGGCATCTTACGTACGAAGAGTTTTCATCGGGTCTAACCTTCGACTTCAACTGGTCTGCAGCTCTCTGATCAGACCTTAGCTCTCAACATGCGCCTTGGTAGCTCAAGTTGCCTTTTTCCTTGAGTTTCTGTGTCCAAAGTTGTGATATATATTTTCTAACACACTTCTTCAGCTTTTTAATAACGATCGAACCGGTAGAGTTTCATTTCCACCCAGGTACAGTATGGAAGTGCTCAACCCTGTCAATGGAGACATGGTTTACTTTCAGGACCCAAAACAACTCCTTTTACTGAGAAAATGTTTGGAATTTGGAGTTCCAGTTACCAATGTTTGAAATAACTGTTTAAGGCAGTTCTTCTATCAATTAGTAGCTTTCACATCGCTTTTACAGAGGTTGAAAACTCTTTAGATGATGCACATCGATTCATTTCACTTCCTGTACTTCATCATCGTCCACTTGTCGTCCTCTTGATTATCCCCTTGTGTCCTCTTACTCTAGCCTCCTTCACCACACTATCTCCTACTTCAATCAATCAATCAATCAATCAATCAACCAATCAATCAACCAATCAATCAACCAATCAATCAATCAATCAATGTTTATTTATATAGCCCAATATCACAACTGTTACCTTTGTCTCAGTGGTCTTCAAAGTGTGTACAGTATGACAATACGACACCCTCTGTTCTTAGACCCTCTGTCCTTAGACCCTCTGTCCTTAGTCCCTCTGTCCTTAGTCCCTCTGTCCTCAGACCCTCTGTCCTCAGACCCTCTGTCCTTAGACCCTCTGTCCTCAGACCCTCTGTCTTTAGACCCTCTGTCCTCAGACCCTCTGTTCTTAGACCCTCTGTCCTTAGACCCTTTGTCCTTAGACCCTCACATCGTACAAGGAAACACTTCCAGAGAAAACCCACAGTTTAAAGGGAACATGGGAGAAACCTCAGGGAGAGCAGCAGAGGAGGGATCCCTCTCCCAGGACGGACAGACGTGCAATAGATGCCGTGTGGAAATCCAAGAGATAATACATTTTACAGCATATAGACCGAATGTTAGGAAATGCATGTTTCTGTAATGAGAAGATGAATCCACGAGGATGTCATCAGTCCTGTGGGAGCCATCAGGGAAGTAGTATGATGAGAGTCAGGCAGGACCACAGAGACAGGTTCAGCCACGACTCAGGATCCCGGCGTAGATAGACACAAAAAGGAAATTTGGAGGAAGCTGGGTTAATGGGAACATGAGAGTACACAGGTACAGACAGACAGAAGGAGGAAGGAAGGAGGAAGTAAGGTGTCCCCCGACAGGCTAAGCCTATAGCAGCTAAACTAACGTGTCTATGCACTCCCTTAGGATGGGTTGAGGGAAAAGAGTAGGAATTAAGATTACTTCCTCTCTCTATGTTCCTATTTCATCTCTCTCTTCCTGGACCACTCTAACTCCCCTCCTCCTCATTCCTCTCCTCATTTTATCTCATTTACGTTATCATTGCCTCTTGTTTCTTTCCACCAATCATCTTCCTCCTCTCTTCATCTTTTCTTCCTACCTTCCCCCCTTCCCACTCCCTTCCTCTGTCCTCATTTCTCTTCGTTACCCTTCTTCTCCCCTCACCTTCCTCACATCCTTTGGTTCGTGTCCTTCTTTCTCCTCCTTCAGCCACCCAACCACAAGACGAATGGACGAATGCCTCTCTGGTGATATATCGCCTGCTTCCTCCCCCTCCACCCTCCACAGCCTGAGGGGGGAGTGGGTGAAGTCTGCAGCTATAACACGCATATAATCCCAGAAAAGAAGCTAACATCAATGGAGTATGGTTGTGTGGCATCATTGGGTCCATTACCATACATCAGTGTTGATTGTGAGTCTCGCAGTCAGACACTCCTGTTGTCTCGAATTCACTTTCCTAGAATCAAAACACTGATTTACTTTAAAGAGTCCTCTCCCTGCTGATGTTCGGGTGTATATCAGTATGTAGTGTCTCTACTTTAAAGAGTCCTCTCCTGCTGATGTTCGGGTGTATATCAGTATGTAGTGTCTCTACTTTAAAGAGTCCTCTCCTGCTGATGTTCGGGTGTATATCAGTATGTAGTGTCTCTACGTTAAAGAGTCCTCTCCTGCTGATGTTCGGGTGTATATCAGTATGTAGTGTCTCTACTTTAAAGAGTCCTCTCCTGCTGATGTGCAGGTGTATATCAGTATGTAGTGTCTCTACTTTAAAGAGTCTTCTCCTGCTGATGTTCGGGTCTATATCAGTATGTCGTGTCTCTACTTTAAAGAGTCCTCTCCTGCTGATGTTCGGGTGTATATCAGTATGTAGTGTCTCTACTTTAAAGAGTCTTCTCTTGTTGATGTTCAGGTGTGTATCAGTATTTGGTGTCTCTACTTTAAAGAGTCCTCTCCTGCTGATGTTCAGGTGTATATCAGTATGTAGTGTCTCTACTTTAAAGAGTCTTCTCCTGTTGATGTTCAGGTGTATATCAGTATGTAGTGTCTCTACTTTAAAGAGTCCTCTCCTGCCGATGTTCAGGTATATATCAGTATGTAGTGTCTCTACTTTAAAGAGTCCTCTCCTGCTAATGTTCAAGTGTATATCAGTGTGTGGTGTCTCTACTTTAAAGAGTCCTCTCCTGCTGATTTTCAGGTGTATATCAGTATGTGGTGTCTCTACTTTAAAGAGTCCTCTCCTGCTGATGTTCAGGTGTATATCAGTATGTAGTGTCTCTACTTTAAAGAGTCCTCTCCTGCTGATGTGCAGGTGTATATCAGTATGTAGTGTCTCTACTTTAAAGAGTCTTCTCCTGCTGATGTTCGGGTCTATATCAGTATGTCGTGTCTCTACTTTAAAGAGTCCTCTCCTGCTGATGTTCGGGTGTATATCAGTATGTAGTGTCTCTACTTTAAAGAGTCTTCTCTTGTTGATGTTCAGGTGTGTATCAGTATTTGGTGTCTCTACTTTAAAGAGTCCTCTCCTGCTGATGTTCAGGTGTATATCAGTATGTAGTGTCTCTACTTTAAAGAGTCTTCTCCTGTTGATGTTCAGGTGTATATCAGTATGTAGTGTCTCTACTTTAAAGAGTCCTCTCCTGCCGATGTTCAGGTGTATATCAGTATGTAGTGTCTCTACTTTAAAGAGTCCTCTCCTGCTGATGTTCAAGTGTATATCAGTGTGTAGTGTCTCTACTTTAAAGAGTCCTCTCCTGCTGATTTTCAGGTGTATATCAGTATGTGGTGTCTCTACTTTAAAGAGTCCTCTCCTGCTGATGTTCAGGTGTATATCAGTATGTGGTGTCTCTACTTTAAAGAGTCCTCTCCTGCTGATGTTCAGGTGTATATCAGTATGTAGTGTCTCTACTTTAAAGAGTCCTCTCCTGCTGATGTTCAGGTGTATATCAGTATGTCGTGTCTCTACTTTAAAGAGTCCTCTCCTGCTAATGTTCAGGTGTATATCAGTGTGTAGTGTTTCTCCTTTAAAGAGTCCTCTCCTGCTGATGTTTCAGGTGTATATCAGTATGTAGTGTCTCTACTTTAAAGAGTCCTCTCCTGCTGATGTTCAGGTGTATATCAGTATGTAGTGTCTCTACTTTAAAGAGTCCTCTCCTGCTGATGTTCAGGTGTATATCAGTATGTAGTGTCTCTACTTTAAAGAGTCCTCTCCTGCTGATGTTCAGGTGTATATCAGTATGTAGTGTCTCTACTTTAAAGAGTCCTCTCCTGCTGATGTTCAGGTGTATATCAGTATGTAGTGTCTCTACTTTAAAGAGTCCTCTCCTGCTGATGTTCAGGTGTATATCAGTATGTAGTGTCTCTACTTTAAAGAGTCCTCTCCTGCTGATGTTCAGGTGTATATCAGTATGTAGTGTCTCTACTTTAAAGAGTCCTCTCCTGCTGATGTTCAGGTGTATATCAGTATGTAGTGTCTCTACTTTAAAGAGTCCTCTCCTGCTGATGTTCAGGTGTATATCAGTATGTAGTGTCTCTACTTTAAAGAGTCCTCTCCTGCTGATGTTCAGGTGTATATCAGTATGTAGTGTCTCTACTTTAAAGAGTCCTCTCCTGCTGATGTTCAGGTGTATATCAGTATGTTGTGTCTCCACTTTAAAGAGTCCTCTGCAGTAAAGGGGAGTATAAAAGAGCCTCTTGAATTAATACTACATTATTTATACAACCACGTTATTCTTAGTTAATTAACGGTTCTGTATTTTTAATTAGAAGGAAATCGCAAGTTGGCAAAGTGGAAAGTCTCTATTCAATCTGTTACTACGATGCAAACCATATGACACTATTTCCCCGTAAAGACTGAAGCAAACACCATTAACACCGATATACCAAACACAGGTACGAGTGGAGAAATGACTTGTATAATGTACACATTAACGGGCTGGTAGATTACGATAGAAGTTGATGAATGAAGGAAGATTAGAAATGTGAACATCTGGTGTAAAGATGGAAATGCCTGAATGAGAAATAAAGGAATAGATGCCGAATCAAAGGTGCAAATATGATTTATGTTGATGGAGTGTAAGTTAAAGGTGTATTGATGGATGATTAATGGGTTGATTAATGGATAAATCCAAATTGCGAGTGTTTGGTGCAATGTGCAGAACAATGATGAACTAGATGGATAACATGAGGGATGGATTAATGGAAGGAGAAATTAGCAGCACAGTAGATGATAGATGGAGCGATTGGATTATTGAATGGATAACACAACGGCTGCAAATAGATGATGGATGAACACATGCGTCCGTAACGGATGAATGAAGTTACGAAAGGAGCGAGAGGTACTAGATGGTTGAAGAAAGTGGAAGTATGGATATCATTTTGGATTAATTATTATTATTACTAGGCAAGGCAAGGCAAGGCAAGGCAAGTTTATTTATAGAGCACTTTTCGACACAGGGTAATTCAAAGTGCTTTACAAAAAAGAAATGAAAGACATTAAGCATTAAAAAAAAGAAAAGCTAATAAAATAAACATTAAGGAAAAATACATGGATAAAAGTTACAGTGCAGTCTAAAATATGAATATTTTCCATATATTTAATTTAGACAGACTTTCTTCACCATATTTTGCTCGCATGACATCCACAATCGGACCCTCAGGAGGCTGTACACACCCCCCCCCTGCTTTGCTTCCATAACAAAGTCTTTAAAGTGTTACCAAAACACTCCGTGTTACCAAAACACTATTTTTCATCCGTCGATGCCAGATATTCCAAATATCTCTTTCGAGCAGTCCCTCTCATAAATGTCATGGAGTTTAATTACGTTTAAACATTACAAGAAAAAGTACATGGATAAAAGTTACAGTGCAGTTTAAGATATGAAAAGTTCAATTAAAAGCAGCGACAAAAAGAAAAGTCTTCTTGCTGGATTTGAAAGTAGTCAGAGTTGCAGCGGACCTGCAGGTTTCTGGGAGTCTGTTCCAGATGTTTGGAGCATAATAACTGAATGCTGCTTCTCCATGTTTAGTTCTGACTCTGGGGACAGAAAGCTGACCCGTCCCTGAAGACCTGAGAGATCTGGATGGTTCTATCTATCTATCTATCTATCTATCTATCTATCTATCTATCTATCTATCTATCTATCTATCTATCTATCTATCTATCTATCTATCTATCTATCTATCTATCTATCTATCTATCTATCTATCCATCCATCTATCCATCCATCCATCCATCCATCCATCCATCCATCCATCCATCCATCCATCCATCCATCCATCCATCCATCCATCCATCCATCCATCCATCCATATCCACTACAATTGGGAACCCATTATTCTTCTACAAAGTATTTGACAGCTTTAGTTACGTTACAGATTCAAATTATTAGCTAATGCAAAATATAACATAGAAACACACATTGACATTCAGCAGCAGTTTATACATTAATTCCAATGAGCTCCAGCTCTACTAGCTGTGATGAACACATTCATGCACCAATCATCATAATCATCACCACTGTGTCCTTATGGATGGAGGATGGATAGATTGATTGATGGATGGATGGATGGATGGATGGATGGTATACCGATTAAAAGTTGAGAAAAGTGGTGGCTGATTTGGACACATTGCCACCAAAATGGTCCAAAAACAACATGGTGGTTGATGGTACTTTACTTTTGATACTTTTAGTAACTTTGCCGGACTTTCAACGTATTATTTCTTCTTCTACTTACATTACAGACCACTTTGACTGATGGCTAGATTGATGGATGGAGATTAAACATGGAGAAGAAGGGCGGGTTATTTCGACAAATTGCCAACAAAATGTCGCAAAGGAAAACATGGTAGTTGATGGAATGGGGGATAAAAGAAAGGAGTGATGGTTGCTGGAGAGAAACATGGCTCTAAAGACAGCCTGACGGATGGTGGGATGGATGGAAATATGCCGGGGGACTTTCTGCATGGTGGAGGAATGGATGGATGGTGATTGTTGGAGTAATAATCAGCAGAATGGATGTGGTAATACATTTATGTGGTCGTAGATGAATGTGCAGAAACAGGGCAGAAGAGAATGGATGGAAAACTGCATGGATGACATTCTGGATTAATGCAAATATAAAAATATGAGCGGATAATTAAATGTCAACAAATGAGCGCCATCTGTCAGAGGTGATCTTTTGTCTCTTTGATTCTTTTGTCTTCAGGCTGAATGAGTTCACTGTGGAAATGTCAATGGCGGTTGTTTGATTTCTCTTCATCACCAGTCCCATCTCTGTTCGCCGAGCGCTTGTTTGTTTATCGTGTTTGTCTTTTACATGTTTAATGCACATCACTCTCAAAGTGCGTTCATTCATCAAAAAACTATCCGTTTGTCTTTTTCGGGACGATTTGGTTTTACTTTCTCTGCATTTGCCTTATCCAATTCGCTTTGGATACCTGATAGATGCAGGTAAAGTTAATGAAAAAGCTTCAGCTAGTGTGAATGAATCCCTGTGTGTTGGTGTGCTTCACATTGCCTCTGAATGAACGGTTGTCAGGCAGAGCAACGGCGAAGCGTCGCGACTCGGTATCGATTTCGTTGCTTGCTGAACGCTAGCGGCTAATTACTCCATTAATTACATCATATTTACTCAGTGAGTTTCAGCAACAACCAGAACACCTGCCTCTGTGTGTCTGGAGCACTTTCTGTTGACCCTACACATCCAAACATCCATTGAGTTCTACTTCTTTAACGCACTATTTTCTAAAAACAGGGGTAAAAATCATAATTTCAACGTCTGTTTTGATATTGTCTCGAATTTCATTTTTCCAGATATTGGTCTTATTTTAAGGTCGTTTGCATCATGTCAGTTCGTTGTGTGAAAAGGATCTATTTTTTTGAAGTGTCCTTCCACTGATTTCACAATTGAATACGGGAGTCGACCTGTCTTTGTTAATACGACTCAACCTGTATAACCAGTTTAAAGTCTGTTTGCCCTGAAGCTGTTTCGTCATGTCTGGAAACGTTACCCTGATAATGTCACAGTGATGCAATTAGGGTTGTTAGGTCACTTTCTTAATATCATGTTTGGAAGATGTCCACATCTATCAGGCTGGTAGGGTATGACAATAGGGATTATTGAGAGAAGATATTCTAACAGCAAAACAAAAAAAGTGTTATTGGTGAGTAACAGTGTGTTATTTTGAAAATAATAACAAATTAGAAGGAAAAAAAGATTTAAAAAATACAGATTTCAGTATCCTGAGGCTCTGAGCCCCATTTATTTTCCTCACAGACGACAACAAAAGTCCGAAATTATACGATTTAAAATAAAAGCAATAATTTTCTACAAGAAGAATCACAAAAAATAGACAAGGGTATGAAGACACTTAAACAAAAAAATAGTCAACAATTATATTAAAATACTTTTAATATAATGTTGTTGATTTGGGAAAGTTATAAAAAACAACAACATTATCCATATAAATGATTCCAACAGCTTTGTTACAATGGTTTGAATAAAGTACAGAAACATGTTTTAAATGTGCTGGTAGGTTGAAGACGTACTTTATACCATGAGCTCCAACCACCGCAACCAGCATTTATGTTTCTAAATGAAGTGAACATGAAGAAGAAAGGCTGAGGCTGTAATGGAGACACAGAGTGACTCAGTAAGATTCTCCCACAATAGAGAGAAGAGTCAGTGTGAAACAAAAGGAGGGAGAGACAGAAACAGATGGTGTGCAGCAGAGAGTGTGAATAAACATGAACACTGTTTCATTCACACTCTCTGCAATCCAATGGGGTTTTCCCATTGGATTGAGGATTACTGCAGAAAATAAGATCTTTGGCAAGCAAACGTTTATGATACTTACACGTTTAGTTCAGCAGGATAATCTCAACATATTAAAAACACTTATATTAACAAGCTAATGTTGAGCTATAAAGGAACTACAGCACGGTCACATGACTTCACGTCACCACCGCTAAGCTAAAGGCGGCTAATGTTGGGCTATGAAGGAAGTACAGCACGGTCACATGACTTCACGTCTCCACCGCTAAGCTAAAGGCGGCTAATGTTGGGCTATAAAGGAACTACAGCACGGTCACATGACTTCACGTCACCACCGCTAAGCTAAAGGTGGCTAATGTTGGGCTATAAAGGAACTACAGCACGGTCACATGACTTCACGTCACCACCGCTAAGCTAAAGGTGGCTAATGTTGAGCTATAAAGGAACTACAGCACGGTCACATGACTTCACGTCACCACCGCTAAGCTAAAGGTGGCTAATGTTGGGCTATAAAGGAACTACAGCACGGTCACATGACTTCACGTCACCACCGCTAAGCTAAAGGAGGCTAATGTTGGGCTATAAAGGAACTACAGCACGGTCACATGACTTCACGTCACCACCGCTAAGCTAAAGGTGGCTAATGTTGGGCTATAAAGGAACTACAGCACGGTCACATGACTTCACGCAGAGATGTTCACAAGTCTTTTTTTGCAAGTCCAAGTCAAGTCTCAAGTCTTTGTGGGGTGAGACTTGATCAAGTCTCAAGTCTTTGGTCACGAGTCCAAGTCAAGTCCAAGTCAAGTCTCAAGTCTCTAAAAAAATAAAAGTCTCATGTCCCTTCTGGTTGTAATAAGCCTTCTATTGTCTGCTGCTCTCCAGTCTGTTAAGAATACTGCACAGCTATATCTAAGAAATGCAACGCATGTACTGTGTTATTATCACTCCTATATCTATTAGCATACAGTATCAGTACTGATTAGTTGTTTGTTATATGATCACTTTAAACAGGCTATTGCAATGCAATATGAGGACAAAACATCACACTTTAGCTAAATGCAAACAACTTATAAGCAAAACACTTCAGAATCAGAAATACGTCAAATACGTCTTTGTATCAACCGTATTGTTTAATTACACTGGGTCTCTAATGACATCTTTTAAGTCTACTATTAATACACATATTCCTCTATCCTCTCACTCAAAGCCAGTGTCATGGTAAACTGATAAACCTGTAACATTAACGTTGCGTGGTCAACAATAAACCTGTAACCTGCCTATAAACCCACAGATGTATTTATGTATGTAACTATGTATTTTTCTACGTTTAACGTTAGCCAGTAGATGGTGGCAGCGGAACGTAATGATTAACGTTACCGACCTTTTTTATGTCATGTCGAGAGTTGGATGTCAACGCCACTCAATTCAAACAAGTGCGACAAGAAAACATTCACTCATCTTTTCACATATTCAGTTACAAAGCTAGCAGCAAGCTAAGTTAACATTACAGCTGATGCTGAGGTAAACATGTTTGCTAACCGTCCATGCGTGAATGTGACTGACCTCTCCGGGTGAGTGTTCAAGTGCCTGATGAAATCCGATGTTGTTGCGCCAGCATCCTTGATTTTGATATTGCAGACTTTGCAGTGTGCGCTCCTTTTGTTGGTGCCGCCGGCGTTTTGTTAGAAGTGTTTGTAGCTGAACCTAATTACAAGCGGTACAGCAGCAGGTCGCTATTGTGTTACTACGAGGTAGTAACAGAGGCGCGCACGTCTGCGTAATGAGCCCGGCTAAAGTAACTGGATGGCCTACCTGCCTGTCAGCCTCCCATCTGGGCACAAACGTATCTCGTGCCCTCATTGGTCATGTGCGCGTTCGTGTGTGTTGGAGGAGGCGGGCTAAGGAAGTAGCAGCCTCTAGCAGATTATCTCCGGTTGTGTATTTTCAAATTCTAGCGATCTCGAGCCGGTTTCTCTCAAATGTACCTCCCCCACCTTTAATACGCCAAAAATAGAAAACACAATGATTGTTCACGAGTCCCAACACACGAGTCCAAGTCGAGTCTGAAGTATTTTGGTCAAGAGTCCAAGTCAAGTCTCAAGTCTCTGTGTGTGCGACTTAAGTGCGACTCGAGTCCGAGTCGCAGACTCGAGTCCCCATCTCTGCTTCACGTCACCACCGCTAAGCTAAAGGAGGCTAATGTTGGGCTATAAAGGAACTACAGCACGGTCACATGACTTCACGTCACCACCGCGAAGCTAAAGGTGGCTAATGTTGGGCTATAAAGGAACTACAGCACGGTCACATGACTTCACATCACCACCGCTAAGCTAAAGGCGTCTAATGTTGGGCTATAAAGGAACTACAGCACGGTCACATGACTTCACGTCACCACCGCTAAGCTAAAGGTGGCTAATGTTGGGCTATAAAGGAACTACAGCACGGTCACATGACTTCACGTCACCACCGCTAAGCTAAAGGTGGCTAATGTTGGGCTATAAAGGAACTACAGCACGGTCACATGACTTCACGTCAACACCGCTAGGCTAAAGGTGGCTAATGTTGAGCGTAATGACGTTTAGTCGTCTCGTTTAGACACTTGTTAGAATCCACCATTTTTTAATTCACCAGTGGGGTATTTACTGACGCATGGAGAACAAAACTTCAAAATCTCTTCAGCTTGTGTTAACCACAGACCTGTTATTCAGGCATTACTGAAATCGCCATCTAAAAACTATTTTATCAATATATTTTGTATATTAAAGCATCATCAGCTCAAACAACATGTTGAATTCCTCTTTAAAATTAGTGTAATAGTGTAAAAACTATCTAGATATTTCATTAGTCTTTTTCATTTGTCTAGAACAACTCAACAGGAACATGAGAAACAACATGAACTGCAAAGCAAGCATCCACCCACTACACCCCCGAGAGTCCTCCTGCCTCCACACATCCAGAGAGAAAGCAGATATATTACAAAACCAACAAAACGCCAACAGGCAAAACAAAAAGTGAGAGAAATAAACAAATGACCCGGAAAAAACCAGGCAGGAAAGAACACATACAAGAAAAATGATCTGGGTACGTCAGAGAATGTATTTAATTTAAATAGAAACAGCTAATCAGACTAAAACCACATTAATCATATATAAAGCCATAGCAGAAATAGAATTGTGTAATTGGTAATCCGTCACAACCTGCAGGAAGTCCGTGCTATAATAGAACCATATTAACTACAATATTAAATATGCAAGTTAGAATTAGCGTCCTTACATCATTTACAGATCCTTCAACATCCGAGGCGGGTCGGTCACTTTCAAAGGGAGGAAATATGAAATGGAGCGTGTAGCCTTTCTGTGCCTTTCAGTCTGCGCTGAGGGAATAATTCATCAGCTCGAAGTCTCATGAATAAGTAATGTGGTGTGAGAGTTAGCAGCTCATCATTCATTCATTCGCCAAGTTTGTGTCCTGTGTTCGGTGACTTTTTGCGACGTGATGTGTCGTTGTGTACAGCAGTGTTTTTACTATGGATACACACCTTTTTCTGCTGTGTGTGTGTGTGTGTGTGTGTGTGTGAGAGAGACTATATTTTACTATGAGCTGGCTGTGCAGAAACAAAGAACTAAGGCTGTTGTTCAGTTAAGTCTCATTTCTCTATTTTAAGCTGTTTTGTCTTTATTGAACAAGTAAAAGAAAGTGAAGAATATGGCTTTCTTGTACATTTTTCTTTCACTTATCCCATTAATATGAATTGTACTAGCTGTTTAACCACAAGAAACATTTTAAAACACTCACTGAGCTATCTGAGGACTCTTTTTGAAGGCTTTTTGGCTAGTAATTATCCTTACTATTAGGTGCACAAATATCATACTTTCCTGCAATTAAGTGTTTTTTGGGAGATTTCTAAGAATAATAAAGTAGCAGTCAGTATTCTGAGTCCTCTCTAAAGTAAAATGCCAAAAAAACAGATCAGATACAAAGAAATGACAAAGTTATATACAATAGTGCGTTACCAAAATTAAATCTATTACACCCGGGGGAAATTGGATTTTAGATTGAAATATATAAATAGAGAAAAAAGAAAAATATTTATATTTATTTATATAAACACAAGAAGTAAGTGTTTAAAACAAATACCATTATAAACAAAATGTTAAAACACAAGAAGTTAAATGGATAAAATAACATTTCGTCTTTATCGTGAGTCAAAATAAGTAAATACATTTCATATAAATGGTATTTTGACACTAGTATGGCAGAGATATTGTACCGTAGGATTACACGACAGATAGAGACGGATTGTCGGCTGGAGTCATGCTAACCTGACGGAGGAACCACTTCCTGTCAGACATCCGCCCCGCTTCATTCATCCACATCTCCTTATTGATTTACCCATTCAGTCCCCAGGCTCAGTGTGTGTGTGTGTGTGTGTGTGTGTGCGTGCGTGTGTGTGTGTCAGTCAAACTAGTTAAAGGGGACAGGAGGTATTTTACCTTTGATTTATCGTGTGATGTTTCCTCTAACCTTGAGAGCTCATCTGACGCCTAGATTCTGTTTTGGGGAATTTCTTTTTTCGGCAGGAACAATAACCGACCAGGTTCCTGAGGTGAAATGGAGATAGAGGTTGTTGTCGAATTGTCCACAAAATCAGCTCCTTTGTCCTTTCCTAACCAACATTCTTTAACCTCAGTGAGAAACGTGAAGGGGTTTGGAAAGAAGAAGTAAAGGAGGGTTTGTCAGGAATTAGGAAAAGAGACTTCTCTGACGCGAGGAGACTCTTTCTCCGTACAGACGACTACAATGGCCACGTCGAGATACTTCTTGCTGTGTTTTATTCAGGCTTTATAAACATGGACAACAGAAACAAGGGAATGTTTGCTCACCCTCTTTTTCATACATTTTAATCCACAATAATCCCAATAAGTATGCTTGTATGAACATATTGTGAATAAATCAAATAAACAGAACTTTATGCAATACATGCATAACCGGTAGACACATTTATAACATGTTTAAAAAAGCCTAAGAAATGCCCACACAGCTCGGCAAACACTGAAACCATCTGATTATTTTACAGTGATAAGCAAGACGTTAAAAACATATAAGCTCTTTTGCAAGTGACAACATCATTTATTAAATGCAGAATAGGCAACGTCACGACATGAAGAGCGTTTCTCGGTCGCGATCGGTTGTTTCCACGAAAGGCCGAATGTTGTGCCATGTGAAATATCATCTCCTTCCCTTTCGTAAAGGATGGATCAAAGAGCTCTTATCATGTGACTTCCAGGGCATCTTACTTCGTTGGGAACCTTCATGAGTCTCCTGAACAAAAGGTTTCACTCAGTCAGGCCGATTTCAGAAATGCATGTTGACACGGCATTTCAAATGTCATGTACATTCCTTCAGTTCAATGCTGACTAATATGTAGAGCAATAGAAACATGTTTGTGTTTAAACTGGATGTGCGGATCTTCTAAATCAGGGGGGTCGAACTCAATTTCATCGCGGGCCACATCAGCATTATGGTTGCACTCAAAGGGCCGGTTGTAACTTTAAGACTATATTTAAATATTTTATATATTTAAAATGATGTATTATATGACTTTATTGCCTCTGCATTGGATTATTATCGGATAGGGTAAAAGCTTCAAAGATAACTTCGTCGGAAAGAAGAAGTCTAGGGCAATAAGTGCAAGTCTCTTCAGTGAGAATGTCACAAAATTATTTTAAAAGAAAAGCCAAATTCTGGAAAAAAGTTACTATGAAATAATAAATCTAATGTAAGATGCATTGTGGGACATGTAGTTTATGGACATCGTGCATCTGTAAATCGGCCTGTAACCGTATAATAAACATATTACATTCTTTCAGAGCTCTTGTGGGCCACCTGAAATGAAGTCGCGGGCCGGATTTGGCCCCCGGGCCTTGAGTTTGACACCCCTGTTCTAAATTAAAAGAAAAACCAATTTTTTAAGATTTTCTTTTTCTTATGACGTGAAGATGTTTTACTAAAACACCTGTTAACAATGGCTGTGGTTAGGACGCATACAATGGATAGTAACTGTGGTATAGACTCATTACTTTAACGTCTAAACTAATTTCTCTTCAGCTTGTATTGACGACAAACCTCTTTCAGTCATATGACCAAACACCTGTGAACATAACCCAATGATTTGACCATGTTTTCATACTTTTTACTATCAGGAGATGGACTGTAACACATTTGTCATGTACATTTTTCAATGTGATTTGTTGAAAAGAAGGAACAACAGCTATTGGATCCACTTGTTCTCCCTTCATACCGGTAGGACCTCCTGTAATGGACCTGTCATCGTTGACCTGAAATCAGACACATTTCAAGCTTTTCTCTCCTTCTTTTCTCTCCTTATAACACCTCTCCTTCGCCTGTCAGGAACACGAAGCGTTGACAGACTCGTCTTCTCTTCCCGAGCCGCTCCCAAACCTCGTCTCCGGCCGCGAAACTCGGAAAAACAACTTCCAATTAACGGGATAGGATCTGCCCGGCTCTGATAACATTATCCACATTACGCACCAGTGCCGGCGCAGGGATTCTGAAATCAAAAAGGAAGAAGAAGAGTTTAGTTTAGTTTATTGGTCTATAGTCTCGTGGACAGTCCCCATTGATCAACTTTTTAAAATCACAATACATCAACAGCATAAAGAAAGATAGATCGATAGATGGATAGATAGATAGATGGATAGATGGATGGATAGATGGATAGATGGATGGATAGATAGATGGATGGATAGATAGATGGATAGATGGATGGATGGATAGATGGATGGATGGATGGATGGATGAGATGGATGGATAGATGGATAGATGGATGGATGGATGATGGATGGATGGATAGATGGATGGATGGATAGATGGATGGATGGATAGATGGATAGATGGATGGATAGATGGATAGATGGATGGATGGATAGATAGATGGATAGA
>CM070498.1:4009301-4014301 GCA_036324585.1 Champsocephalus esox
TATACATATGTTTTATTTGTTGTATCCATACACACACACACACACACACACACACCACACACACACACACACACACCACACACACACACACACGCACACACACACACACACACTCACGACACACACACACACACACACACACGCACACACCACACACAGAGATATGTTTCCAGTTTCCTCTCCTCGCTCAAGGTTCAGTGTGTCGACCTTTCAGTGTGTGTGTACAGAGAGATCGAAATACCGTTTCCCACAATCTTGAGGAATACAAAAATACAAATATATATACAAATATGTATACAATTATGTATATTCTATATATATATACAATCAACAGACACATATGCACACATTAAGACATACATAAAAGCACGTCAATCAAAATATACAAAATAACAGTCACATGTAGCACGCACGCTTATCAGAGTATATGTGTTAACCTAGTGAAGTTGTGTTCTCTCTGTGTGTGTGTGTGTGTGTGTGTGTGTGTGTGTGTGTGTGTGTAGAATTAGGCCCTTCAGCCCCTGAAGCGCTCGGTCATAGTTACAAATTGATTTTTTGTCCCGCTTGGCCTCTCCTCCCCCGTTGCCTCCCAAAATAATCTGCAGTCCCTGCTCTGGCAAATATTAGCAAAGCGACACCTTGGCGGCAAAGCGACACCTTGGCGCAGGGGGGGATCTTTTTCAAAATGGAAATGAGGTTCTGTTTGCATCTTGGTCTGTCTGGTGGGCACTAATGGATTTATGAAAGAGGGGGCAGTTTTGAGAATAAACTTCTTCTGCTCTGCTCAACCTGGATTATACGATATTACTGATATGACTGGATCAAGTAAAGGATCATGTGTTTCAGGGTTTCTTCGTGTCGTCCAAACGGTGGGGCGGTGGTGGCGAAGTCGATAGGGACTTGGCTTGGAAGGTCACCAGTTCAAGTCCCGGCAAGACCAAGTGCTACCGAGGTGTCCCTGAGCAAGGCACCGTGCCCCTACACTGCTCCCCGGGCGCCGTTCAAAATGGCAGCCCACTGCTCCTCACACTAGGATGGGTCAAATGCAGAGAAACCGTTTCCCCACGGGGATTGATAAAGTATATCAAATAAAAAAAACGGTGTTCCTGCTCGTGTTTACTTCGTGTCTAAAGCAAGTTGCATTTTATTGCAATATTTTTTTTCTTCTTTTTACTCCTCTCAGTTAAAGACAGTCGCTAATATTCGACATGGGTTTTTAAATATCCCTTTGCACTCCAACTCGTTTTGAAATTCATTGTTTAACGTTCAGTCCGCCTCACAGTGATTGGATCAAGAAGCATGCACGCTGAGTGTGTCATACGGAGTTAGAAGACCACATGGTTTCATTCACCATGACATATGTATCCGCAGTCAGCGATAGAAGATGACTGATCCATTGTATTGACTTTCAGACAGATGTGGGACCGTGAGTAGATGCATAAATGACCTCAGTATCGATCCGCGCTCTTCACAGAATGGGATTCCTGTCTCGGGCGGACAGCGTTAAGAAGACCACATTATCTGTTGTCTTAACATCAGCGTAATCTACCGTCTCTCGCTTTTGGTGTAAACATTGACGTCTTGGAGATGGATTTGTAAATGAAAGATATATCCTGGCCCACAGAAATCGATCATAGAGGTGAATGCAGCTGTGGTGGCTCCTGATAAAATATACAGTCCTGCATTTATGAGGTAAACCTTTAAATAAGTTTCCTCTCTGCAAACCTGTTTGTTCCGTATTTTGTAGACGTCTAATTTTTGTTCTTGAAAGTGAAACAAGTCGACCTCAGAAAGTGTTTTCTCCGGTCTCTTTCTTAAAGTCATCCAGAATGTTACAGTCAATTTCTACATTTATTCTTATCTCTTTCTCAAAGTCATGATAGTCAACATATACATGCATTCTGCCTCAGAAGACACAACAGAACGCCAACACTTTCATGTACTAATATGTGTTTTAAAACTAAGGTTTCACGGGATATTTATTTAACTAACGTCTTCTCTCTCAGGTCCAGAAGACGTTCTTCATCCCAACATTCGAAGGGGAAAGTGAGACGGACAAAGACTCCCAGAGATCCGGCGGCTACATGCTCAGCTCTCTTTGGTTTTGAGAAGATCAACCACACGAATCAGCAGCAACCATGGATTTTGTAATGAAGCAAGCTTTAGGTGGTAAGTACTCGACTAAAGCCCTCTTCTTGTTATGCATTTAACCTGCCAATGTTCCACGTTGCCATCATGTGGGAACAAGAATCAATTCATCTCTTGAAGTGGTTTCAGAGCCCAGTAACGCTGTGTTCTTCTGCTGGTTCCAACTGAATGAAAGGGAGAACATCTGCCAGCAAATACTGGGCCTCGTTTGAATGTGTGTTCATCGTCCTGAGTCGCATGTTGGCAATGGAGCCCGGGAGATTAACAATCATCAAACTGCTCAACGTTTTCCACCAATTCCTGCTAAATGAACCCTAACCCTACTGTAGTGGTTCAAACAGGTTACAATAGGTCAGGGGTCTCAAACTCAAGGCCCGGGGGCCAAATCCGGCCCGCGACTTCATTTTATGTGGGCAAGAGCTTGCAAAGATTATAATACGTGTATTATACGGTTACATGCCACTTTACAGAAGCAGGTTGCCCATAAACTACATGTCCCACAATGCATCTCGTTTTGTGACATGCGCAGTGAAGAGACTTGCAATTATTTGGCCTGGACTTCTGCTTTCAGACGGAGTTAATTACTAAGTTATTATCCTATCCGATAATAATCCAATTCAGAGGCAATAATGTAATATAATACATGATTTTATATATATATATTATACATTATTTATATAGTTACAACCGGCCCTTCATGTGCAACCTTTATGCGAATGTGGCCCGCGATGAAATTGAGTTTGACACCCCTGCAGTACGTACATCTCTTTAAAGAAGTGCATAGTATATGAAGTATATAATCAGTTGAGTAAATGGAGCCATGGAAAGTTCTTCCACAGGCTCAGGGAGAACTGATTAGTGTTTGGTGAAAGATTTCTTGATTTGAGAAAGTGTTGTTATTTGAGCCCGGAGATCAACAATCATCAAACTGCTTAACGTTTTCCATCACATCTTAAAATACCGTTATCGATTATTGATGCTTTGGAATATGAGCAAATACCTGCTAGGGCTGTACACGAATATCCGAATATCCACATATTCGTTCGTTGGAGTACTATTCGGGTTTCAATTTCGTTATTCAGATATTCGTTTTTATTTTTTATTTATTTAAATCTCCAATATCAACGTAAGAGCTTGTGTCTCTTCGTGGGGTGCTAACACTTAACCATAAACGTTATCGTTAACTTTCTCCGTCTTTATATGTAGATATGACTTTTTCTCCATTAATCTCCGTCATGTTGTTTCCATAGCAACAACAACTTCCTGTCAACAGCGCTAACTCTCCTTCAAAATAAAAGCATGTCCATACAAAATAGGAAGCCAAGCCAAATTACACTTAAGACATATACAACTGCAACGAAAGTAACAAACACAATATCCTTTTCAATTTCAAAGAACACAAATTGGGTTACATTCACAAATAACTATAAAACAACAATACTGTAGAATAACAAAAATAATGCCGTGAATAAACCCAAATACACGTGTCGAAGCGGTTCGCTGCTGATTACTACGCACCCCCCGCGCGGAACAAACTTTCGAATTTTCGAATATTCGCTGCTGATTACTACCGAATATGCGGAGCCCGAAAAAAGGTATTCGGGACAGCCCTAATACCCGCTCAACTAACCCTAACCCTAGTATTAAGACACAGCTAATTAACATAATGTTAGCACGCCAAGCAAAACCTTTTTTTTGTACCTTATTCGAGCAACAGATAGTGACTTATGAATGTTTATTCAGTGTTACAGAAATTCCCTGTGGAGGAAACAGGGATTTGACCCTTTGCAGACCATTTACATGCACACAAACCTATATCATACAGGGGGGAAGGGACAACCTAAAAGGGAATGATAGGGCCTGAAGCATTGCATGGCAAAAAGCCGCTTCATGCGTGTCACTATCAGTATGAGTATTTATTTATTAAGTATAGATACAAAGATAACACATAGATACGTGCATGGCCTTGGCAGAAGTTTGTGAACTTATCAGACACGAGAAGACAACAAGGACACTCTTCAACATGTTGGAATAAAGAAGAAAAGTGTTTCTGTTTTAACTCCATTACAGAATATATTATATTTATTATTATATCATGACTCTCTTCACGACACAGACACAGGTCGGTTCTTTAAAACGGGCGCTTATTCTTGGAGTTTTGATCTTGTAGCCTCCCTTCTTCCGTTACGCCGCGAGAACTACACCAACGAACAACACATACGTAGCCAAATACGTTAGCATAGTGTGCTACACATATATGAATGAAAACATGAAAACATGAAACAAATACCTCGTTGGCCGCTTGTCGTGAAAGGAGATAATAATAATAATAATACATTTATTTTGGGGGGCGCCTCAAGGACACCTTACAGGGTTACAGATTTACAATTTGACCTTACAAAATTAAAACAGTGGATTTAGTGAAGTATCAGCCGGGGTAAGACAAGACAAACAACAGGAAGTTGACTACAAAAGGACACAAAAGGACACAAAAGGACACAGGGTACAGATTATAGAGAAAATGCCAGTTTGAACAGGTGGGTTTTGAATGTCGTTATAGAATCAGACTGTCGGACGCGTCGTGGCAGGGAGCTCCAGAGTCTGGGAGCCGAGCAGCTGAAAGCTCGAGCACCCATGGTTTTGAGGCGACAGCTTGGGACGTTGAGAAGTGCTACGGACGAAGAGCGGAGGGTGCGGGAGGGGGTGTACTCCTGAAGGAGGTCGTGATGTAGATGGGGGCAACGTGATGGACAGCTTTGTATATGAGTAGAATGTTTTTGTAGTCGATACGGTAGCATACAGGAAGCCAGTGTAGCTGAGTGAGAATGGGGGTGATGCGGTCGGATGGGTTG
>CM070498.1:4019301-4028234 GCA_036324585.1 Champsocephalus esox
AACATGTGTCCCCTCTTCTTCATGTCTCTTCTACATCAACATGTGTCCCCTCTTCTCCATGTCTCTTCTACATCAACATGTGTCCCCTCTTCTTCATGTCTCTTCTACATCAACATGTGTCCCCTCTTCTCCATGTCTCTTCTATATCAACATGTGTCCCCTCTTCTTCATGTCTCTTCTACATCAACATGTGTCCCCTCTTCTCCATGTCTCTTCTACATCAACATGTGTCCCCTCTTCTCCATGTCTCTTCTACATCAACATGTGTCCCCTCTTCTCCATGTCTCTTCTACATCAACATGTGTTCCCTCTTCTTCATGTCTCTTCTACATCAACATGTGTCCCCTCTTCTTCATGTCTCTTCTACATGAACATGTGTCCCCTCTACATCAACATGTGTCCCCTCTTCTTCATGTCTCTTCTACATCAACATGTGTCCCCTCTTCTTCATGTCTCTTCTACATCACATGTGTCCCCTCTTCTTCATGTCCCCTTCTACATCAACATGTGTCCCCTCTTCTCCATGTCTCTTCTACATCAACATGTGTCCCCTCTTCTTCATGTCTCTTCTACATCAACATGTGTCCCCTCTTCTTCATGTCTCTTCTACATGAACTGTCCCCTCTACATCAACATGTGTCCCCTCTTCTTCATGTCTCTTCTACATCAACATGTGTCCCCTCTTCTTCATGTCTCTTCTACATCAACATGTGTCCCCTCTTCTTCATGTCCCCTTCTACATCAACATGTGTCCCCTCTTCTCCATGTCTCTTCTACATCAACATGTGTTCCCCTCTTCTTCATGTCTCTTCTACATCAACATGTGTCCCCTCTTCTTCATGTCTCTTCTACATGAACATGTGTCCCCTCTACATCAACATGTGTCCCCTCTTCTTCATGTCTCTTCTACATCAACATGTGTCCCCTCTTCTTCATGTCTCTTCTACATCAGCATGTGTCCCCTCTTCTTCATGTCTCTTCTACATCAACATGTGTCCCCTCTTCTTCATGTCTCTTCTACATCAACATGTGTCCCCTCTTCTCCATGTCTCTTCTACATCAACATGTGTCCCCTCTTCTTCATGTCTCTTCTACATCAACATGTGTCCCCTCTTCTCCATGTCTCTTCTACATCAACATGTGTCCCCTCTTCTTCATGTCTCTTCTACATCAACATGTGTCCCCTCTTCTTCATGTCTCTTCTACATCAACATGTGTCCCCTCTTCTTCATGTCTCTTCTACATCAACATGTGTCCCCACTTCTCCATGTCTCTTCTACATCAACATGTGTCCCCTCTTCTTCATGTCTCTTCTACATCAACATGTGTCCCCTCTTCTCCATGTCTCTTCTACATCAACATGTGTCCCCTCTTCTTCATGTCTCTTCTACATCAACATGTGTCCCCTCTTCTTCATGTCTCTTCTACATCAACATGTGTCCCCTCTTCTCCATGTCTCTTCTACATCAACATGTGTCCCCTCTTCTTCATGTCTCTTCTACATCAACATGTGTCCCCTCTTCTTCATGTCTCTTCTACATCAACATGTGTCCCCTCTTCTTCATGTCTCTTCTACATCAACATGTGTCCCCTCTTCTCCATGTCTCTTCTACATCAACATGTGTCCCCTCTTCTTCATGTCTCTTCTACATCAACATGTGTCCCCTCTTCTCCATGTCTCTTCTACATCAACATGTGTCCCCTCTTCTTCATGTCTCTTCTACATCAACATGTGTCCCCTCTTCTTCATGTCTCTTCTACATCAACATGTGTCCCCTCTTCTTCATGTCTCTTCTACATCAACATGTGTCCCCTCTTCTCCATGTCTCTTCTACATCAACATGTGTCCCCTCTTCTCCATGTCTCTTCTACATCAACATGTGTCCCCTCTTCTTCATGTCTCTTCTACATCAACATGTGTCCCCTCTTCTTCATGTCTCTTCTACATCAACATGTGTCCCCTCTTCTTCATGTCTCTTCTACATCAACATGTGTCCCCTCTTCTTCATGTCTCTTCTACATCAACATGTGTCCCCTCTTCTCCATGTCTCTTCTACATCAACATGTGTCCCCTCTTCTTCATGTCTCTTCTACATCAACATGTGTCCCCTCTTCTCCATGTCTCTTCTACATCAACATGTGTCCCCTCTTCTTCATGTCTCTTCTACATCAACATGTGTCCCCTCTTCTCCATGTCTCTTCTACATCAACATGTGTCCCCTCTTCTTCATGTCTCTTCTACATCAACATGTGTCCCCTCTTCTTCATGTCTCTTCTACATCAACATGTGTCCCCTCTGTGGAAAGAGACTCTGAAAGTTCCAGGAACAAAGATTTTCTCTCTTTTGATCCATTTCTATAAAAACCTGTCTGAAAATGAGCTGATCAGATTTTGGTCACTTGATGATGTCATAACGATGTTTTGTCTTGTGTAACCATCAGCCAATCAGCAACCAGCACCTTTTTCATCTAAAGTAACAGACAGAGAATCAGCACTTTGGAAACAGGGCTGAAACAGATGGGATTATGGGTAATGCTGCAATGATCTGTTTGGTGTTTCAGCCAATCAGAGACAGGCTCTGTATTTATCTGATACCTGGGATATACTGATGAGGAACAGTACGATAAGGAGGGGACCTTTAAAATATGTACTGTCTGCCTCTGCCAGGATATCAAACAGAACAACTCGCCTTTTCTCATAAATAAGAAAGATAATGTTGAGATAATCTGAGCGATCAGCGGATCAGCTCACTGTTTCATTTCCTGTTCAGGCGAGATGATGACGAGGAAGGAACGATAACAGGAAGCCACGGCACGGCAGGTATATATTAGATAACCACAGACTCAGAAGCACACTGGGTCTATGTTAGTTTGCGATTTAAAGGTCCCCTATTGTGCAACCTTCACTTTTGATGTCTTTTATACATAAATCTGTGTCCCCGGTGTGTTCCCCGGTGTCCCCCCGGTGTGTCCCCTGGTGTGTCCCCGGTGTGTCCCGGTGTGTCCCCGGTGTCCCCTGATGTCGTCCCGGTGTGTCCCCGTGTCCCCCGGTGTCCCCCCCGGTGTGTCCTCGAAATTGTGGGGCGGGCTTTAGACCCACGGCCCAATCAGAAACGTTGCTATCAGAAACAATGTGTGACGTGTTTTGGACGTAATATAGTCTTTGTTTACATTAGCATCGCTAACACTCGGAGCTAACCTGTACTGGAGAGAGCATGTGGAACTCAGCTTGTGGTGAACCTGAAACCTATAATGCATGTCCACAAATAGGACAACAGGAGATCTCTAATGTTTAGTAGCCTTGCTGCCAAACTTCTGATCGATGCCGCAGCTCTTTCCAGTCCAGGCATGGGACTTATGAGGGCGTACTCTAGGGATGGAGGTCATATATTATTTAAATGAGCTCCATTTTTCAAAGTCAATGGTCCGCGCTTCGTTTCTGACTTCCTGTCTTGTGTTCTCCGAACCATCCTGACTTCTTTCGTCATTCATCAGCACAAGATTATAAATACGTATAAACGTCTACAAAGAAGAGCAGACACATTGAACAACTATTCCCAATAGCTATATGGTAACTTGAGTGTAAAGCAAGCTGATGTTCATTCCAGGATAAATAAGCAGGGTTTTTAAATGTAACTTATGGAAAGTTCTCGATACTCTGGGAAAAAAAGGTCAAAACAGTTCTGATGTCATTCATAACAAGAACACCAAATGAATGTGACATGTTATGCTAACGTTACCATCTTGACATGGAAACTCTTCTGGAAGTCTGTGTGGCTGCAAATGTCACTGCGGCATCATTTAATGAATTTGATGAATCCTTTTCTGTCACATTAGCTCTCGAGATTCCGCCCAAAAAAGACATCAAGCAAAACAAAGAAAGTTGCAAATTCCATTTTGTTACTTCATTACAATTTGGAGGTTAACAGAACTTTATTTATTTCCATGTTATGCTATGTAATGCTCGTGATCTTGCCCTTACTCAGGGTTCACTCACAATCGTTTTATCCGGAGCTTTTATTTATAACACAAAGCCTTTCCGAGCAAATAGAAAATGAAAGGAAGAACTTCGAATCCTTGATTTGTTGCTTATTAGTTATTTTTGTACACTTGGATTTCTATTTTTAACTAAAGAGGACCTATCCTGCTCATGTTCATGTTCATATAAGTACATGAGAAACTCGCTCTAGTGGAAGCACAGAGATTTTAGCCTTTGCAGACCATTTACATGCACTAAAACCTAAACTACAGGAAAGGGAAAACCTTTACAAATAATAATAGGGCCTCTTTAACGCCTCTGAACCATAGATGTATAATAATAACTGGATACAGCGTGGGAAGCGGGGCCTCGTTCTTTCCTATGAGAGTTGCTCATTGGCGCATGAAGACAAAATGGACCAACTTTTGAGGGAGCGAAACGTCACGAAAGTATTCATATAATCATATAATCCGTTCTTATTGTGCATCCATGGGTAATTCATAATGCCGAGGGAAATAACTCTCAGAATAACGTTATTAGCACATTTTACAACTTGAGGACCGAATGTTTTTAATAAGGGCTATACAAGTGTTCATACTGGGTAGTTTATTTAGTTTAAAAAAAATTATCCAACGATTTACAGACGTCTCTTTCCACAAGTTAGTCAATGGGGAAAAGTCTGTCCGGGCCCAGCGACTGATACGGAAGTGTAGTACCGCCGTTTGGCCACAACGAATATTTTCCCCAGAGTCCGGGGCTTGCTCTGAACACACCTTCCATCCATTTTCAAATCTATCTATTTCGTTGTATTTATTTTACAGAATATTTTATATATATGCCAATGGAAGAAAGTAAGACAATATTTTTGAATAACCAACCTCTAATGTTATTAAATAAACACTTTAAGGGTCTTTGAGCACTATCAACATCCCATGTATTATTATTATTATTATTATTATTATTATTATTATTAATATAGATTAGGTACATGAAAGTTCAACACAGTTTCTGTTTTTGCTTCTAAATCTAGTTTGAGTCAGATTTCTCCGTTGGGCGCCAACCATCATGCCACTGATGTATCTCCATCTCTAAATGTGGATCCTGTGTGTGTGAATCCCCCTGTGGCATAAAGACATGACCCATGGAGAGAGTGAGTGAAGTAATGAGCGTCTGAATGCACAATAAGAGTTGGAACACTTGCTCTGAATTGCCCACTTTTGTCCGCGGTGGAAATCTGTGTGCTGGCCTCTGATGGACTGAGGAGGAGGAGGAGGAGGTGATGAAGGGTGAGGAACAGGAAGCAAAGGAGAGAAAAGAGGAAGGATGAGTTTTAACTGCAGCGATGTTGACGTGATGGCTGTGTGGTGACAGAGGTTGTTAGAGAACTCTCACTCGTCCCTCGACTTGAGCTTCAACCTCAGGATCCATGTATCTGTGATCCTCTCCAGAATGGATACAGTCATCACATACAGAGCATCAGCTAGTTCCTGAGCAGTGTCCTTCACATGCTGATATCCAAGAGAGGGAGTCACACAGTCACAAGATGGAGGAACAGAAAGCAGTATTCAATGTTTACTTCAGATTAGCTCCACGTCAGAAATGAGCATGCTTGATGTCTCTCTCCATAGAGGCTGAGTCATCATGTTCATCACATAGCTATCATCTGCCTCAAACAGTCCTGATGCTCTTCTGGGTCATCTCACATCCTGTCATGCTCACAGCTACAGTTGGGATACCTTTGTTATCATGTTGCTCTGATGTTGGAAGAGGACATTCAGTAGAGTCCAACACTAGAAAGGATTTCAATATGAAAGGAACACAAATATAGATATTTAAGCAATAGCTCACGACAGGCCGTGGTATATGCTCATTACATCACAGCTAAGGGGCGTGGTTCGGCCCGACGCGAAGCCTGCAGTATGAAACGCATACTGTTTTTCTCAGACGCGGAGGGATACTGACTTGTTGTGAAAAGTAACTTACAATTCTACCCGTGGTATACGCTCAGTATATCACGGCTAAGAACCAATCAGATTGCTTGATTTGACTTGTCCGTTTTATAAATACCAGTATATCATTGTTTAATTAATCGATTAATCTATCGGAAAATTGCATTGTTGATTTTATTTTACACCCATCACATGACCTTCCCTAAAGCCACTTCATAAGTCAAGTAATGACGTATGAAGGTATGACATCTGAATACAATCTCGGCTGGCACTTGTGTTTTCAAAGTCATCGGTAAAGAAAAAGCTAAATGGCCAGAGTAAACCAGATGTAACAGATTCCATATCATTCATTCCCACTGAAGAGCCAAGGACATTCTAGAAGCTGAACTTTGATCATATCAAGAAACTATACCACCAACACAAATACAGATAGAAAGCAAGTGTCTGAGTCTTGAAACATCACTTTAATAGTGAACAGGAATACGGAAGGTTAGAGGAAAGGAGTGTTAAAAGACACAAGGGAAGGAAGGATGATTGAACATGTGAAGGGTGAAGACAAACCGCTCTCTAGAGAGAGGAGTGATAATTACTTTCCTTTTAATTTACTATCTTCAGCTTTTTCTCCTCCGATTTATGGTTTTCTCTTTCTTTGCTTCATTTGTTCTGGTTTGAATTCAGCAGGTGAACCTTTATGTTCATCAACTAGTGTGTGTGAGCTTAACTGTGTGTGTTAAACCAGCGGGGGGGGGGCGCCAGAGAGCTTCAGGGGAGAAACAGTGAAATCTAGCTAGTTGACTTCAGCTGACTTTGTGCGAGCGGCAACATGGATCGATTTTTAGTGGAGTTACCTAAAGTGGGAGAGGAAACAGCGTCTGGCAGAAAACGTGTCACTTGCACACTTTTGGCTGTCTGTGGAGACCGAGTTCCCCCACCTCGCCAAAAAGGCTGTTTTCCGTATTGACCTTGATCAAAAGCAAGTACCGGTCCAGGCTGCAGCCAGAAGATGATCTGCGTTTATTCCTGTCTACATTTCATCCCAGCATCATCCGAACTCAGTACAGATCGCGTTCACACTAGAATAAGTCCCTGAGGGAGGATTAGGCAAATGAAGCCGCTGACGTCACTTCTTCTTCTTCTGCTTTGGGTTTACTGGCAGGCCGCAAACAACTTCACGGCGTATACTGCCGCCCGAAGTCCCCGGCCGGAAGTCCCCGGAGTTGAGAAGGCTTCAGTAGAAGATGCTGGGACTCCCAGCATCTTCTACTGAAGCCTTCCGAGTAAACGGCCAGAACACCGACACCTCCTCATCTCCACCGCTCCCATGTTTTATTTTGTGTTGCCATAAGTTAGTCTCTCTGCGTTTCTGCGCTGGGCTAATGCTAATGCTAATAATGCTAATTCGAGGATAATAAAATGGCGGCTTCACAAACCTTTTGGGAGTTTTACGGGGCGTGGTTTGCAATCCGCCCAGCCAATCAGACACAGGAACATTTTTCTCCCACGAAAGTCACTGCCCTCTAGCAGGGACGGAAAACGGGGTAAAATGGTTCTCATGAACACATTTTTGTTCCGTTTTTTTTTGGTGTGAACGCGACATTTCGGAACTATATTGGAACTAAAGTGGGAAAAGTACTGCGGTGTGAACACGCCTCATGAGATTCAAAGCAATTCAAGAAAGATTCAAGATTCAAGGCTTTTATTGTCATGTGTTCAGAGCTACAGTTTGCTGATATATCAATGAACATCTGAGCTCACAGGCTCCTCCAACAGTGCACCACAATAAACCAGTTAAAATAGTGCAAGTAAATACAAATACAATAGGATATAAATAGTGCAAGGAGAGTCTATATACAAGTAATTGGAATACGGTATATCAGAGAGCATAACAGCTGTGTTTTTTCCGTTGTTTGCATGAGCAACAAAGCACCTCTAACAAACTGACTATGCTCATAAATATTGCTCTTCAGATGTTTACACACACACATATTTCCAGGACATATGTTGTGTGTTTGTAATGAGTCGCACGCAGCTGACGGTCTGACCTTAACGGGGAGCGCTTCTTCCCCCCCGCTGAGTGCTAATTTGTCATCTTCAGGTTTGCTGCCACCACACAGCGCTGTAGGGCAATTAGGATCTCAGTTTGAGTCTCTAGCCCCCCAACACCTCCACTGTTGCATTAAATTACCAAAATATATGTTTGGGGGTTCAAAGGGTTGATATTCAATGGCGATGACTGGACTATAAATGTCTTTTAAAAGTACATTTGAGTTCAAACCATATAACTGTAACCCTAACCCAATAGCATACAATTGCAAATGAACAACTTTGATATTATAAGATCTTTACAATCGTTACAAGTCAGTAAATCAAACAATATTAGGTTACGTTTTCTTTTTAAAAATGCCATATAATATTTGGGATAGGACCATGATCTTGTTAAGGATTGTATGCTGATTAAAATATAGAAAATTACCTTTGGCACGTGAGAAAAAAGCAATTTTTGTGTTTTTATTTTAAGATTATATCCAGATAACACGGCTTCAGTTTTCTGTTTGATTGCAAATTAACATTAAATTACCAAATTATATATGTGTGGGGGTTGAAAGGGTCGGTAATCAATAGCAATGACTTGACCCTGTGATTTCTAACCTTAACCCTAACCCAATGTATATAATGTACTAAACTGATCTAAACCTAAACTAACTGTAACCCTAAACCTACCCTAACCTACCCCTAAACCTACCCTAACCTTAAACCTAACCTTAAACCTAACCCTAAACCTAACCCTAATCCTAACCCTAAACCCAACCCTAACCCTAAACTGCTTTTCCCCAACCTAACCCTAACCCTAACCCTAAACCTAACCCTAGTTTACAATTTTAAATGAACAACTTTGATATTATAAGATCTAACATTAAATGACCAAAACATATGTGTGGGGGTTGATGGAGTTGATAATCAATAGCGATGACTGGACCATACATGTTCCTAGAAACACTATACAAA
>CM070498.1:4028734-4123734 GCA_036324585.1 Champsocephalus esox
GGGTGATATAGGGGAGAATAAAGAGGGGATTTGGGGATAGGAGGTTTTTTAAAATAATAGAGTATGAGATGTTTAATTTTAAATAGGGGTTTGATGATGGGTAAGTGTTTGTTTAGGTGGTGGGATGGTTGGTATGGGTCATGTGTAAGAGCCCATCCTCTCTTCCCATTATTAGTGAGTAAGTGCAAAGAGGCCCTCCTCATGATAATACAGTTAAGTGTTGTTAGTTAGGTGGTGCATATCCTGACAGGGTATGAATTACACCTACAGAGCCACAAAATAATGACCTTTGACATCTGGAACATATGTAGATGTGTTGGCTAATGTAAGGGAAAGTGTGTGTGTGCGTTCATTACAGCTGCTATATGTGATGTGAAAGACTTGTACTCATTGGAGCATTACCACTATTGACTGCTTGTGTGCAAGGTAATGTTTCCTCATTATTATTGATTGTTGTAAAACGAATAATAATTAATCAACTATATCTGTTTGTGTTTTATTGATTCCTCTCTGTTTTAGTCTTTCCTTCTGTGAGTGCTGAATTGTCACAACAAAGTGGTGTAGCACTAGCCGCAATGTAAACAATGAATTGTATTTGGGATTGTTCACAGATACACTACGCCAGGCCAGGGACGTGCACAGACATTTGGAGGGGCTATTGCTCTAAACTGGAAAAAGGGCCTCCCCCCAAAAAAAACATAAGACCTTTTTTAAAAATTGTAACTTGTTTTTAATGTAAAAGAAACCAAACAATTATTACACTAAATCGAACAGTAATTCACATCTCGTAACAAAATAAACTATGGCAACTTGCATTCGGTGACTTGATTTTAAAAATTAAAACCAGGGAAATTCTTTGTTTTGCGGTCCATATCTCAATAAAATATCTAATGTTAGTAACTATTATAGACACATGGGGACAATTATATTCTAATGTAGTTTGACCTTTGTAACTGCTGTAATTAATTAAACAAGTTCAATACGCATTATTCTTATTCTTATCATTCTTTATGAGCGCAGTAACGGTAAGGTATCCAATGACTTATTTATTTAGTATTCCATAACGCCCTGACACCCAAGAGGAAAAGAACATTTATTGAGACTTGGAAAACCCAGTTTCCGTGGGTAAGATGTGTGGACGACATCATGTTCTGTGAGGTCTGCAGAGAATATCCATCCATTGCTGACCACAACAGTAAACTGTACGAGGGTGTCACAGGGTCAAAACGCATTGAGTCAGTTCAGTCACACGAGTCCAGCAAATATCATCTTCTCTGCATTCAAAGGAAAGAGGTCACAGAGAAAGACACAGGGCCAATGTTTGTGGCTCTCAAGAAGCAGGCAGAAAATATGGACGACCAACTGAAACCCATGTTCAACACAGCGTTTTATGTCACCAAACAAAAGTTGCCTTTCCGTTCGCTTGAGGGTCTCATTGAACATCAAGAGAGAATGGCATTAAAATGCAGACACAGTACCGAACGACAAGGGGTACAAGGCATTTGTGCAGGCAATTGCAGAAGTCGAGAAGAGACCTCAAGACTTCAAGATGTTTCACTGATGGGAGATGGATCCACAGATATATCTGTGACAGAACATGAGAATGTATAGGTAATTATTATTTAGAATTTTTTTGTAAGTGCATATTTAAGTTACATTTTATCTCCAAAAGGGCCTTTTGTTTATGAGCCATTAATTCACAATCATTTTATTGATGCATTTTATTAGTTTCAATTTTCAGTTAACTTAAAAGTTTGCAACAGGTAAAGTATATCAATAAATTGTTTAAAGTAAATGACGGCGAAGTTGCTTTTTAGTGTTCTTAAGTCTTAAAAAAAGGTGAAGGCAACACTGGTGTGGGAAGGTTTATATAAGCCAAATAATTTAATTTTTTTTATCTTCAGGTATGTCAAAGATGGACTTCCAACCACAGAGTTCGCACGAGAAACTTACCGGTGCGCCAAGTAGGAAATGGAGCACAGAGTACACAACCGTTTAATTGCAGAGTGTTATGTTTATGTGGAGAAATGGCAGTGCATACATTATTTGAGATATATTTGAAACTCGGACTTCATTTAGGGACATTTGGCCAGGGGTTTAGAGCTATTTGTTTAAGCACCGGCCCGACGCTCGGGCGCTCCGAGAGTTCCTCGGGATGGTGACGTTTTATCACTGGTTCATCCGCCGGGCGGCCCACACCATGCGCCCGCTGTACGAGGCCCTCAAGGTCAAGTCCCTGAAAAAGTCAAGACGGCTGAAAGGGAGGCCACTTTCGATGCCATCGAAGCCGCCCTGAGCGAAGCCGCCATGTTGGCTCACCTGTCGCACAAGGCCTTCCATCGCGATCACCACCGACCGGTCTGACTACGCTGTGGGCGCGGTGCATGAACAATGGGTCGACGGCGCCCTGGCAACCGCTCGCCTTTTTCAGCCACCAGTTGACTCCCAGGGAGCACAAGTATAGCGCTTTTGACAAGGAACTCCTTGGTCTCTATTTGACGGTTCGCCACTTCCGTTTCCTGCTGGAAGGCCGGGAGTTTGCGGCGTTCGTGGATCACAAGCCACATACTTTCTGCATGTCCAAAGTGGCCGACCTATCGCTGGCAAGGCTAACGTGGTTCGCAGACTGCCTCTCCAGAGCGGTCATCGGAGCTGTGCAGCTGGGCTTCGATTACCTCCGCATGGGCGCTGGCCAGGCCTCTGACCACGGGGTCCAGACCCTCAAGGTCTCGGTCACGGGATTACGCCTGGAGGAGGTCACGGTTGGTGACTCGGGCGCGAAGCTGTGGTGTGACATCTCCGCAGGCCAGCCTCGACCGCTAGTCCCTGCGGACTGGCGCCGACCAGTTTTTGAGGCGGTTCACAATTTTTCCCACCCCGGTAGGAAACCGTCCGTGAAGTTGGTGTCGCTGAAGTTGGTGTGGCAGGGGCTTAAGAAGGACGTGAGGTCCTGGGTCAACTCATGCGTGGCCTGTCAACGGGCTAAGGTCCACCGCCATACTAGGGCACCCTTTGAACTTTTTGAGGTTCCTGAGAGGAGGTTTGACCATGTCAATGTCGACATCGTAGGTCCGCTTCCCCCCTCTCATGGTTTCACCTACCTGTTTACGATGGTGGACAGGACGTCGGCTTCCGACGTCACCCGCGCTTTCATCGGCACGTGGGTGGCGCGCTTCGGGACCTCGGCTTACCTCGGTTCTCAGTTCACCTGGAACGCGGTTGCTGTGGGTTTGGGGATCAAGCTGCACCGATCCATGAAGGCGTCACTGCGTGCCGGTTCGACAGACGGCAACTGGGTGGATAAGCCGGGACATTCACGCCTGTCCCCACGTCGCAGCACACGATGCCTGGTGGTGGACGTTGGTGACAGGCCTGAGACTGTGTCCGTCGATTGGATTAAGTCTGCTCACATGGACGTTTCAAGGTCGTTGGAGTCAGTGTTAATTTCGTTAACGAAAACTGTGACGAAAAATGTTCGTCAACAACCTTTTTTACATGACTAAGACGAGACGGTGGCGAGCTAAAAATAGTTTCTTGATAACGAAGACTTTGGCGAAATGTATATTTAGTTTTCGTTGACGAGACCGGACTAAGGTGTTAATGGTGGACTATCGGACATTCAAAATGCAGGGTATTTCCCCCCAATTCGTCCCGTCCGTCTTGTCTGTCAAAATGCATCTTACGTTTCTAACTTGTAATATCATTATTTCTGCTCTCTTCACTCCAGAAGAGCGATCTCCCTGTGTCTCTCTGTGTGCGGGGGCGGGCCTAACAGACACGCTGCAGCGGCACACAGAGATCTGCCGGGACGGAGCATTCAAAAGTATAGAGATACTCTACAAGGCTCGAGGTGGACAAAGCTCGTTTGCCATTAGTGTTTTCGCGTTAGCGCGTTGACACGAGTAGAGTAGTCTGTCCAAACAGCCGGCCATATTCAATCGGAGAAATGCACAATTTTCAACATCCTTAACTCGTTTTCTCCATTTTAGAATAATATATGATATGTTTTATAATGATTGATCATTAAAGTGTTCTCAAAGATGGTAAAGGTGCAGCTAGTTGGAATGGCTACTGCAGGGTAGCTTGTGGATTTACTCCAGGTGGAACTACAGTCCGATTTAACACTTGGTTATATTTCACATCATTCATCCAGATCTGTAAAGTAACTAACGGTATTAAATACATGTAGTGGAGAAAAAGTACACCATGTAGCTCTGAACTGTAGTGGAGTAGAAGTACACAGTTGCAAAACATTGAAATACTCCAGTAAAGTACCTCAACATTTTACTCAAGTACAGTACAATATAATAACATAATTATATATATATTTCATTTATTTCACATTTAAAAAAGCAATTAATTCGGTTAACAATTTGTTAGTTTTTCGCTTTAAAAGATAACAAAAAGTAAATACAAGAATACCGTTAACCTCTTAAGCCCCAAGCCTGTTTTTCAGGTTTCAGGCTAGAAAATGACATGCCCAAAACAAAGGACTATAACTTAACTTCTAAAAGGGTTATATGAATAATTTATTTTATCAAAGCAAGGTTACATCCGTGAGTTGGATGTAGAAGTGTCAGAATCAATAAAGATGTTTCAGTGTCAGAGTAAATCCAGATGGAACATAGTCAAAAAGTGTAAATTCTCGTCTCCGCCCAAATAAAACCATTAACTTATAGTGAAAACCACCCTTGAATGATGGGTTAGTAGCCTCAAAGCTTTAGGAATCCAAAGTATAACACATAATAAGTACCCTGTATCAATATTGCGGCAAAACAAGTGAGAATTTACCTTTTTAGAGAGATTTAGCAAAAAAAAGTCCAAGCGGACTAAGCTTAGTTCCAGCTTAGTTCCATCAGTGCCATTTAACCTTTTTCAGGTACCAGACTGTAAAAATCATTGTATAACATTTAATTATCACTATAGGTATTCATTCCATAAAAAAAAATATATATATATATATATATATATATATATATATATATTGTAAAAAGAAATTAAGTGTGTGTGTGGGTGTGTGTGTGGGAAGTTCCCTCTTTACATGAGATGCATATTACCTGCACAATAAAAATAAGGAAACATTTGATTCCAACTGGAGCAGATTTATTTAAAAAAAATTACCAACACACTATACAACAAGCATTTTTTGGGTAATAAAAATAAACTTTATACAAACCCTGAATGTTACAGTATTACTCCAGTAAGTCATGCCATGCCCTGTAACAGTTCTTTTTGGAAGTGAAGCACAGAGGGACCCGCCACTTCCTGCAGCACACAGGTGTCTTCACCCTTCTGTTGCCAGCATCAGAGCACCTCCTGCAGTACCTCCTGACCTTGGTGGCATCGTCCCCATAATACTCGGGCATCCAGAAGCCATATCATCATCGCCTTCCTCACTGTGAAAATAACAAATTGATTAATTCTTTGGCTTGTACTTTCAAAAATGTAACTCAAATCAGAAATAATTTCTCTACAACAACAGCAGAACATCAATTTTGAGTGTGTGAAATAACATTATATCACTCAAAATGTATACTGTGTAAATTATGCGAGACAGGGTTCATATAATCTTTTCAATATTTAATAATATTCCGTCTGTCATATATTTATATATAATATAAGTAATAATTGTAAATCGCTTTGGATAAAAGCGTCAGCTAAATGAAATGTAATACCGTGTTAAATTCAACATGTATATTTCTTGTTTATTTCAACAACAAGAACAAGAAACGGCATCCATCTTCTTTGGTTGTTGTTGAGTGTGTGAAAGAACATTATATCACAAGATGGATGCCGTCGTGTTATTGTCACGCGTGTGAAATTACTATAGATGAATACACTCTTACACCAAATAAGTAATAGATACAAACAGAGATTACATACCTTTCCGGTGACGGAGGTTCATAATCAGAGTCATTACAGTCCCCTGTATGCGTGACGAGATCACTATCTTCCGACGGCGAGTCCTGAAATACGATGTCCAATGCCTCCTCGACGGACAAAAAAAGTCTTCTTTCTGGCTGCCAGTGTTACAATGAAGACAAAGAAAACAAATCCTGCTGTTTCGCTGATCGATCTGCCGTTCTCTGCTCTCCTGTCACCGCGGGACATGCTATGCTATGCTATGCTATGCTGCGTAAAAAGAGTGGGCGTGTGCGTAAACCAGCTATACTGCCTTTACTTATACTTACGCAAGAGCCTATCTCAAAATACGTAAATACATTACGCCTGCGGAGCCGGAGAGGGAGCTATGCGTAAACTGCATCTCCCGCAGCTGAAGCCATGGACTGTTAATCGTTGGACCTACTCTTCAGCCGTGAATGAAATGATTGATTATCAGTAATCATTTTAAAGTGACAAGAGACATTGGATTAACCTTCAGCAGCGTTTTTATTCCTTTGTACACCACTTTTGATCACAAAACAGCCAAGGTAAGACCTAATTATTGTCATGGATTTGAAAACTGATATTGTTTACTTGCTATGTTCTGGCTGCTAGCTCGGTTAATGTTGTGCCTGTAGTGATGGGGTGTATACCCATGGAATCTGTGGAATCTCAGCTTTCAGAAAATGTGTTGGTTGTGCAGAAAGTATGAATGATAAATGATCGTTTTTGGGAGTTATGAGCAGAAATAGCAATTGCCCGTTTTTGCCATGGGCTCATTTTGAGGCTTCTTGTGAGACTTCTTTTTCGAAAAAAAATGTTTTCGTATCGTCAGTTAGCCAAGTTTCCTCCGGTCAGATGGGTATGGAATATTAATAGTTTCATGAATGACACTTTAGATATAGCACTGTTGGTACATATATAGCATTTTCGGACCCGAGCTCGGGTCCGTGGGGCTTAAGAGGTTAAAGTACCGGATCGATAAGGAGTATCGATAAAACTAGTAGTACTGTAAAAAAACCTTAACGATACCCATCCCTAGATGCCCAACTGAATTGGTTTAAAGAGAGAAAACCTATTGACTATAAATTGACTAAAACGTTTTGAGTTTTCCTCGACTAAAACTAGACTAAAACTATGAAGGATAGAAATGACTAAAATGTGACTAAAACTAATAACCATTTTCGTCTAAAGACTAAGACTAAATCAAAAACAGCTGCCAAAATGAACACTGGTTGAAGTTGGCTCTGCCCCCACGTCGGGGGCCCCCTCCCATGTCGCGCCCCCCGCGGGGATGCCCTCCCTTGTTGGTGCCCCTGCCCTCGCCTGTCGCCCCGCCCTCCTCGGACCCTGCGGTCCATATGCGCCGGGGTCGGGTGGTAACTCGCGAGGGTTTTGACTATGGGTGAATTCTGGGGGGGGCTTGTGTGGTGATTTACATTATTCACCCACGGACCTATGGGTTGGGGTATTGTTCCGCACGGACATTTGAGTTAGCCGGACTTCCTGTTTACCCCGGTCTTGCTTCCCGGGCTTGAAGTGTTTACATTTGTGTTAATGCTAAATAGAAGTCTAGCTTGTACCTTTGATGCCCCGCCTCCGACTCCCGTCTCTCAGCACTACAATATACAGAATATATTATAAATACATGTTGGCAATAATTGATTGTTGAGATTTTACATTCATTCATATTAATGTTTGAATTACTTTATGACCTTTGTACTAGTCTAGTTCCCTTATTCTTTATCAAGTAATATTTTAGATGCGTTTACTTTATTATTGAACATATTTGTTATTGATCTTTTAATGAATTATTCTCCCGCAATTTGAATTAATCCAAAGTGTTTTATTTGCTTTTTACACATTTAAAAAGAAAAGGTGAATAAATGAGCACATTAAAACTAAATGATCAATGTATGACTAGTGCCTACATGTATGGTTAATATTTAAATCAGTAGCCTACATTAAATGGCTTATTATTCAATGTATGTATTTTTCTAAATATATTTATTTTGGTAGGTTTGCTCTTCCGTGATAAACTATAACTATTATAATTAAGTACATTTGTCTTTACATACTTAGAGATATGAATGCAGTACTTTAACTTGTAATGGAGTATTTTCACAGTGTGGTGTTTGTACTTTTACTTCAGGATCTACTACCTGCAGCAAGTGCTGATAAAGGGTCTAAAGTGTTATTACCGTGATAATAAAGTGTTACTGAAGAGTAAAGGGAACAGACCTGCTCTGTGGATCCGAAGCTGAGGCTGTAAAACAGCGTCCAGAAGCTTCTGGAGTCTCTTGTTCTCCTCTTTGGAAAGAAGCAGCTCCTCCTCGAGCTCTGCTATTGTTTGTTCAAACAGAGCAAATATCTCTTCGGAAGCAGCAGCAGTGAGTCGCTGCTTCTTCAACGACAGCAGCATCTGGACTTTACTCATGTTTCCTAGATCACCTTTCCCTGCAGACTCCGTTAAACACACCGTTTCTCTCTCCGTCAAACTCTCAATCTGACGAGTGTTGCTCACGTGTTTCCAGCTAGCATGCTAAACTAGCTCCTGAAGTCCGAGGTAAACCAACCTGTAGGTGCATTACCGCCACCAACTGGACTGGAGTGTGGACAAGAGACTAAGCAGGAAACAATAAACAAAGAACCAAAACTCTAGATTATTTTAAATGTATCAATTCCTCTTAGAAACGTAATAATCTCTCAATACATATTGCCTGATGTTTTCCCTAACAGCCCTGATAGCAACAAGTCATGGATGTTGCTTTCTTCGGTGTCTGGAAAAGCACATTTCTCTGAGTTCTATATTTCCTGCAAAGCAGTAAAACATGCTCAACAGTTTCTGGCTGGCTGCAGTGTGTACACTTTCCGGTTGGATGCTTTCCTGTTATACTGAAAGTATGATTGAGACCTGTATGACCTATTCTCATCTGAGAAATGACATGTTCCTCCCTTCTTTTAAACCCACCTTCCTTCCATCCCCCACATACCTTTGAATGTTATAAAGATGTCTTCCTGTATCACTAAGGTCCCAAGGATCTTGCCATGCTGTTTGTGCATATTTCTGAATGAATGTTTGAACCTCCGCTTTGCTGAGTGGAACTTCTATGTCTATGTTCAAACTCCTGAGTGTTTGTTTGGCCAGAATACCCCCCTGTTCGTTACCCTCCACGCCAACATGAGCAGGAACCAGAGGAAACGGGTTGCTATGCCTTTGATTTGCATTTTATATAACATTAGAAATAATTTTATTGTTGTATGTCTGATTTTAGAAGTATTTTACAGTGTATGGAAGGAGAGCAGCAGGGGAGAGGCTACCACGAATTGGATCTCTCGCCCTAAATTGTTGGTTGGGTCATTGCAGTGTGTGTGTGTGCTGTGTGTGTTCATGTTGCCTAGTTGTGTGCCTCCGGCAGAGGGGGTTTGCATGCCGTGTTCTTGGTGTGGTGTGCCGCGCTAAACGCTAGTAAAACTAGCCCTGCTGAAGTGTATTTAAAAGTGGACTCCACAGTCTAGTGGGGGTTTCTGGAGCCCCGTGGACTCGCTTCCTCTTCTCTCCTCTCCTCTTACCAATCAACTGTGTTGTAAAATAAGCATTGCCCTATATTTTGTACAAAGCTGCCTCTGTATTTATTGGAAGGTTCTGACAAAGTGGTTCCTGCCACACCTGAAGCGAATCCAACATATATTACAATATCTTGCAAAAATAATTCTGGACTATGCGTAGTAGTGTCTCTACTTTAAAGAGTCCTCTCCTGCTGATGTTCAGGTGTATATCAGTATGTAGTGTCTCTACTTTAAAGAGTCCTCTCCTGCTGATGTTCAGGTGTATATCAGTGTGTAGTGTCTCTACTTTAAAGAGTCCTCTCCTGCTGATGTTCAGGTGTATAGCAGTATGTAGTGTCTCTACTTTAAAGAGTCCTCTCCTGCTGATGTTCAGGTGTATATCAGTATGTAGTGTCTCTACTTTAAAGAGTCCTCTCTTGCTGATGTTCAGGTGTATATCAGTATGTAGTGTCTCTACTTTAAAGAGTCCTCTCCTGCTGATGTTCAGGTGTATATCAGTATGTAGTGTCTCTACTTTAAAGAGTCCTCTCCTGCTGATGTTCAGGTGTATATCAGTAAGTAGTGTCTCTACTTTAAAGAGTCCTCTCCTGCTGATGTTCAGGTGTATATCAGTAAGTAGTGTCTCTACTTTAAAGAGTCCTCTCCTGCTGATGTTCAGGTGTATATCAGTATTTATTACATGGCTTAGTTGAATGACGATTCTTATAAACACCTGGGCAAATGGAAAGATGGATTTTCTGAATCCTTATACAATATCCTTTCCAAAAATGTATAGTATTGCAAATCCCCACAAAAGTATAAGTGAACCTGACTATGAGGCTGTATAGTTTGAACCAGCTGATCAGAGGACACCCTGATGCAGATGTTTGCAGCACATTAAAACTCTTTTCCGTCCCTTCGGTCTGCTTTTGTGTAACTTTAGTCCACAACCCTTTCTGTTAATCTCTTTCCATCCGTCCCTTGATCCTGCTTCGTAGCGGTGATGTTATCGAGTATTAATAAGCTCTGAAAGGTCCCAATTTAACCTGCCGACGTAAAGATTGTACCTTTGAAGATTGGTCGGATGTTTAAAATAAAATAAATGTAAACCAGTGAATTATTGATTATATCTTCGAAGGAGGATGTGGCTGAGTGGGCTAGTGCGTTGATATTCTAATCAGGGTTGAGCAAATTTGAGTCCCACTGCAGTCAGCATGTCATTGTGTCCCTGAAGACACTTCACCCCAAATTGCTCCGGTGGGGAATGCTCACAGTACTGAATGTCGCTTTGGATAAAAGGGTCTAACAAGTGACAAGATTACTCCGGAGGGAAATAACTGTCCCAATGTAACGAGAGAAGGTAAGAACCCAGTAAAAGTGTGGACCATTTCTTTCAATGAAATCATCCCACCCATTTGGATTGGGAAAACGTTTAAGCAACTCTTTGCTGTCCTCTCCTGCTTTAAGGTACATACTCACACTTAGGAAGGGCCACACCTCAAAGCAGATTCTAGAATACTCTGGGATCTCTTGAACAGATTTAGTCATTTGTCTGCCATAACCTGTTCACCCCTGAGCCTGTTTTACAGGTCTCGGGCTCGAAAATGACATTCCCAGAACAAACTAGAAAATGCATTTCCTGCAGAAAATGCTTGCGAATGCTGTAAACTGAGATATCCGGTTGAGAGACCGTACAGCTGTGGCCAGTGTGTGGGAAGATGGCGCCTGTGTCGGCTCGCCGCTCCCTCAGCTCTCTACCTTTAGCTATCCTGTTTTGTTGTATGCATGTCAGAATGTCTCTGCTCTGCTCGTCTACGATCGCCAAGCTCTCCTGCACCTCAGACCTTCACTGGAGTTGATATTGCAGCCCAAACCTACATCGGGCAACCATAAATCGTCCCCCCCCTCCCTCTACTGTCGGATATTCCCACCTACCTGCGCCAGTTGCCCTGCATCCTGCCTCGCCGAAAGCGCTTTAGACGACGGGGAAAGCGTGGTGGTGCACTGGTCCATCTTAAGGCATATCTGACGGCTTCTTCTGGGACTTATCCACGCTTCGGATGCCATGGCCCTCCCGCTGCACGCCATGTGAGGGATCGGTGGATCCGCCCTGTTTTTCCGGAGCTGCGGCCTCTTCTGGGCCCGCTGACAGCTCCTCCTGCCAGACTGAATGCGCACGGCGTTCAACACGCACATCTTCGTCAGCTGAGAGGCACTACACATTCGGCAAGCCCGGAGCGAAAACTTTGCATGGCTTTGCTAAATGCTAGGTAGATAGCAAACAAAACGCTCCTGCTAAATGACTTCTTCACCTCTCGTGAACTGGATTTGATGTTCCTGACGGAGACCTGGGTCCACGCTGGCGAGTATACACCGTTCTCTGAACTTCTCCCTCTTGACTGTACATTCTTCAGCTCCCCCCGTGCCACCGGCCACGGTGGGGGCCTAGCATCAGTGTTTAGAGCTAGCCTCCAATGCCGATTGCTTCACCCTGTAACTAGCTATGCTAGCTTTGAGTTACAGCTTTTTGAACTGAACCCGGACTCGCCTATACTCTGCGCAGTCGTGTATCGTCCGCCAAAGTGCAATAAGCATTTCATCATAAATGACTTTTATGACTTTCTGTCCGGGATCATGGTGAAATATGATCGTGTTTTGATCTCCGGAGACTTCAATGTCCATGTGTGTTGCAAGTCCAAACCTCTGGTTAGGGACTTTTTAAATCTCCTTGATTCTTTTGGTCTCGTTCAGTCCGTGGCTGGCCCAACACACGAATCCGACTGGTGCTGCGTCATTGCGCCATCGTTTGCGTCATGACGCAACCGTTTGCGTGCCTGCTTCATAAAGCCAAACCGTGCGGAAACCCCTCACAGCTGACACCGACAACAACAACAATGGCCGATTGTGCTCCAGCTTCCTCTGTACCTCTTCGGAAGACCAGATCCCCAGTAGGTAGCTGGTCTCTTCAGTGGACCACTGCTGCTTGTCAAGTTTCTTCATCGTTGTGTACAAACTGGATAAAATGCGGGCTTGTTGTTGTTGTTCAGGAGTTGATCCCGCCCCTGCCCCTGCCTCGACGTAAGCGTGACGTATGTGGTGCTTTTGCTCTGGCCGGACAATTTTTTGGTGATTGAAACAAACCGGATTCCGGAGCTAAGAGGCTGCTCCGCTGCGGTGTAAACAGGAAAAGCCGGTGCTTTTCAAGCTCCAGCTCCGAACCGGCCCTGAAACACCGTTGGTGTGTATGAGGTATCAGAGATGTTTTCGAATCAGTTGGAACAAGTATTTTATTACTTATAAATACCTCTCTTAGCTCAGGATGTGTCCCAGCTGCCTTCAAACATGCCGTGGTGCAGCCACTACTTAAAAAGAAAAATCTCGACCCTTCCATTCTCGAAACTTTTAGGCTCATCTCCCAGCTACCCGGTTTATCTAAAGCCCTGGAGCGAGTAGTCTACATCCAGCTGCAGTCTTTTTTTAACCATTCATGGCATCTATGAAAAGTTTCAGTCTGGCTTCAAATTGCCCTTGCATGGTTCAGGTCCTACCTGACAGACCGTAGCTTCTCAGTGCAGCTAGGTGCCTTCTCCTCTGCCAAAGCCCCTCTTACCTGTGGGGTTCCCCAAGGCTCGATTCGGGGCCCCGTCCTTGTTCTACTGTACATACTGCCCCTAGGTTCAATTCTCACAAACCACAACATCCCCTTCCACGCCGACGATGTACGGATCTATCTGCCACTCAATTCAAATGTCAACTCATTACAGCTATTGATGGACTGCTTAGCAGAGATCAAATCCTGGCTGAGCCAACATTTCCTCAACCTCAATCAGAGCAAGACTGAGGTTATCTTTTTTTGGACCCCAACCTCCAGCCTCCTAGGTTGATATTCTGGGCTCCCTCAAAAATAATATCCTCCCCTCTGTCACGAACCTTGGAGTGACCTTCAATCGCGCTTTTAAATTCGATAAGCAGGTCAGCAGCGTAGTCAAAACCTGTTTTGTTTTTTTATAAATACGACTATTGGCCAAGACCAAGTCGTTTTTATCTTTTAAAGACCAGGAAAGGGTTATTAACGCCTTTGTTACCTCGAGGTTGGACTACTGCAACGCTCTGTACATGGGTATGGACCAGGCCTCAATTAAACGCCTGCAGCTAGTGCAGAACGCAGCTGCACGTCTTCTGACTGGCCACAAAAAGCGTGACCACATCACCCCAATTCTGGCCTCACCTCAATGGCTTCCAATTCGGTTCAGAATTGATTTTAAACTCCTTTTATTTGTTTTTAAAGCATTAAATGGGCTGGCTCCTCCTATATAGCTGAACTCCTCCATCGCTACACCCCAGCCAGAGCTTTAAGGTCTGCTGACCAGCTGCTGCTGATAATGCCCAAGACCAGGCTCAAAACCCAAGGGTACCGAGCCTTCGCAGCAGCGGGCCCTAGGCTCTGGAACACTCTATGTGAGGTCGGCCCGGACCCTAGGGGTTTTTAAATCTACTCCTAAAAACACACTTCTTCTCCCTGGCCTTTTAGTCAAGAGCGGAGCACGACTCCTGACATTTACCTGTTTTTTACATATCTGTTGTAATTTATTGTGTTTTTATGTGATTGTAGTATTTATTACATGTACAGCACTTTGGCCCGACCAAAAATCACTTTTAAACGTGCTTTATAAATACAATTTTATTTTATTAGACAGTACACCTCAAATACATCACTACACAACCTGTGGTATTTGAAAAGAAGGGAATGACATGTTGCAAAACACAACAGATATGCAGGGTTGCGAGTCTGTTTCTAAGGCCATTTTATTTTTCATTTTAACAAGAGAATAGGATCAAACTGAAAACATCGTAAATGTGTTCTAGATACATGAAGCCTTGGTTCTTTTAGACCAGAACAGACTGCTAACTCAACAGGAACTATCAACAATATCCCAATCAAAGTTTAAAGTCACAACATTTTATTAAATAAGCAGATTATTGGAGAAACTACTCTGCAGATTAATGAACAGTGAAACTCGCTCATGGACTTTAAGGTGAATACTTTAAGAAAAAGTTTCCCCACACTCTTAACACCACTATGGTTTTAAGAGTGTGTGAAGATGAAGATGTGATTTGAGAGAACCTGATCTAGTGAACGTTTTCCCACACTCTTCACAACGGTACGGTTTTTCTCCAGTATGAACAAGTTGATGTGTTTTGAGAGCACTTGATGTAGTGAACTTTTTCCCACACTCTTCACGGCAGTACGGTTTTTCTCCAGTATGAACAAGTTGATGTGTTTTGAGATTACTTGATGTAGTGAAAGTTGTCCCACACTCTTCACACGAGTACGGTTTTTCTCCAGTATGAATACGGCGATGTGATTTGAGAGCACTTGATGTAGTGAAAGTTGTCCCACACTCTTCACAGCTGTAAGGTTTTTCTCCAGTATGAATACGTTGATGTGATTTGAGAGCACTTGATTGAGTGAAAGTTTTCCCACACTCTTCACAGCTGTACGGTTTTTCTCCAGTATGAATAGTTGATGTGATTTGAGAACACCTGATGTACTGAAAGTTGTCCCACACTCTTCACAGCTGTAAGGTTTTTCTCCTGTGTGAATAAGCAGGTGGCGCTTTAAATGTCCAGATGTTGTAAAGGATTTGTCACATTGCTGACAGCTGTGACGTCTCTCTCTTCCTTTCGGTTTCTAGAACAGACGACAGAGAAAGAGAGAAAGTCAATCTAAAAAGCATAAATACACAAGTTAACACAATAAAAACTCACTTAATATAAACCTCGAGTCAACTTATCAACCGTTTGTGTTTGTTATATATTGTTTATTATATTTGATACAGTAATACAGCTAACCAAAAATAGTAATATAAAATATATATAAATAAAATAGTAAAATAGTAAAATAGTAATATAAAAATAGTAATATTCTAACCAAATATACCAGAGGTGGGGGACTCGAGTCACATGACTTGACATCTTTTTTTATTTGAGACTTGCTTGACTAACATTGATAAAAGACTCGACTTGACTTTGAATTCATGACTTGAGACTTGACTTAGGCGTGAGACAGATGACTCGAAAGGACTTTACTTTTTAAAATAAAATATTATATATTAATAATAATTAATATTAGTACGAAGCCCCTAGAGGGCAATGAACAAAAAAAAAGAGAACATATCTCGTTCGCAGGAGAAAGTAGGAAGTGGAGCGCACAGCAGACAGCCGTTTCATTGCAGACCGTTATGTTTATGTGGGGAAATACATACATTATTTGAGATACATTTCAAACTCAGACTTCATTTTAGGGACATTTCAGCCAGGGATGTAGAGTTATTTGTTCAAGCACCGGATCGGCAAAACAGGAGAGTCTGTGAACCAGTCTGCCTTGACCTATGTATTCATGTCTGTGACTCAGTATCTGCTGCCCACAGCTGTTTTATAGAAGGAAAACCTCCTTCACTTCATGAAATCTCTGCAGCACCAGGAGGCAGTAACGTGTAACTCAGCAGCATCTCAGAAGAGCAGCACCAGCTGCAAAGAGCTGTGCCTTCACTGTGTTTACCTTCATTAGAACAGCTAACGAGCGACCGCAGGCTGCTACATATATATATATATATATATATATATATATATCCGTTAGCGCAGCTAGCTAGCACCAGATGCTAACAACAACAATGCACATAAGGTCTCTCTCTCGCTCGCTCGGCCCACACACACCCCCACACAAAAACGACGCCAGATATCACTGTAGTCTATATTTCTGTATATATTTTTGAACATCTAGTGTATTCATCATTTTCCTACACATGTATTCACGGGTCTCTAACCTGCAAGTTGCTCTTTAACACTCAGTTAATGGGGCTCATTCACTGGAGCTTACTTACACAAACAACAATCAACTTAATTATTACATTCAAATGATGTACATTCACTTTGGATCATAACTAGGGTTGCAAAGGGGCGGAAAGTTTCCGGTAAATTTCCGGAAAGTTTCCATGGGAATTTAAGCTGGTGAATTTTGGAAATATTCGATGCAAAATTAAACAAACATGACATTTCAACAGATCTTTTTTTTTAAAAGTAGAACAGAACAAGTTTTAATTATTTTATTGACCAATTATTTGTTTCATTGAAGAACGAAAACAGGAATGTTGAGTTAAATATTACTCCTCTGTGCATGTGATGGAGGAGTGCACAGTGCCTGTAGGGGGTGTGGTCCCAATAGCCATGCAGTGAGCAGTGTGCTGGCATGGATATTCAACTGTACTTGAACGGCATCCGTTTGTTTTAGTCAAGATTATGCTAAAATATACTTTCCCCAACTATATTTAAGTTCCCTACGAAGAGCCAACCTTCAATTTTGAAAATTCCCAGTTTATTCCCATGGAAAGTTTCCATCTTTGACAATTCCCGGAATTTTGCAACCCTAATAATAACACGGGAGAAATGAGCGGAAGCGCTCTCTTTTCCTCTCTCCCTCTCCTGACAGCCTGTCAGTATCTCATGCAGCTCACTGATCCAGTAATGAGTGACCCGACAGTGAAGAATAAATATATGTATATCTAGTGTAGCTAGTTCCAGAGGTAGATCAAATAGCTAAGTGTGTTAGGTCTAACTCTTGTGTGTTTCGCTCTGCTTACCGGTGCAGCGGGCGGAGCTGCAGGATTTCTGCCTCACGTTGCATACCGCTATTTTACTGTCTTTTTCGGACACCTTAAAATACTGCCAGACCGGTGAAGCCATTCTGGTGAGCTTGTTTTGCCGCAAACAGAGAAAAGTGTCATGTATTTTACATCATGCAATCGGCTCTCGCGATCGGCATGTTTAGAGAGCACCGATCGATCGGAGCATCCCTAAAGACTATATTAACTTTTGTGTTCCCACTAAAGAAATACAAATCTATCCAAGTAATGAATCATAAAGGACATTAAAAAAAGTTATAAAAACCAGGAAAATAGCTATGGGAGCACTTGGACAGAGAAAGAACTGAAAGTCAAATTGAGGGAATCAAAACTGGCACACAGAGAGCTTTTGGGAAATGCTTTTAAAGCCAAAGACCCCAAAAAAGTGTGGGACACCATGAGAACCATGACAGGAATTACCTCTTCAGCTAAACCTATTGTGACGGACAAGACATACTTGATCCATACCAATTTGCCTGTAAGCAAGGGGGTGGTACTGTTGCTACTCTGGGTCATATCATCACTAAACATTTAGATAAACGTCACACCTATGCAAGAGCCCTCTTCCTAGACTTCTCAGCAGCAACACAATACAAGCAGACATCTTGGTGTCAAGAATGGCCAAAATGGAAGTAAATCCATACCTGATTTACTGGTATGCCGCTTTCCTCACCAGGAGAGAGCAACCCGTGAAGGTTAACAAAACCCTGTAATCTGCCATCACAAACAATGTAGGGGCCCCCAGGGCCGCAGGAGTTCAGCTGTGCTCTTAGCTTCTTTTGATGACTTTACTGAGCTGCTGTCTATAGTGTATACTATTGGTATTGTTCATGAAGCATTATCCAAGTTAGATCCTAGGAAACAGGCTGGCCCGGACAACGTAGAACCTTTCTTTTTAAAGATAGCTGCAGATTTTATTGCTCCACCTCTTACTTCTCTTTTTAACCTCTCCCTCAGCACGAACACAATTCCAAAAGTGTGGAAGTCTGCTTATGTCTTGCCTTTACTGAAAGGAGGGGAGGCAACTATTTTAAATAACTATAGGCCAATCTCTAAATTGTCGGTTCTGGCGAAGGTGCTCGAACGCCTTGTGAGTGAACAAGTAAAGGAGTTTTTATCTATAAATGATATCCCGTCTGAGCATCAGTTTTTAAAGGTCGGTTGGATGCGAGTCAATCGGAAGCTATTGGTACCTGCTCATATGGATAATTATGCTGTACGATGTCCTTTTGTTGTTCTGTTTATGTTGTTCTGTTTCATGTGGAACTACTTGAGCAGGTCTCCCTTGAAAAAGAGATCAATGATCTCAATGGGATTTATCTGTATAAATAAAGGTTTGAAATGAAAGTGTGTCAAATACTTGTTAGCTGGAGTAATCTGCAAATATAATTGTTTTTACTTTATTTTTGAATTGTTGATGACGTGTAATACTTGAAAGGTCTGGGTGAAGTCCATTCCACGTTCTAACTCTGATTATGGATAAGCTGTGTGATTTGATGGTTGTTCTACAGGGCTTGCTACACAACCAGTTAGGATGCCTGGTTGGGTATTTCCTGACTGTGGTTTGGAACTGGTTTTGAATGTTAGTAGGCATTTTGTTATGGTAAATGCTGTGCATAATCAGTACTAGGGCTGCACGGTATTGAAGAAAACTGACATCGCGATTCCCCCCCCCTCTGCAGTATATATTGTGTTTTATTTAACCTGTTAAAGTCCCGGCGGTGTCTCAGGGGATCGTAATATTTAGGAACCTATTAATGTGTTATATCAGATTAACGGGAATAATCTCAGCTAACTGACGATACAAACCATGTTTACCAAAACAAAACACAAGTCTCATAAGACGCATCTAAATGACCCCTGAGCGAAAAAATGCTAACGCACTTTGGCACAGAACTCAAGATAAAAGTACCCTTACTACTTATCGTAGCTGCACATACAAGATATCCGATTAAAGCTGAGGTTCCACAGATTATTTAGGTATATAGTATCATTACTGAATGATCTATGAGTATTTTATTCTGTACACACTGTGAAGACCACTGAGACAAATGTAACATTTTTGATATTGGGCTATAAATAAACATTGATTGATTGATTGATCTGAACTCGGACAGGGGAAGCAAACACAGACATCACAACACGTACCTTTACGTAGCTTCTAGGGGAGATGTCTCACCGTAGCTGTCAATCTGATCAAAAGACGTGTTCAATGGCATTACAACCTGAAAAAACGCGGCCATAGGGTTTTAACGTCTCTGTATAAAAAAATGATTTAATTTATAATCCATAATTCCATTTGTATGTAAATATCGCAGAGCAAAAGTTAGCTGCTAATGGTAGCCACCAGAGTGGCTGCTTCCGGTGCTTGGCTATGCGGCAGTCCAGCGCAGTCTAACACACACACACACATTACCAAATAAGGAGTGAGAGTGACGCGTAGCCAAAACCGGAAGCTGCATACACTCTGGTGGCTACCATTAGCAGCTAAGTGTTGTGCTCCGATTTTTACATAAAAATGGAATTATGGATTATAAACAATTGCTTCAAAGCCACAGATACATGATCAACCTATGGATCAACCGATTCAGCCACGTTCTCGTTTTAATGCCCTTGAACACGTCTTTTGATCAGATTGACAGCTACGGTGATACATCTCCCCTAGAAGCTACGTAAAGGTACGTGTTGTGATGTCTGTGTTTGCTTCCCCTGTTGCGAGATCGGATCGCTTAGATACTATACTTAAATAATCTGTGGAGTCTCAGCTTTAATCGGATATATTGTATGTGCAGTTTCGATAAGTAATAAGGGTATCTTTATTTTGAATGCTGTGCTAAAGTGCGTTAGCATTTTTTTTTATAAAATGAATAAAACCGCACGTCCCTGCGGTGTGAATACCGCGCATGCGCATACCGCGGTTATCGCCATGACACGGTATATCGTTCAGCCCTAATCAGTACTGTTTTAAGCTTTACTATATCAACACATTTGAATAGATTGAGTTTTATCAAATATGAGAGTTGTGTGTTCATATTTACCAACACCACAGACTATTCGTAATACTTTTTTTTTAGACGTTATTATTTTTTGTAGATTTGTTGCGTACGTGTTTCCCCATATTTCGGAGCAGTAATAAAGGTAAGGGAGAAATAGACTGTTATAAAGAGTTCGGAGTATTTTTTTCCTCGAGAATGTTCTTAGTACGATACAAAATACCTATTATTTTTAACAGTTTAGTTTGTACATCATTTATATGGTGCTTCCAGTTGAGTTTTTCATCAACAATGAGTCCTAAAAATGTACATACACCAACTTTCTCTATCTCAGTATTGCAAATTGCTGGCGGTGAAAAGAATCCCACCAGACTGCTTCGCCCCTCCAGCAGAGGGATGTCCGTCTCCTGTTTCCTCATTTCAAGCGATAAAAACTCTTCTGGACGCCCTCGGCTCGAGTCCAGGGCGTTCCGAGCGTAATAAGGGCGTCAAATGACGGCAAGACGCCCGCCTGGCGGAAACGCTGGAATTAGGAATATATTGTGATGAAGTGCACACTGACCTGAGCTCCAGGAGTCTCCTCGTTCTCCTCCATGCTGCTCTCAGTGCTCCTTCTCCGGCTGGGTCTCTGAAATAATCAACACAACGACAGCTGACACAAAACAAGACAACTCAATACAACCGACAGACACAACAAAACTAATCCACAGCTACTTCGTAGGTTCATAGCAGAGGTGAGAAGTAACCAAGTACATTTACTCAAGTACTGTACTTAAGTACTATTTAGAGGTACTTTTACTTTACTTGCATATTTCCATGTAATGCTACTTTGTCTGCGACAATAGGAGACAGTAATAAAGCTGCTTCTCTGAAGAGGAGAAACTCACAGCTGCAGGACTCTGTAAGTCAGGAGGAGACTAGAAACAACAAGTCAATAAACGGAGGCTTCATCCTGTAACATAAAGGAGTTACCTCACAGAAACCAGTATGCTAACGGCAATAAAGAAGAGTTACCGTGCTGACACAATATGCTGAAGGCACAAGGGGAGCGTTTACTCAAACTAAACGGTATGCACATAACTTATGAATAAACTGTGGGATAAATAATGTTAGAGAAAGAAGGTATCACACACACACACACACACACACACACACACACGCACACACACTTTTAAGCTGGAAACACTGAGAAGACCACAGAGCTGCTTCAGGTCCTCTCTGGATATCGTTGATAAATCATACACTTTGGGGAAAAAGGCTAGGTAAAAAAATAATCCTCTAGTTATTAACATTACATGCACATGACTTTAACCATTACGATACCAAGTTGGTTTTCTGTGTAAATTATGATTTATACAATACAAATATTTAGATATAATTCATCATAATCTGTGTAGCAACTCACATTCTCACTTACAGCTCACAGTTTGTTCACTTTTATTTCATTAAAATGACTTTATTCACATAGAAAGTGACATTAACGGTTGTTTGAACCACGGTTATAACGCTATCTGTGTCATTAACTATCACTAAGTTAACACAGAAAGCAAACATTAGCCAGTGAGACTGTTTAATGTACTCCATGTATACAGTATTTTCTGTATATTGTGTATTCTTTAGATACTCTAGTGATATGTGTCCCGTGTGTAAACTTTATTTAAATAATGTAAGTATTTAAATAAAGTATATCTATTTATCTAATGAGCTAAACCGTCGCTTAGCTTAGCGCTAGCTGCTAACTGAAGAACCCCATTCATTTCAATGGGAAAATGAATGATCTTGCCATGCTGTTTGTGCATATTTCTGAATGAATGTTTGAACCTCCGCTTTGCTGAGTGGAACTTCGATGTCTACGTTCATACTTCTGAGTGTTTGTTTGGCCAGAATATCCCCCTGTTCGTTACCCTCCACACCAACATGAGCAGGAACCAGAGGAAACGAGTTGCTATGCCTTTGATTTGCATTTTATATAAAATTAGAAATATTTCATTTATTATGTCCGTTCTAGAGGAAGATCTGCCTGATCGTATACTCGATAATGCTGAAAAGCTGTCAGATGCAATTACACTATGTATTTCTTTCTCCTCTATCCATTTCAATGACGACACAATGCCAACAACTCTGTGGTCAACACACTCTGACGGCCCCGACACACGGCGGCGTGCGTTGCCGCTTGGCGGTGGGCGTGTCTTGAGCTTGGGGAGTCAACGCGAGCAGCCCGACCAACAACCAACCACATGAATGTCCCGCCCCGGACATACAAAGCAAAGCATTCATGCTCCATCCATGCTGGCTAAATATACTGTCTGCTTGCTAGCTGTCCATTCAAACGAAGTACACTGGATATAAACTCCCCAAACAGGTGAACACCTACCAGTTTCCCCCACTGTCTCTGCCACCTCCCCCCATGCCTGGCTCCTCCGGTTTGTATCCCTGTATGTTCCCTACCGCCACGATCATTTTCTCCTCCTTTTGTTGACATATGGAAATAACTGCGGTCTGGCTCTCCCAACATACACCCGGTTTGATTGGCTACTGCTTGTACTGTCAGATTTACATACGAGGGATTTGATTGGCTGACGCCTCCGTCGAGGTGGCAAAAGTAGAACATGCTCTACTTTTCCAGCGAGCACCTCGAGAGAAGCTACGCTTTGCTCCCACAATGCAGTTCGGCGAATCGTGACGTCACCCCATTCAAAGTGAATGGGCAGAAGCGTTGAAGCGGCAACGCACGCCACCGTGTGTAGGGGCCGTCACTCCCTAAGCGTCCAGGAGCGACGTTTGGTCAGTGTCCGTGGCGTCCAATTGTGACGCTCCTAGGCTCCTTCAGTGTCATAAAGGGACGCAAATATCTTTCAACTGATTGCAATGTATTCCCATCTGCGTCGGGATTTGACGCTCATGGAAGCACGGCATTCGTTTGTGTCGGCTGCCCTTAAAGGCAATGTGAGCGTCCATTCTCATTGGATAACGGAGAATTGTACACCCGGAAGTAAGTATTCCCCTTACTGTCGAATTTACAGTGATATCTGCACTACTCATCGATTAAAAAACACCAGATTATCCTTGTTAATTACACAACATTGATTGGTTTAAATTGTGTGCAATGCTTTTGTATTTTCCCCCTTCGATTCAGAGAAACAAATATTTGTTCTGAGTAAAGGATGGCAGAAGACACTACACTACCCAGAATCCCCAGCTATCGTTTGGCCTACACCATGTGCCCTGTTTGACAAACCCCGTTTTTTTTTCACCATTCATTCCGATGGCTGGCGTCTATGTCACGTGATCTTCACATTTCTCCCTGCAGAAAAAGAAAACATGGCCGCACTTCGTTTTATTCTCGGTGGAAAATGTCTATTTTAAAGTTAGTTTGGCCATTAAAATGCGTTTTGATGTCATTTGATGCGAGAAATATGAGTTGTTGTTTCAGATTATGTGTGCAGTGGATGTACATGATCTTTAGTTTGCTAGTTATTACGAAGATTACTTCAGGAAATCGCGACGTTTTCATTGTTACCAAGGTGGTTGCTAGGGACGCTGCTATTGATATTATTTATGTTATGTTGTGTAACTGTTTAATGGTGTTATCTTTATTGCTACCCCCTTCCCCGTCAATGTATAGTGTTGGTCCACAGCGCAAACATATTAGTTTAACACAATCCGCATCTAAAGATAGCCTACGTTATTTTCCCCTGTGCAATTCCAGTCTCACATCTCAGAGCACATCGTCATTAACAAATACCGGAAACAGACCGAAAATATTTTAAAAATAAAAATAATACTTTATTCCGAGTGTGCTTGCTTTTCTCTTTGAAAGTCATCACATAACGGCATTGTAATACACGGTTCGGCTGCATTAAATATTACATATCTGCCGTAGTTCTGTATTTATAGCCCTGATGAGAAGACTTCTAGACAAACATGAGGAACTGAAAACGTGACGTGGATCATAAATATATCAGCCATTAAACAACATCTTATATTTCTTTTCACACATTACGTCTCCTTGCAGTATCAACACTAATTCGGCTGACTTTTATATTTGATCCAATTGGTAGATAGGCTGCATTTACACCATAAAGGTGCAGAGATGATATAAAGAGACACCTAGTGGTTAAAGCATGTTATTGAATTTCATTATTTTTATTATTAGATATTAATAGAATCCCTATAAAGTATATTCATTACTCGTTATTCTCTACTAATAGTTAATTAAAGACTGTATATAATGACTATTTTGCACATCCCGTTCAAGATTTCAAGATGTTCTAAGGTTTATTGACATATCATATAGGCCTACACAACTATGGTGTAGTTCTGCACTGAATGAACAACTTGCAGGGGTTGCAGGTTCCTCAACAGTGCATTACAAGACATCTATCAATATGTGTGCATACCTCCAGCAATGTTAACTATGTTGAAGCACTTATTTTAACTGATATTATACATAATGTATTATACTCTTGTATGCAGATATTTCATCTCCGGCCTTGTCAGGTATTGAACAATCAATAAATAAAGAACACAGAATTGTTAAATATAAAACACAGAATGTGTGTGATTATACTAAATGATTTTCAAATAAACACCACTGCATATCTAACTGTTACACATGCTGATGGAACGCAAATGTTTCCAGCTTGGGATCAATAAAGTATATCTTATCTTAAGCTGATCGATGGCTACTGCCATATTTGCAAAATGTGCATCTGAACCTTGACAAGTGCATGTTTCAGGCTTATCAATTAATGTAATGTAATGTAATGTTATGAATTAACAACAGGAGGGGTCACAAACATAAGTCCAGCTGTTAAATAAAGCTCTTCTGACCTTAGCTGGCATGTGGGTATATATATTAATGCTGCCCATTATGGGCACAAGCAATTTCCACCCATTTATTAATTATATGTTTTAAATTTGAGTGTTTCCTAATTCCTATCCCCTATACCTCCAGGGATGTACACAGTTTAATACTGGCAACTTCTTATTATGGGAAATACGAAAACGTCTTTTAAAACTACAACTCCCAGTAGAGACGTGTAGAGAACATGTTGCGAAACACAATAGCCAGCATGTGTAGTTCTGGGGACGGGGTGGGGGAGGGGGGGGACCGGTGGACCCATTCAAATCCAGTTTTGGACAGTCTGCCGTGGTTCCATCCCATTTCAAGTGCTGTTCGAGAATCGGCTTAACCCTCGGAGCACACTCTCCAATCACAGAGCTTGAGGACTATCACGGGGTTTGTCAAACAGAGCACAAGGTGTAGTCCAAACGATAGCTGGGGATTCTGGGTAGTGTAGTGTCTTATGCCATCCTTTACTCAGAAAAAATATTTGTTTCTCCGAATCGAAGGGGAAAAATACAAAAGCATTGAACCCAATTTAAACCAATCAATGTTGTGTAATCAACAAGGATAATCTGGTGTTTTTTAGTCGATGAGTAGTGCAGATATCACTGTAAAATCAATCGACAGTAAGAGGAATACTTACTTCCGGGTGTACAATTCTCCGTTATCCAATGGGAATGGACGCTCACATTGCCTTTAAGGGCAGCCGACACGAACGAATGCCGTGCTTCCATGAGCGTCCAATCCCGACGCAGATGGGAATACATTGCAATCAGTTGAAAGCTATTTGCGTCCCTTTATGACACTGAAGGAGCCTAGGAGCGTCACAATTGGACGCCACAGACACTGACCAAACGTCGCTCCTGGACGCTGGGAGTGAGAGTGTGTTGCTGTGGTGTATACTGACACATGGTCTGTTGCCCTTTTCTCTATATGTGTATTCCTCACTGGGATATAAGCTGCTGCCCCTGCACGCCCTGCCTCTGGATCTTTGGAGCCATCTGTAAATATGATTGTTGAGTCTGAGGGATATCTTGCAAAAAAAATTCTGGACTATGTGCCTCTTCTTCTTCTTCTTCTTCTTCTTCTTCTTCTTCTTCTTCTTCTTCTTCTGTGGTGGAGGTGTGTTTTTGAAGAGGGAAGAGGGATTTTCAATTGTATTTCGTTTTTTTTCTGTTTCAGTCGTTTCTTTAACTGTATGATCTCTCGTTGGGATATTTGTACTCTTTGCAAGTAAAGTTAATACTTTTTCGTGAGTGTTTTTCCGTGCCTCGTGGCGGGGACGGCGCCGCCGATGTCTCTGAGACACGGAGTGCGTTTGGTGGCTCAGGCCGCAAGCACAGCGGAGCAGGTGCTGCTGGCTGTGGGGGAGCTGGTCGGTCATGTAAACATCTCCTATGCTTCCCGCATGAACAAAGCGGTCTTTTGAAAGACCAGAAATATGTGAGGGAACTTATTGAGAGCGGATTAATGCTAAACGAGGAATATATTCAAGTTTCGCCGTTGGCGACACCGTCCACGCGGATCACTGTGTCTGGCGTTCCTCCGTTCATCCCGAATGAGGCGCTGGAACGGGAGCTGAAGCGTTTCGGTAAATTTGCCAGTAATCTCCGCACTGTTGCTCTGGGGTGTAAGGATGAAAAGCTAACACATGTCCAATCTCTGCGGAGACAGGTTTTCAAGTTTCTGACTTGTCCCACTCAGACACTGGATGTGTCTTTCCGGGTGAGGCATGAAGGGGTTTTTTTATATGGTTTATGCGAGCTCAGGGAACGTAAAGTGTTTTGAGTGCGGGGAGTCGGGTCACAAACGTGTTGCATGTCCGCAGAGACGGCACGCCGCTCCGACAGTATGTAGTGCCTCTACTTTAAAGAGTCCTCTCCTGCTGATGTTCAGGTGTATATCAGTATGTAGTGTCTCTACTTTAAAGAGTCCTCTCCTGCTGATGTGCAGGTGTATATCAGTATGTAGTGTCTCTACTTTAAAGAGTCCTCTCCTGCTGATGTTCAGGTGTATATCGGTGTGTAGTGCCTCGACTTTAAAGAGTCCTCTCCTGCTGATGTTCAGGTGTATATCAGTATGTAGTGTCTCTACTTTAAAGAGTCCTCTCCTGCTGATGTTCAGGTGTATATCAGTATATAGTGTCTCTACTTTAAAGAGTCCTCTCCTGCTGATGTTCAGGTGTATATCAGTATGTGTCTCTACTTTAAAGAGTCCTCTCCTGCTGATGTTCAGGTGTATATCAGTATGTAGTGTCTCTACTTTAAAGAGTCCTCTCCTGCTGATGTGCAGGTGTATATCAGTATGTAGTGTCTCTACTTTAAAGAGTCCTCTCCTGCTGATGTTCAGGTGTATATCGGTGTGTAGTGCCTCGACTTTAAAGAGTCCTCTCCTGCTGATGTTCAGGTGTATATCAGTATGTAGTGTCTCTACTTTAAAGAGTCCTCTCCTGCTGATGTTCAGGTGTATATCAGTATATAGTGTCTCTACTTTAAAGAGTCCTCTCCTGCTGATGTTCAGGTGTATATCAGTATGTGTCTCTACTTTAAAGAGTCCTCTCCTGCTGATGTTCAGGTGTATATCAGTATGTAGTGTCTCTACTTTAAAGAGTCCTCTCCTGCTGATGTGCAGGTGTATATCAGTATGTAGTGTCTCTACTTTAAAGAGTCCTCTCCTGCTGATGTTCAGGTGTATATCAGTGTGTAGTGCCTCGACTTTAAAGAGTCCTCTCCTGCTGATGTTCAGGTGTATATCAGTATGTAGTGTCTCTACTTTAAAGAGTCCTCTCCTGCTGATGTTCAGGTGTATATCAGTATGTAGTGGCTCTACTTTAAAGAGTCCTCTCCTGCTGATGTTCAGGTGTATATCAGTATGTGTCTCTACTTTAAAGAGTCCTCTCCTGCTGATGTTCAGGTGTATATCAGTATGTAGTGTCTCTACTTTAAAGAGTCCTCTCCTGCTGATGTTCAGGTGTATATCAGTATGTAGTGTCTCTACTTTAAAGAGTCCTCTCCTGCTGATGTTCAGGTGTATATCAGTATGTAGTGTCTCTACTTTAAAGAGTCCTCTCCTGCTGATGTTCAGGTGTATATCAGTATGTAGTGTCTCTACTTTAAAGAGTCCTCTCCTGCTGATGTTCAGGTGTATATCAGTATGTAGTGTCTCTACTTTAAAGAGTCCTCTCCTGCTGATGTTCAGGTGTATATCAGTATGTAGTGTCTCTACTTTAAAGAGTCCTCTCCTACTGATGTTCAGGTGTATATCAGTATGTAGCGTCTCTACTTTAAAGAGTCCTCTCCTGCTGATGTTCAGGTGTATATCAGTATGTAGCGTCTCTACTTTAAAGAGTCCTCTCCTGCTGATGTTCAGGTGTATATCAGTATGTAGCGTCTCTACTTTAAAGAGTCCTCTCCTGCTGGTGTTCAGGTGTATATCAGTATGTAGCGTCTCTACTTTAAAGAGTCCTCTCCTGCTGATGTTCAGGTGTATATCAGTATGTAGCGTCTCTACTTTAAAGAGTCCTCTCCTGCTGATGTTCAGGTGTATATCAGTATGTAGCGTCTCTACTTTAAAGAATCCTCTCCTGCTGATGTTCAGGTGTATATCAGTATGTAGCGCCTCTACTTTAAAGAGTCCTCTCCTGCTGATGTTCAGGTGTATATCAGTATGTGGTGTCTCTACTTTAAAGAGTCCTCTCTTGCTGATGTTCAGGTGTATTTCAGTATGTAGTGTCTCTACTTTAAAGAGTTCTCTCCTGCTGATGTTCAGGTGTATATCAGTATGTAGTGTCTCTACTTTAAAGAGTCCTCTCCTGCTGATGTGCAGGTGTATATCAGTGTGTAGTGTCTCTACTTTAAAGAGTCCTCTCCTGCTGATGTTCAGGTGTATATCAGTGTGTAGTGCCTCTACTTTAAAGAGTCCTCTCCTGCTGATGTTCAGGTGTATATCAGTGTGTAGTGCCTCTACTTTAAAGAGTCCTCTCCTGCTGATGTTCAGGTGTATATCAGTATGTAGTGTCTCTACTTTAAAGAGTCCTCTCCTGCTGATGTTCAGGTGTATATCAGTATGTAGTGTCTCTACTTTAATGAGTCCTCTCCTGCTGATGTTCAGGTGTATATCAGTATGTGTCTCTACTTTAAAGAGTCCTCTCCTGCTGATGTTCAGGTGTATATCAGTATGTAGTGTCTCTACTTTAAAGAGTCCTCTCCTGCTGATGTTCAGGTGTATATCAGTATGTAGTGTCTCTACTTTAAAGAGTCCTCTCCTGCTGATGTTCAGGTGTATATCAGTATGTAGTGTCTCTACTTTAAAGAGTCCTCTCCTGCTGATGTTCAGGTGTATATCAGTATGTAGTGTCTCTACTTTAAAGAGTCCTCTCCTGCTGATGTTCAGGTGTATATCAGTATGTAGTGTCTCTACTTTAAAGAGTCCTCTCCTGCTGATGTTCAGGTGTATATCAGTATGTAGTGTCTCTACTTTAAAGAGTCCTCTCCTGCTGATGTTCAGGTGTATATCAGTATGTAGTGTCTCTACTTTAAAGAGTCCTCTCCTGCTGATGTTCAGGTGTATATCAGTATGTAGTGTCTCTACTTTAAAGAGTCCTCTCCTGCTGATGTTCAGGTGTATATCAGTATGTAGTGTCTCTACTTCAAAGAGTCCTCTCCTGCTGATGTTCAGGTGTATATCAGTATGTAGTGTCTCTACTTTAAAGAGTCCTCTCCTGCTGATGTTCAGGTGTATATCAGTATGTAGTGTCTCTACTTTAAAGAGTCCTCTCCTGCTGATGTTCAGGTGTATATCAGTATGTAGTGCCTCTACTTTAAAGAGTCCTCTCCTGCTGATGTTCAGGTGTATATCAGTATGTAGTGTCTCTACTTTAAAGAGTCCTCTCCTGCTGATGTTCAGGTGTATATCAGTATGTAGTGTCTCTACTTTAAAGAGTCCTCTCCTGCCGATGTTCAGGTGTATATCAGTATGTAGTGCCTCTACTTTAAAGAGTCCTCTCCTGCTGATGTTCAGGTGTATATCAGTATGTAGTGTCTCTACTTTAAAGAGTCCTCTCCTGCTGATGTTCAGGTGTATATCTGTATGTAGTGCCTCTACTTTAAAGAGTCCTCTCCTGCTGATGTTCAGGTGTATATCAGCATGTAGTGTCTCTACTTTAAAGAGTCCTCTCCTGCTGATGTTCAGGTGTATATCAATAGGGAGTGTCTCTACTTTAAAGAATCCTCTCCTGCTGATGTTTAGGTGCATATCAGCATGTAGTGTCTCTACTTTAAAGAGTCCTCTCCTGCTGATGTTCCTCTGCTGGCTAACCGTCCACCTCACTCCTGGACACCATGGGGGTTATGCAGGCCCGGTTCTACGGGGGTTTAAAATGAAAAATGAAAAAAGTGGAAAATATTACATGTATAATAATAATAATAGTAATAAGAATATAGTTGAAATAAATTCTAATTGTCGTTAAATAACATTGTCTGCTGCATTTATTTGGTCAATTTAAACGGTTAGTAACGTTATTATGTCAGGTGCGCGTGACCTGTGCCGCTGCGCGTTCGTCATCCGCAAGGTGCTGACACAGCAGTCAGTGATGGATCAGAAAATGGTTGAAACAACCAGCCCTTATCGCCAGCATACACTGCATCTACTGCAGGTGATAACAGTTCAGATCATGGGACATTACGTTACTGTCGTGTACACTAACGCCCGACTCGCAGCCGCAGCCGTCTTCGTTGCCCCAAACACCGCCACCCCTCAGCGGCCCGCAAGTGCCAGAGGACCTCGGCAAAACAGAGCCAGCCCAGGTATATTTAAAAAAGTACCCAACTCGCCTGTACAGTGGGGCGAGGCGCTCATTTTGGCTGGAATATTCAAGAGCAAAAAGATGCCATCTTCTGCTATGCATGTAGACATTTCGGTTCAAGTAAATCGGATGCCTTCACCACGTGATAAGGGACTGGGAAGGCTTGAATCAAGCAAAGAGCTCATAGATCCATAGATCTCTTCATGTTGCTCTCAAAGTGCACCAGATTGATGCTTTCAACTTCAATATTTTTAAAATAACCTTCCCGGGAGCATGCCCCCGGAGGTGAGGTGCACTCAACACTTTACCTGCACCCTCTCTAATCTCAGATGCACCCCGAGTCATTTTGCTCTGGAACCGGGCCTGGGGTTATGCTTTCAACGTTCATCATTATAATAATCAAAAGGTGAAATATGAACATTGCTTTTTTTACTAAAATTATCAAATAAAGTCAACATTTCATTTCACAGTGTTTACTGAGCTGTGTGGGGTTTGATTTAAAATATGTTTTAATGCTGATATACACAGTGGTAGATTTTAAGGACTAACACGTTTATACGACAGTAAATACATCTGTACTTATTTTCATACAATCATATTGGGATCATGTGAGGACTGGAGGGAGAGGGGGACGAGCATATGTTTCACTTTCCTTTTTATCTCAGTTCCAGCTTTGGTCCTGAAGAATATGTTTCTCTGTTGTCCACGTTCATAAAGCAAAGCAGCAGCATCAGAGCACGGAGCAGAGTCTCCAGATGAGTTCACAGCAGTCCCTCGTTCTTATTGAACATCCATGTTGTAGTCCGCTGTATAGGAAACTGTGGTTTCCATGGTTACCCCACAGCAGCAGACGCACATTCAGGACGTCCGCTGGCGCATCATAAACACGTTGGATAGTGAAAGTGCAGTCGGATTCTCAAAGCACAGCAGTCTCTTCTCCTAAGTCCTTTTGAATTCTCCTATCCACTATCCCTTAACCCCGTGACCTTTCACTCAGAGGTCAATGAATAGGAGATAGGGTTAGAATTTAGGAGCTGATCTTTGGACTATTCGACGGCAGCCCTAGTCCTTTTCAATTCTCCTATCCACTATTCCTTAACCCCGTGACCTTTCACTCAGAGGTCAAGGAATAGGAGATAGGGTTAGAATTTAGGAGCTGATCTTTGGACTATTCGACGGCAGCCCTAGTCCTTTTCAATTCTCCTATCCACTATTCCTTAACCCCGTGACCTTTCACTCAGAGGTCAAGGAATAGACGATCGGAGCTGATTTTTTGACTATTCAACTGCAGCCACGCTGTTTACAAACAGTTACTGCAAACATCCACTGATAAAATGCAATGTTAACAACCTCATGGTAACCTCATGCATTTTATTATAAAGCTGTGTATATTTACAGACTGTTGCAAAAACTAAGTAGCTTATCAGGTTTAAAACTAAAAGGGAATTGGGCCATACTTCCACAAGTAGTGATGGGATGACATGGTTATGCATATTCTTGTACGGTAGGTGGCGGTATGAGCCTTACAGTTATTTTGCAATCTGGCAATAACCGAGAGAAGAAGAAGGAGAACCACTCGGTTAAGTTTCAACATGGCGTCCAAGTACTACCAGGAGATGCAGGAGAGCTTCAGGAACAACAACAAGAGCCGAGAGTTCCCGGCTCACACCGCTAAAGTCCACTCTGTGGCCTGGAGCTGCGACGGGAGGAGACTCGCTTCCGGATCCTTCGATAAAACTGCCAGCGTTTTCATCCTGGAGAAGGACCGGCTGGTGAGTGCTAACATGCTAACGTTAGCATCGGTCTGTGCATGTTTCAACTTTCAAGGCTTTTATTGTCATGTGTGCATGGCTACGGTGTAGATGTAACATCTTAGGTCACAGGCCAACAGAGCAACACAACAAAACAGTTACAACCGTGCAGGTAAATGTAATAAAATATAATATAATAGAAACGGTGCAGAATAGTCTATCGACAGTAATTGGAATATTGATATGAGTTGCAAACAGATGAATGTTATGGATGTTCTTTCCAAAGTGCAAGTGAGAATCACAATTAAGTTTAAACTTATAATTTAGGATAGTAAATCCAAACGCTAGGCTACCTTGTTTACTACCGTATATAATATCTCACAGCCTTGTTGATTCTTCCCTGTGCATTGGAGCAAATACATTTTATATGCTACCCAAATATGGCCCGGATCGGATGCATTTTTGGGATATCGGGTTGCAGATTATGATTTCCCAAAGGGGGGTTCGTTTAACACTTGCAATAACCAAAGGACAAGTTAAAAAAGACCGTAGAAAATCAAAGAAAACTATTTCCGCTATAAAGTTAGCACTGATTGAGAGTCGGAGCTAAACCTTTCAGATGTGTGTGTATATCACACGGCACTGTCACTTTAATTCATGTACCTTTGTTATCCATGTTTTATTATCTCTGCTTTTAAATGCCATTTCATAATATGTTTCTTAATATCTTACATTTTTGTAACGCACTTTGAATGGCCTTGTTTTGAAAAGTGCTATCCTCAGCAAATTAAAAAAGTATAATGGAATATGGCCCACAAATGAAACTTGTTCTTGTCTTGTATTGTACTTCTTAAATATATCCGTACACATATATTACACAGTAGTATTCATGTGTTAATAAGACCACTTTCAGTCAATTAAAGTTGAAAATATGTGACATATCTAAGTTGATAAGAAAAAAGCCCAATGACTTACAGAGCAAGCTTGCATTACACCGTTCCTATTACAAGCATCATTTACCCACATTTGATTGAATTGTTAACTTATAACTCAACTTACGAGGCGATATACCTCGAGTGAGGGGCCCAGCCCTTCTTTATGTGGCCCTCCGTGAAAACAGTTCGGACACCCCTGGCGTACAGAAATGTGTGAATTTGTGTTGAATTGGAGTGCGTCTCTGTCCTCAGGTGAAGGAGAATAACTACCGAGGCCACGGGGACAGCGTGGATCAGCTCTGCTGGCATCCAACCAACCCCGACCTGTTCGTCACCGCCTCCGGAGACAAGACCATCCGCATCTGGGACGTCCGCACCACCAAATGCATCGCCACCGTCAACACTAAAGGTGGGACCAGAGATCCTTTAAAAGTCTCCGATTATGCAAAATCCACTTTTTCATGTCTTTTCTACAGCACTTTGGAAACAGGGCTGAAACAGAGGGGGTTATGGGTAATGCTGCAATGATCTGTTTTGGTGTTTCAGCCAATCAGAGACAGGCTCTGTGTATATCTCTGTGATATACTGATGAGAAACAGGATGATAGGGGACCTTTTTAAAATGCTCATTGTTTTTGTTTGCTCTTCAGGAGAGAACATCAACATCTGCTGGAGCCCCGACGGTCAGACGATCGCCGTGGGCAACAAAGACGACGTGGTGACGTTCATCGACGCCAAGACGCACCGCTCCAGGGCCGAGGAGCAGTTCAAGTTCGAGGTGAACGAAATCTCCTGGAGCAACGACAACGACATGTTCTTCCTCACCAACGGCAACGGCTGCATCAACGTCCTCAGGTAGGATAAGTGCATTTAGGGTTCTCCACGAACTACCTCTGAATAGAGCGGTGCAAGAGCGAGTCCTGCAACCTTCCCTCGTCTCACAGTCGACGGGTATTTGAACTAGTTTTTGGAGGATAGCTGGAAATAAGGTCTGTGGTTGAGACGAATGTAAGCAACGGATCACGTTTTGTTCCACGACATTAAACGCCGTGTCTGAAAAACGATGGTTGTTACCAAGTGGCCGAATAGGACTACAGAAGTTGTCGAGGACGTTGCGTGTAAGAAACGTTGTCATTGTGTAAATCGCCTGGAGCAACGACAAGTTGAGAAGAACAAAAGTTAACTCGTCTTGACGTGAAGTAATGATGATATTGACGCGACGTCATCAGCTCGAACGTGTGGAGCTCACACGAGAGACCACGTGATCAACGAAGGCCGACCTTCGTGTTATTCTCGGTGGAAAATGCCTATTTTAAGGTTCATTTGGTCATTAAAATGCATTTTGATGTCATTTCATGCGAGTAATGAGTTTTTATTTGTGCAGTACATGTACATGATGTTTAGTTTGCTAGTTATGACGAAGATTACTTCATGAATGTGTATACATTCATGGTTGCTAAGGTGGTTGTAATATGTAATGCAGCCAAACCGTGTATTACAATGCCGTTATGTGATGACTTTCAAAGAGAAAAGCAAGAGCACTCGGAATTAAGTATTATTTTAGTCTTTTCAAATGTTTTCCGGATTTCATATAATATAAACACCAAATCCCAGCATGCTTTGCGGCTAACACATCCAATCAGCGTAGCTGAGGATCTTGGGTAATCGCTCGAAAATGCCTACGTCTGTTTCCGGTTATATTTATTTTGAAATTCAGTTCCTGACGGACGCCAAAAAAGACTGAGATTATGGAATTAAACCAATAAATAAAAGCAAGGATAACTGTGTGTTATTGGTGAGTAAAAAACAGTGTGTTATTTTGAAAAGAATAACAAATATAGGAAATAAAGATTTTAAAAAACACGAGGCTCTGAGCCCCATGTATTCTCCTCACAGGCGGCAACACTAAAGGTCTACAATAAAGACCTAAGTTAATATTTGGGATGTTCTTGCCTTTAGATTCTCCCAATAAGTCCAAGAACAGAGGGTGACTTTGCTGTGAAAAAACACATTTCCACCAAAAAAGTGTGTGTGTGTGTGTGTGACAGAGACAAGACAGCCCAATATTTATTTCTTCTTCTTTTATATTTTATTTTCGCAATTTCAGCGGTTAAAATCACACCCGCGTTTTTCTGGAGGGTAATTTCGGTACCTTTTTGTTTGAGTTGAAACAAACTCCAAACTCGCCTGCCCTCACTGCTCCTGGAACTAGGATGGGTAAAAGCAGAGAACAAATATCACCGTGTGCATGACCATGTGACCGTTAGAGCGTTTCATCCTCCAACTATATTCTCTTCTCTTCTCTGCGTCCAGACGGTTCAGATACTTGTACCCTGTGTGCGCAGTGTGTGGGTTTCTGTTCTGAATTAAAGTGACTCTTAATTTGCTTACACTGTGTGTGTGTGTGTGTGCAGTTATCCGGAGCTGAAGCCCATCCAGTCCATCAACGCTCACCCGTCAAACTGCATCTGCATCAAGTTCGACCCCACGGGGAAATACTTCGCCACGGGAAGTGCCGACGCGCTCGTCAGCCTGTGGAACGTGGAGGAGCTCGTGTGCGTGCGCTGCTTCTCGAGGTCAGTGCTTCATCGGGATTGAGGAGGAAATTCCACGCAAACAAAAACAACCGGTTTGGCAATAAATGAACACGTAATGGAAGTTTAAAGCGGTTTGTTATCACCCGTGGCCTTTGTCTGTTCCAAGGAAGCATTAGAATTCAAAACATGGGGAAATAGAAACCTGAGAATGAAGTTTAATGCTTTTACTTAAATTAGACTTAATGATTCGTTTCTACAACAGGGTTTATTTATGATGCATAATATTTACATTTGAAGCACCAGTTTGATGCTTTAGGGTTAGTTGGATCAGTTCTGGACGATTATTTATAAAAGGTGTATACTCCATCCATCCATCCATCTTCTCCCGCTTCTCCGTGGTCGGATCGCGGGGGTAGCAGTTCCAGCAGAGAGCCCCAAACTTTCTTTTCCCTCATCAACCAGCTCTGACTGGGGGGTCCCAAGGCGCTCCCAGGCCAGCGAAGAGATATAATCCCTCCACCTGGTCCTAGGTCTACCCCTCGGTCTCTTCCCAGCTGGACGTGCCTGGAACACCTCCCCTAGGGAGTAGGGTTGCCAGAAACTGACCATGATCAAAATCGATTATTAGGCAGCCCTGGCGAATAATCGATTATTCGACCGAGTTCCACGAGGAGGAACTCTTTTTACCTGCCGCTTTGTTCATCTTTAGTCGCACGTGTGAGGGGAGGGGGCGGGGTCGGTGTGTAGCTGCTGCAGCAGCAGTCTGCTCTGCACGCAGGCTTCCTCCAAGTTTACAGTAAAACAAACTGGTGGTGTGACCAATGGCCATTTACAATTATTATTACTATTATTAGCATATATATATATTTTGGTTGAAACTAAGCCAGAAAAAAAAATATATAAATAAAATCGATTTTTAAAAATAATATTCGATTATAGAGACTGTAGCGAATAATCGCTGGCATCCCTACTAGGGAGGCGCCCAGGTGGCATCCTAACTAGGTGCCCGAACCACCTCAACTGGCTCCTTTCGACGCGAAGGAGGAGCGGCTCAACTCCGAGTCCCTCCCTGATGACCGAACTTCTCACCTTATCGCTAAGGGAGACGCCAGCCACCCTGCGGAGGAAACCCATCTCGGCCGCTTGTATCCGCGATCTCGTTCTTTCGGTCAAGACATTCTTAGTGAAATTGTATCGAAAAAATTGAGACTTCTTAGAAAAAAAGTGAGATTTTATAGAACAAAAATTTCATTTTCAAAAAGGTCGGATTTGTTTTCAAAAAGTTTCATTTAACATGTTTCTATATGTTAAATGTCAGGAATAATAATAAAAAAGTGAGATTTCGGTTCATAACTCCAGGAAGGTCAAATAAGCAAGAGAATACATCGTTAAAGTAATCCGAAAAACAACCCACTTAGTAAAAGTAGGTACGGAAGAGGATTAGGACCACACGGAGAAAGTCTGATATTTTTTCAACAACAAATAATAATAATAATGGAGAAAGTAAATAGAATTAGAAATAATAATAGTAAATTAATAAAACAATACAAATAAAGACTAATATGACACAAACTACCGTACTTTTCGGACTATAAGCCGCGACTTTTTCCCCCATTTTCTTTGTACAGCTAACGGCCACTAGGGGGCCTCCTACATCTATGGATTTCACAGGTAAAATTAACCACCTTTAACACTACGGGCTCTAGGACCGGTCCGCCACCTTTAAGCGGCGGGCTCCAGCAGGAAAAGCTGGAGGCCGGAAAAGAGCGAGACAGGTAGGACGCCAAAGTAGAAGTGGAACCGAGAGACGGAACGAGAGCGAGACAGACGGACAGTTTAGCTGCTGCGGTGGCTTATATGCCGGTGCGCTTTGTAGTCCGAAAAGTACGGTAGTAAATAAATATAATAGTGAAAATAAAAAGCATTAGAATTTAAAAATAAAGATGGTAAAACAAGACAGAATAAAGCCAAATAAGTAGGTTTTCAGTTTGGTTTTTATTATGTATTTATTTCAGCAAAGACCGAGCATACACATACGTTCACCTCAGAAAAGAGAAGAGATTAAGGCCAGATTCGAGCTCATGGCTAATTTAATGAAAATTAATAATCCATTGAAGTAATTATAATATGAATCTCAGTACTTTATTTAATTTGCACTTATCTTTCTGAATATATCCTTATTTCTGACCGACGGATGTGTTTCCGTTGCAGGCTGGACTGGCCGGTGAGGACTCTGAGTTTCAGCCACGATGGCAAGATGTTGGCGTCGGCCTCCGAGGATCACTTCATCGACATCTGTGAGGTGGAAACAGGTCAGAGCCACTCCATGTCTCCTCTACATCAACATGTGTCCCCTCTTCTTCACGTCTCTTCTACATCAACATGTGTCCCCTCTTCTTCATGTCTCTTCTACATCAACATGTGTCCCCTCTTCTCCATGTCTCCTCTACATCAACATGTGTCCCCTCTTCTCCATGTCTCCTCTACATCAACATGTGTCCCCTCTTCTTCATGTCTCTTCTACATCAACATGTGTCCCCTCTTCTCCATGTCTCTTCTACATCAACACGTGTCCCCTCTTCTTCATGTCTCTTCTACATCAACACGTGTCCTCCTAAGACGCTCATCCTCTGACATTCTGTGTGCAGGAGAGAAGCTGTGGGAGGTGCAGTGCGACTCCCCCACCTTCACCGTGGCGTGGCACCCCAAGAGGCCGCTGCTCGCCTACGCCTGCGACGACAAGGAGGGGAAATACGACAGCAACCGAGAGGCCGGCACCGTCAAACTGTTCGGCCTCCCCAACGACTCCTGAGACCACAGCTCACACTCTACTGGTTACACTGGTTTCTGAAATTATTTAAGAAACGGTTGCGCTCGTCCACCAGCAGATGGCGGCGCTGTCACTACTTTCATACACGGATAAAACCACAACTCCCAGCTCTGTAATATATTGGTTTTTTATGTGAAATATGCATTTTTTTGATAATAAAATGGTCTCTTTGTAAATGTTTGTCCTGGTGGTGTTAGTTAAAATTAATGTCTTGATTGAAATCTGTTTTAAATCTGAAGTATACAATTAAATTTCATCTAAAAAGCAAGTAGAGAAACAGAAATGATACCTGATGTATTTATTAGGATCTGCATTAAGATGATTTTATTTACATTTAACACAATTTAATTCACAAAGAGAACAGAAACACATCATAAAAATACATTTAACAACATTTATTTAAAGAATACAATTAAAATAAACACTCCTCCTTGACTTAAATTAGCATTTGATCATATTTAAAAACAAATGTTATCCAACCTGTTAAACCCCGAGCCTGGTTTTCAGGTTTCAGGCTCGAAAATGACATTCCCAGAACAAATGACCGTAACTTCACTTCTAAAAGGTTTATATGAATAATTGTTGTTATCAAAGCAAGGTCACATCTGTGAGTTGGATGTAGAAGTGTCAGAATCAATATAGATGTTTCTGTGTCAGAGTAAATTCAGATGGAACATAGCAAAAAAATGTAAATTCCTGTCTCCGCCTAAAGAAAACCCATTACTCATAGTGAAGACCAGCCTTGAAGGATGGGTTAGGAGCCTAAAAGCTTTAGGAATCCAAAGTATAACATATAATAAGTACCCTGTATCAAGATTGAGGCAAAACAAGTGACATTTGACCTTTTTAGAGAGGTTTATGAAAATAAAGTCCAGGCGGACTAAGCTTTGGGCACATTTGGTTCCATCAGTGCCATTTGACCTTTTTCAGATACCAGACTATAAAAATCATTGTATTACATTGAATAATCACTATAGGTATTCATTCCATTAAAAAAATGTAAATCAAAAAAAAATATTAAAAATATTTGTGTGAGTGTGTATACAAAAAATCAGGGTCCCCGTCGGCGGGGGCCTTCGGGCTTAACAGGTGGGGTAGGTACGTTTGAGAAACCGGCTCGAGATCGCTAGAATTTGAAAATACACAACCGGAGAAAATCTGCCACTTCCTCACAGAGCCCCTCCTCCAACACACACGAACGCGCACATGACCAATGAGGGCACGAGATCAGTCTGTGCCCCGATGGAAGGCTGACAGGCAGGTAGGCCGGCTAAACGGATTGGTTGTACTTTTTACAGTATCACGGCTTCCACAGATGACATTTTTTGTCAAAGCACTTCAGATATTCATTGCTATCAGGATGTTAAGAGCATTCCATGGAATATAACAACAAGTGTATCTCGAGCCGGTTTCTGAAACGTACCCACCCCACCTTTAATATAGGCCACAAGGGAAGAAAACTACAAAATACAATGATTCAACAATAAAACTAATATTAACAATACCGTAACAACAACTTTATCCAAATCCAGCCGACACTATGTCCAAATGGTAAGATACATTTGAAACTTCCTCTCAGAGCCCCTCCTCCAACGCACACGAACGCGCACATGACCAATGAGGGCACGAGATAAGTCTGTGCCCTGATGGGAGGCTGACAGGCAGGTAGGCCATCCAGTTACTTTAGCCGGCTCAGATGATTGGTCGTGCTTTCTACAGCGCCACGGCTTCCACAGATGAAATGTTAGTATGTATTTCTTGTCAAATAATGTAATATATTCATTGCTATCGGGATGTTCAGAGCATTCCATGGAATATAAGTGTTTCTGAAGGGAATTACCTACCCCACCTTTAAGTGACTGAAATAAAAAACTAAAGTCCACCAGCAGAGGGAGCAGCTGTTCTAACTTTCCTTTACATCAGCTGACTTCATCCCCGGTTTCTTTACACGGATAATAAACATCTCCAAGTTCTGTAATATATAGTTTTTTCATGTAAAATATGCAGTTTTTAAAAAATATTGAAATGGTCAGTTTGTAAATATTTTTCTGATTGCTGAATCAATTCTGTTTAATTCTGAAGTAGAGAATGTCATGAGATGATACCCAATAGCCACTACCTCTATAGATCCAAGTAACCATTACATCGTGTGAAATATATATAAAACAATGACACGTATTATAATATTATATATAATATATGAGCTTCGATATCCAAATAGTAAGATCAATTTGAACCAGCTCAACATTTTTGGTTAAAAGTTCCTCGATGTTTGTATGTTGTCTTCTCCTCAATGTTTTACGCCTCTTGTTTGTTTTTCTGTATTCTTGATGGCTCCTTGGAAAAGGAGTAGCTCTACTCATCTCATTGTGCCTGTATAATGACAAGAAAGGATTATATTCTATTCTATTCACATATTACAGTTTATTGCTCTAAAATCAACGAGAGTAGACCGGCTCTCGTCAGGTTCGTACATTAATATTTATTCTTCTTAACGTATTGCCTTCAGGCAGAGCTAGGCGACAGAGTCTGAAGAGGAAACATTTAATTACCCTGGACCTTGAACCATTGCTGCCAGCGTTGGCGTGTGTAAAATAAGTAAACACACACACTTACCCAACATGCATGCACACACATCGCTCCCACACGTTAGCCCCCAGAAACTCTGCCTCTGCACACGAGCCAAAAAACAGATATATAGAAACAGGGAGAAAACAATTTTTAGTACATTTTTTGTTTGTTTATTTGTTTCAGAGGGTTTCTGTATGATATGATGACTTATTTGGTATTTTTACTCGGCATGCTGCGAAAGAGTTCAGGAATGAGTCCATTTTGGTTAGAAGCCTGCAAATAAGCCTGAAGATAGCCTTTAGCTTAGCGGTGGTGACGTGAAGTCATGTGACTGTGCTGTACTTCCTTTATAGCCCAACATTAGCCACCTTTAGCTTAGCGGTGGTGACGGGAAGTCATGTGACTGTGCTGTACTTCCTTTATAGCCCAACATTAGCCTCCTTTAGCTTAGCGGTGGTGACGTGAAGTCATGTGACTGTGCTGTACTTCCTTTATAGCCCAACATTAGCCACCTTTAGCTTAGCGGTGGTGACGGGAAGTCATGTGACCGTGCTGTAGTTCCTTTTATAGCCCAACATTAGCCACCTTTAGCTTAGCGGTGGTGACGGGAAGTCATGTGACCGTGCTGTAGTTCCTTTATAGACCAACATTAGCCACCTTTAGCTTAGCGGTGGTGACGTGAAGTCATGTGACCGTGCTGTAGTTCCTTTTATAGCCCAACATTAGCCTCCTTTAGCTTAGCGGTGGTGACGTGAAGTCATGTGACCGTGCTGTAGTTCCTTTATAGACCCAACATTAGCCACCTTTAGCTTAGCGGTCGTGACGTGAAGTCATGTGACCGTGCTGTACTTCCTTTATAGCCCAACATTAGCCACCTTTAGCTTAGCGGTGGTGACGTGAAGTCATGTGACCGTGCTGTAGTTCCTTTTATAGCCCAACATTAGCCACCTTTAGCTTAGCGGTGGTGACGTGAAGTCATGTGACCGTGCTGTAGTTCCTTTTATAGCCCAACATTAGCCACCTTTAGCTTAGCGGTGGTGACGTGAAGTCATGTGACCGTGCTGTAGTTCCTTTATAGCCCAACATTAGCCTCCTTTAGCTTAGCGGTGGTGACGGGAAGTCATGTGACCGTGCTGTAGTTCCTTTATAGCCCAACATTAGCCTCCTTTAGCTTAGCGGTGGAGACGTGAAGTCATGTGACCATGCTGGAGTTCCTTTATAGCCCAACATTAGCCACCTTTAGCTTAGCGGTGGTGAAGTGAAGTCATGTGACCGTGCTGTAGTTCCTTTATAGCCCAACATTAGCCTCCTTTAGCTTAGCGGTGGTGACGGGAAATCATGTGACCGTGCTGTAGTTCCTTTATAGCCCAACATTAGCCTCCTTTAGCTTAGCGGTGGTGACGGGAAATCATGTGACCGTGCTGTAGTTCCTTTATAGCCCAACATTAGCCACCTTTAGCTTAGCGGTGGTGAAGTGAAGTCATGTGACCGTGCTGTAGTTCCTTTATAGCCCAACATTAGCCTCCTTTAGCTTAGCGGTGGTGACGTGAAGTCATGTGACCGTGCTGTAGTTCCTTTATAGCCCAACATTAGCCTCCTTTAGCTTAGCGGTGGTGACGGGAAGTCATGTGACCGTGCTGTAGTTCCTTTATAGCCCAACATTAGCCTCCTTTAGCTTAGCGGTGGAGACGTGAAGTCATGTGACCGTGCTGTAGTTCCTTTATAGCCCAACATTAGCCACTTTTAGCTTAGCGGTGGTGACGGGAAGTCATGTGACCGTGCTGTAGTTCCTTTATAGCCCAACATTAGCCTCCTTTAGCTTAGCGGTGGAGACGTGAAGTCATGTGACCGTGCTGTAGTTCCTTTATAGCCCAACATTAGCCACCTTTAGCTTAGCGGTGGTGAAGTGAAGTCCTGTGACCGTGCCGTTAGCTTTTTACTTCAAAAATCATAACGTGGTGTTAATATGTGGAGATTATCCTGCTGAACACAACGTGTAGGTGTCTAAGTATCATACATTTAATTATTTTCTGCAATATACCGAAATCCAACGGACCATTTGAATTGTCTCTTTGTGAGGAGCCCTTGTGATGCTCACTTATACGAAGGCCTACAAAAACACTTCATCTGCCAATCTGGACTGGACACTGCAAACACAAAATACGTGTGTGTGTGTGGGTGTGTGTGTGTGTGTGTGTTTGTTTTGGAATAATTTCAGAGCCATCATGCAAATCTTTGGAGTCGAGCACCTGGCATTGGGTTTAGCTTTGTGTCCCGGTGAAGCTGGATGGCCCTCGAGCATTTCATCTGATCCCATCTGTTATTTATTGTGGCTGAGACATTGTGAAGAGGTCGTCAATATCCACGGATGTGATTGCCAGCGAGCATCTTGGGATAATAAATCAAATGTCGCTGCCTGCAGGGTCTGCTTCATCTGCCGGAGCAGGAAGCTCTGTCTGATTTGACTTTTAATGGTCTGATCTACATGGAGAAACCTCACCACTGCACTTAGCCCTCGACGATAAATCACCGCTGCTTTGGCATTTTCATGTGGCCCTGCAGAGGACAACACTACGTACAAATGGTGGGTCAAGTAAGTCAATTACAACCTTTAATCTTGTGTAATATTGAGCTTTTTACTCCCACAATGATCTGCCATGGTTACTTTTGGCTACTTTTTAATGCTGAGTTCATTAATAAGGAGAGGAGAGCAAGGAATCTGATTAAGAGACTACAGTCTGTGAAGTCGTATCACAATGCAGAAAGAAGTCTAGTCAATTGAACTTTTAGTGTTTACTTCCTGTCTGTCTTCTTCTGTTGTTCCCTTTAGTGTTTACTTCCTGTCTGTCTTCTTCTGCTGTTCCCGTTAGTGTTTACTTCCTGTCTGTCTTCTTCTGTTGTTCCCTTTAGTGTTTACTTCCTGTCTGTCTTCTTCTGCTGTTCCCGTTAGTGTTTACTTCCTGTCTGTCTTCTTCTGCTGTTCCCTTTAGTGTTTACTTCCTGTCTGTCTTCTTCTGCTGTTCCTGTTAGTGTTTACTTCATGTCTGTCTTCTTCTGCTGTGAAATTGACCAATCAGCATCGAGTATTTAACTTTTAAGCCATGTTGTAAAGCACTTTAAATTTCCTTTGCGTCTGAAATGCGCTCTATAGAAAGGTTACCCTAACCTTACGTAACACACTTTCTCCCCCATTGGTCTTTTGTTGCGGCCTGAAGAGAAAATCCTCCCGTCTCGTTAAACATATGTAAAGTGTCGGTTATAAACCTCTTTCACTCCGATCGATATTCTGATCCATTGAACGGCTGCTTTTCCCGAGGTGATCCTCCTCTTCCATCTTTCACACACACACACACACACACACACACACACACACACACACACACACACACACACACACACACACACACACACTCACACCTGAGATGTGCTCCGGCATGCTGATCAATCCATTCACACACTAATGCTGTTCGACAAGGTGTGTGTGTTGCCCATTTGCATGAGTGTATTAGTGATTAGGTGTGTGTGTGTGTGTGTGTGTGTGTGTGTGTGTGTGTGTGTGTGCAGCTGCGTGCTGAGGGATAATCAGACCCACCCGTCCATTTGGTTCAGTCAAAACAAATTAGTCTCTAGATTTGTTAAAGGGCACTTCGGCCATTCAGGATAATTGCCGAGCTGCATTGAGCGGACGCTTCCTCATTGATTTCAGAAGTTTTGGTGAAATGAATGTTTGATGCTCGGTCACTCTCTCTGCTTTCTGTTCGGGGTTTAAAAGACAACCAAAAGGCTGGTCCAAACTAAAGAAACAGAAATCCATTATTTGTCGGGGAAATGTCCAGCGTTACAGGAAAAGTGACGATGTACATAAAAGGCAAAACATTGTCATAATAAATAAATATAAACCAAACCATAACCTTCCATTTTACGGAAACATATTTTAAGTCTGACCAGCACAATATCAACTGAATCAAAGAGTACAGCTTCCCAAAAAACTCAAGATTACAAATCCATCTTGTAGTCTTCGAGTCCAGCTGGACATACGAAAACTAAACTGCAAAATAGATTTCAACGCTTGGTAATGACAGAGCTTGAAAGTGTGCAGCATTACCTCATATGAAACTGGTTATAACAATATATATTCCCCCGGACATGTCCAGCGTTACAGGAAAAGTGATAATGTAGATACAAGGCAAACAAAAATAATATTAAATATAATACATTTTATTTTTAGGCGCCTTTCATGACACCCAAGGACACCGTACATTTAAAAAAAACTAAATTAAAAATAAATAAAATAAAAGCTAATAGGCAACAGAACAAGATACAAACACAAACAGGAAATCATGGAGGAGACAGTCAAGTGGACACAAATGAAACATAATGGGGAGCACTACAGTGAGTAAGCAGATTTGAACAGGTGGGTTTTTAATTGGGATTTGAATATGGTGGTTGTATAAACCAATCCAAACCACAACATCAACTGAATCACAGAGTACAAGCCAGCTTCCCAAAAATAACATATCATTACAAATACATCCTTTCAAATGTCTTCAAGTCCAGCTGGAAATAACAAAAACGAACCTGCAATTTTGATTCAATGTTTGATAATGTTATCCATGTTTCGAGAGCTGGAAGGTGTGCAGCATGACTTCAAACTGGTTGTTAAATTATATCTTCCCTGTCTAGTAGTGGAATTGATTATTGATTACTTCATGATTACGGTACACAGCAAATTAAGCAGAGCAGAACACGCCTGATGCAATTATTGGTCGAAGGTTTAATTGTTTTCTCCAGATTAATGTTATTGATTTGTATAAAATGGTATCTGTGGGATACCAAAGCAAAGCCGATCCTCAAGATGTTTTAGTTGGTGGACAGCTTATCCTCTAAGGCAGGGGTGGGGAACCCTTTTCCTCTCAAGGGCCATTTCAATTTGTCCAACATCCTCCGAGGGCCGTACAAATTATTGGCACTCGATGACGTAGTATGCTTAAAATAGTGACTCTGGAGCAGCTTTACTCGAGATTGAGAAACACCCCGAGTGATGATAGTTAGGCTCGTGTTGTGTTCAAGGACCCAGGAAAAACAGGCACTCGCTTGTTTAATTATTTTGCAGTCTAGATTTTATTTTTTGCGTGTGTTTATAAATTACCTCGAGGGCCGTACCAAATGGTCTCGCGGTCCGTATACGGCCCGGAGGCCTGAGGTTCCCCACCCCTGCTCTACGGTCTTATATTTTACGCCGTGTGTTCTCACTCTCAACTTGTCAAATATGATAGATGGTCCGTGGCAATGTTCCTAGTGGTCAAACAGTGGAACTACATGCCCGTTCTAATCTCTTTCCCATCGACTTACATCAGGAAAGAGAAGTTTGTAAATCAGCGCATAATACCGTGTTTTGAGCTAAATGAGGAGCTGTCTACAACTAACAGTTTTATAGCCATTATTTAAATCATGAATCGTCTAAAAGTTGTTAAATGAGCAAAAAAGCTGAATTTCCCTCGACATTCATTTGATCAAGCCAAGACCGGTAGATCGAAGGCGGGGCTTGATGAAAACCAAACTGCGCATGCTATGGCTGTGCGCTTGTGTATATACTATTTGATTGTCTTCTTGTTTATTTAATTTTCAAACAAGTATCATGAAAACCAATTTACCCCGGGATAATTGGAGTATTTCTGATTCTAATGGATTAATAGCAGGATAGTGAAACAGTAACATGTGCAATTCCCATGACGTCATTGGGCCCAAAAATCCACTTTCCCATTGACTTACATTGGGAAAGAAACGTCTGTAAATCAGCGTTTAATAATTTTTGAGCGAAGTAAACGACACAATACCATCCATCCATCCATCCATCTTCTCCCGCTTATCCGTGGTCGGGTCTCGGGTAGCAGTTCCAGCAGAGAGCCCCAAACTTTCTTTTCCCTGGCGACATCAACCAGCTCTGACTGGGGGGTCCCAAGGCGCTCCCAGGCCAGCGAAGAGATATAATCCCTCCACCTGGTCCTAGGTCTACCCCTCGGTCTCCTCCCAGCTGGACGTGCCTGGAACACCTCCCTAGAGAGGCGCCCAGGTGGCATCCTAACTAGGTGCCCGAACCACCTCAACTGGCTCCTTTCGACGCGAAGGAGGAGCGGCTCAACTCCGAGTCCCTCCCTGATGACCGAACTTCTCACCTTATCCCTAAGGGAGACACCAGCCACCCTGCGGAGGAAACCCATCTCGGCCGCTTGTATCCGCGATCTCGTTCTTTCGGTCATGACCCATCCTTCATGACCATAGGTGAGGGTAGGAACGAACATGGCCCGGTAGACAGAGAGCTTTGCCTTCCGGCTCAGCTCCCTTTTCGTCACGACGCTGCGGTAAAGCGACTGCAGTACCGCTCCCGCTGCTCCGATTCTCCGGCCCATCTCACGCTCCATTGATCCCTCACTCGAGAACAAGACCCGGAGATACTTGAACTCCTTCACTTGGGCACAACAACACAATACGAAACCTTTTATCGCCCTTGTTGAATAAATAGTGTCTATCGTAAATGAGCCAAACCCTCGCCTTTTGGACTAAACTAGGACTGGCAGACTGAAGGCGGTGCTTACGAAAACCCAAGTCCGCTTGCTCTGGTTCTGAGCTTTTGTATATAATATTTTAATTATCTTCTAATTCTCAAATGGAACAAATGTCATGAAAACCAATTCACCCCGGGTTAATTCGAATATTTCTCATTCTGATTGCTCAATTTCAAAATAGTGATTTTTTTGTTAGATGCTTTAACGCTGGCAAACAGTAACCTGTGCAATTCCCAGTCGTAAAAGTCCTGACCAGTGTGAATGTGATGGAACTGGAGCATGCTGTTCAGTCGAGTGTCCCTGAATAAATGGAGGTATAAAGAAAAAGCTGGGGTCATACATCTCTCTGCCTGGATTCACTGTATAGAAAGCAGCATGTGTGTGCTCAGCAGACTCTGCCCGGATACAGAAAGGTTCCCCTCACTCCCAAGGTTTATCTCAGACAACAATACGAGACTTTCAGGTTGGTAATTCGAGGGTTTTGACCTCGGGGAATAAGCGGCGCGGACACAGATTACTGCTTTAACAGGAAGTGCAGGAGTCAGGACTTTTCTTGCTGGAGAGATAGTGAATTGCTGACAGCGGCAAGGCTCGGATGTGCCAAACACACCGGGTGAAGACAAGAAGGATGAGGACACACACACACACACACACACACACACACACACACACACACACACGCACGCACGCACGCACACACACACACACGCACACACACACACACACACACACACACCATGTATACATCACTTCAGGGGACATTACATTGACTTACATGCATTTCCTAGAGACTTATCCAAACCTTAACCATAACCAACACATGCCTTACCCTAACCCTTAACCCTAACCAAGTCGTCACCCTAAAATTAATGATCCCCCTTGTGGGGACCTCCAATTTGTCCCCATAAGGGAGGCCAGTCCCCACACGTGACTATGTAAACAGATGTAGGTCCCCACAAGTATAGAAATGCTAGACCACACACACACACACACACACACACACACACACACACACACACACACACACACACACACACACACACACACACACTAGAGTCCAATCACGGTTGCTCTTAGAGGGAGGATATAAATAAAATAAGCACAAATATGCTGCCGTACTGCGAACTGTAAACATACAGAGTTGCATGCAGAAAGTGAGCTCGTCCATCTAAGTTATTAATAGTTGAATCTATGAAATGTCCCACTTTTTGAAAAATGCCTTTATTAATATTGTTGAAAATCGAGTTTTCAAAATGCTTTTGTTTAATCAATAAGTCTTGTCTTTCTTTGTTCAATGAAACTGGATTCCATAGTACGGGGAGTCGGACATTTTGAATTTATTCTGCCTTTTGGATTTCTTTGTTTCTTGCAATAGGTTATACATTTCCTCCTCTCGTGTCAGATTGTTCAAACTACCTTCTGGAATCCAAAAGTGGAATTCCATTAGAGTACATTGTAAGCTTACCACAAACCCCTGGAGTTGACTGAAGCCACATTGAAATGATATTTCTGGGTTCTAGTAATTGTTTCTGTTGGACTTGCCTAAAGGTGTAAATGTGTCATAAACCCGACAGGAAGTCAGCCATTTTGAATTTGATCGCATTTTTTGGTTAAATGGAGCCAACATTTGTGCTCTGTTGTATTCTTATCTCTTGACTTGCCACCCAATGGAGGTTCACTATAAACCCAACAGAAAATAGGCAATTTGTATTTAATGGCGTATTTTAATTGAATGGAGCCAAACTTAATTTATGTTTCTGGGTTTTAGTTATGCTCTCTTCCCTTGGGTCGGATCGTAAGAATTATCCTCTTGAATCGAACTTCCAACAAAGTGGAATTTCATTGGAGGTTTGCTCGAAACCGAACGGGAAATCGGGCCGTTGTTTAATTTATAGCTTTTTGGGGGGGGTGAATAGAGTTACATTTTAATTACATCTGCTTTGTTGTGATCTTATATGTTGGACTTGCCCAGATCGTAAGAATTACCTTCTTGAATCCACCTTTCAACAAAGCTGAATTCCTTCTTTCCCCCGATGTCCCTCGTGTTTTCTTTCACACTCAACAGATTTTACAAGTTGTTCACGTCGACCGCTGCCCTTCCACTTTCTCCCGTCTTTTTTTTTCCGCTGTAATGAGAAAAAGACGCCGCTGTAATTAATCTACTCTTTTCTTCTTCGAACTGTTGCGAACTAACACCGATGATGGATGGTCGAGTGAAGCCGGAGCGATGGCTTCTTCTCCGATGATAAACTGGATCCTCTCGGAGACTAATGAACCAATCAGAGCTGCTCACAGCCGAGGAAGAGGAGGAGGAAACGGACCAGAGACAGTGAGCAGAAATATAGAGACTGCTTTAGTGAACCTGTCGGTAGAGAGACGCTTTCTGTTAGCATGCGCTGCAAATTAACCTGCTTGTATAATGTTATTTATTTAATTAAATAAATGTAACCTTTGTGTTGTTTTATGCTGCTTTTTATCCACTTTTTCATGTATTACCTGTTGCATTTTTTATTCTTATGTCGTAATTTTTGCGCAATTTCTGGCACAAGAATTTTCTTTGAGATTTTCAAAAGTTGTATCTGATCTGATCATATTTGATATCCTGCTTATAATTTGACAGACACACAATACCCGCGCAGCATTAGACAAAACATGGTCACATGTGACCCTAATCCTCATCTGAACAAGACGAATAAAGAAAGTCACATTTATAACGCCTTGGACTGAAACGCCTTTTTTTGAGAGACATTATAAACCGTCTATGTCACAAATCTTATGTTCTGTCACGTTTTTAGTTTTTATGTCCAGGTTTGGGTGCTTTGCTGTTCGGTTCTCCCTGTCTCATGTTTTCCTCCTGGTTTATCGTCTGGTCCTCCTCCCTGTCGTTAGTTTCCCTGGTGTGTCTAGTTGTCTGATTGTGTTCACCTGTTGCCCTTGTGTTTCTCCCCCTGTCGTTAGTTTCCCTGGTGTGTCTCGTTGTCTGATTGTGTTCACCTGTTGCCCTTGTGTTTCTCCTCCTGTCGTTAGTTTCCCTGGTGTGTCTAGTTGTCTGATTGTGTTCACCTGTTGCCCTTGTGTTTCTCCTCCTGTCGTTAGTTTCCCTGGTGTGTCTAGTTGTCTGATTGTGTTCACCTGTTGCCCTTGTGTTTCTCCCCCTGTCGTTAGTTTCCCTGGTGTGTCTCGTTGTCTGATTGTGTTCACCTGTTGCCCTTGTGTTTCTCCTCCCCTGCCCGGCTGTTTCTCGTCTCGTGATTACCCCTTCCTGTATTTAGTCTCTTCCTGTGTTCAGTGTTGGTTCGTCTTTTGTTGGTGACTCAGTTCACCGGTGAGGGTTCTGTTTCGTCTGAGTCAGTTTCATTATCCTTGAAATCAGTTTATCAGAGTTATCTGCATTTGGGTCCTGCTTCCTTCACTCAACCGTAACAGTCTATGTGAACAGATGGAGCTCGAAAACATCAGAAAACACACACACACACACACGCACGTACACACACACAGTATTTATTGCCTGTGTGTGAATTATTCACTGGGTGGGGAATGAACCTTTCTCACCCTCAGAGACATGATCAGATTTTTCTTCAGGAGTAATTTTATTTATAGAAAATAGTGTTGGCAATAACGCCAGCCAATATTTCTCCTCTGTTTTTCTAATCCAATTGAAGAGTCCCACAAATGTGTTTACACGGGGGTTAAATAAAAGGCTGTGTGTGATGTCCTGGTGTTCTCTGTGTTCTCCACATGCAGGAGGACACGCCTGCATCGATGCTTGCTAAACTCGTGTTTTACTGCTTTGTACTAACCAAACAGTTTTATCCGAACATAAGTCTCCTGAAGCTACTAGGGGGGCGGGGTTAATTGGTTGATCTGCGAAGTAATCACCAGGATAATGATTGGCTGTGTTACCAGAAAATGTATAAGATGCTACATCTCTCAGCCAAACTCATACTCAAGCAGCGTTATGCCGTCATGCGGAACATTTGCATTCAGGAAAGCAAGTTCCTTTAGAGGCGAGTGGATTTATGGCAGGGAGTGAACCAACGATAAAAAGAACGGCTTTCACCAAGTATGACTCGGTTCCCTCCGTTCGTACCGAAGAGCCATTCAAAAGCATCGGATCGTTCGCGACCGTAACGTAAAGCTACTTCGCAAATGTCAGATTTCTGGTGGAAAGACTATCATCTGTGAAAATATGTTCGAAGATGGGATGCAACTTTAATTTATTTTATTTCCAATTCAGGACCTTTGATGACTTTAATTTAGATATACTGACACACAACCACAAAGTAAAGTATGGTTTACATGTTGCATTACGTCGTGTTTCGCAAGTTTCAAGTGTTAATTGTAAAAAAGAAAACAGTTCATATTGCATTTGACATCTCCGAGAGATAAGTAAGTAATTAAGTAAAACTATATTATTGATATAGCACCCTTCTCAACACGGATGTACAAAGTGCTTTACAGTACAGTACACAGGACACAATTCACAGTACAACTATAACATGTAGAATAAAAGGCATAAAACGGCAGCAGGTAATACATAGGATAAAACACAAGACAAAAGACCAATAATACAAAAATAAAAAAATAAAACGGCCACTAACTCACCTCCTCCGACGACCCAAAGGCCTGTCGGAAGAGGTGGGTCTTTAAAAATCTCTATTGAGGCCGAGGTTTTTAAGATCTTAATTTGTGTTATTCAAGAAGTGTAAGCCCAAGCTAGCCAGGATATGGAGAGCTATCAACCAATGATGCTCGATACAACATTATACTGATACTGTTCTTGTTTGAGACGAATGGATAAGAAGGTCTGGCTGGAATCATTTTAAAACCTGGTTTTTAATAAAATTAAAATGTTCTCTCTCTCTCTCTCTCTCTCTCTCTCTCTCTCTCTCTCTCTCTCTCTCTCCTCTCTCTCTCTCTCTCTCTCTCTCTCTCTCTAAACAAGTATTTTAAATTTGATTGACCAGAATCCCAGGTTCAAGTAGTGTTGACTGTCCTATTGGCCATAACGTTGATATTACAGCTTATCATCCCGGTCGTTTCCCGTCTGTTTTCCTCCGTGTGTTTCTGCTTCTGTGTTCATCCCAACATCGTCTTGTGGGCAGCTCTCTGAGTTGAGGGCTGCGCCTGCGGTCGGGTTCAGATCTGAAGAAGACTCTGGACTCTGACAGACCCAAATCACATGAATTAGCATGTTGTCTGGCGGGACGCGGCTATTTCAAGACATAAAGGCTTAATGCAATTACACCGCCATGTTTGTTTCTGTCATGCAACAGCCTACAGCCGCCGCATGTGAAGAGCATAGGATGTTCACTCCACTGTTCCTGCTCTCGGACCACTGGTGTGTGTGTGTGTGTGTGTGTGTGTGTGTGTGTGTGTGTGTGTTCGTGTTGCATGGTCTTTTGAGCGGAGATGAAATGAAGCAGCTTCCACGCGATACGCTTATTTGCTTAAAAGAGTAAGATGGGAACATTGACACACACGTTATGACATTATGTAAAGCTGCTCGTGAAGAAACTGCAAACAATGTAATATTTCCCCTAAAAACTCCAGTGTAATTTTAATAAAATATAACAAAAATATCTCGTGAATATCTCAGGTGTTGGATCCAAATCCTGTGGCTGCCATATTTGGGGTTATAGGAAAGGAGATGCCTTTAACTGCAGCATGGTCAGAAACGATCTGTTATAGCTTCCCCGCAGCATAAGTTACAATACGATAGTCTTGATTTATCACGAAGGAAATTGTTGTTCCAGAGTTAAAAATACAATACAATACAATACACAGCAGCATGATAATACAACTGAACACTAACAGTGCACATTAAGTATTTGTGTATGTATGCCGTAGATGTTTATATGTGTATGTTGCATGTGTGCAGAGATGGCAAAAGTACTCACATCCTTCACTCAAGTAGAAGTACAGATACTCGTGTTTAAAAATACTCTGGTGAAAGTAGAAGAACTGACTAAACTTCTTTACTCAAGTCAAAGTAAAGAGGCTTTGAAGTGTCCTTCAGTAAAAAGTACCCATAGCTACCAGCTGTTTTAAAGAGTACCTGACCTCCCTTTATATCAATAGAACAATAATGTCATTGTTAGCTGATGAATGTTTCCATGGTGACCAACGGCAACATGACGACGTTTCCATTGGTCCCTCTTCTTTAGAGAAGACCAGGAAGTGATGGAGACACGGATCGTGTAGAAGTAGAAAGTACAGGTATTTGAGTTCAACATGAGAGAAGTAGAAAGTACAGGTATTTGAGTTCAACATGCGAGAAGTAGAAAGTACAGGTATTTGAGTTCAACATGTCAGAAGTAGAAAGTACAGGTATTTGTGTTCAACATGTAAGAAGTAGAAAGTACAGGTATTTGAGTTCAACATGTAAGAAGTAGAAAGTACAGGTATTTGTGTTCAACATGTAAGAAGTAGAAAGTACAGGTATTTGAGTTCAACATGTAAGAAGTAGAAAGTACACGTATTTGAGTTCAACATGTAAGAAATAGAAAGTACAGGTATTTGAGTTCAACATGTAAGAAGTAGAAAGTACAGGTATTTGTGTTCAACATGAGAGAAGTAGAAAGTACAGGTATTTGTGTTCAACATGAGAGAAGTAGAAAGCACAGGTATTTGTGTTCAACATGTGAGAAGTAGAAAGTACAGGTATTTGTGTTCAACATGTAAGAAGTAGAAAGTACAGGTATTTGAGTTCAACATGAGAGAAGTAGAAAGTACAGGTATTTGAGTACAACATGTAAGAAGTAGAAAGTTCAGGTATTTGAGTTCAACATGTAAGAAGTAGAAAGTACAGGTATTTGTGTTCAACATGTAAGAAGTAGAAAGTACAGGTATTTGAGTTCAACATGTAAGAAGTAGAAAGTACAGGTATTTGTGTTTAACATGTAAGAAGTAGAAAGTACAGGTATTTGAGTTCAACATGTAAGAAGTAGAAAGTACAGGTATTTGAGTTCAACATGTCAGAAGTAGAAAGTACAGGTATTTGTGTTCAACATGTAAGAAGTAGAAAGTACAGGTATTTGAGTTCAACATGTAAGAAATAGAAAGTACAGGTATTTGTGTTCAACATGTAAGAAGTAGAAAGTATAGGTATTTGAGTTCAACATGTAAGAAGTAGAAAGTACAGGTATGTGAGTTCAACATGTAAGAAATAGAAAGTACAGGTATTTGAGTTCAACATGTAAGAAGTAGAAAGTACAGGTATTTGTGTTCAACATGAGAGAAATAGAAAGTACAGGTATTTGTGTTCAACATGTGAGAAGTAGAAAGTACAGGTATTTGTGTTCAACATGTAAGAAGTAGAAAGTACAGGTATTTGAGTTCAACATGAGAGAAGTAGAAAGTACAAGTATTTGAGTTCAACATGTAAGAAGTAGAAAGTACAGGTATTTGTGTTCAACATGTAAGAAGTAGAAAGTACAGGTATTTGAGTTCAACATGTAAGAAGTAGAAAGTACAGGTATTTGTGTTTAACATGTAAGAAGTAGAAAGTACAGGTATTTGAGTTCAACATGTAAGAAGTAGAAAGTACAGGTATTTGAGTTCAACATGTGAGAAGTAGAAAGTACAGGTATTTGTGTTCAACATGTAAGAAGTAGAAAGTACAGGTATTTGTGTTTAACATGTAAGAAGTAGAAAGTACAGGTATTTGAGTTCAACATGTGAGAAGTAGAAAGTACAGGTATTTGTGTTCAACATGTAAGAAGTAGAAAGTACAGGTATTTGTGTTTAACATGTAAGAAGTAGAAAGTACAGGTATTTGTGTTCAACATGTAAGAAGTAGAAAGTACAGGTATTTGAGTTCAACATGTAAGAAATAGAAAGTACAGGTATTTGTGTTCAACATGTAAGAAGTAGAAAGTACACGTATTTGAGTTCAACATGTAAGAAATAGAAAGTACAGGTATTTGAGTTCAACATGTAAGAAGTAGAAAGTACAGGTATTTGTGTTCAACATGAGAGAAGTAGAAAGTACAGGTATTTGTGTTCAACATGTGAGAAGTAGAAAGTACAGGTATTTGTGTTCAACATGTAAGAAGTAGAAAGTACAGGTATTTGAGTTCAACATAAGAGAAGTAGAAAGTACAGGTATTTGAGTACAACATGTAAGAAGTAGAAAGTTCAGGTATTTGAGTTCAACATGTGAGAAGTAGAAAGTACAGGTATTTGAGTTCAACATGTAAGAAGTAGAAAGTACAGGTATTTGTGTTTAACATGTAAGAAGTAGAAAGTACAGGTATTTGAGTTCAACATGTAAGAAGTAGAAAGTACAGGTATTTGAGTTCAACATGTCAGAAGTAGAAAGTACAGGTATTTGTGTTCAACATGTAAGAAGTAGAAAGTACAGGTATTTGAGTTCAACATGTAAGAAATAGAAAGTACAGGTATTTGTGTTCAACATGTAAGAAGTAGAAAGTACAGGTATTTGAGTTCAACATGTAAGAAGTAGAAAGTACAGGTATGTGAGTTCAACATGTAAGAAATAGAAAGTACAGGTATTTGAGTTCAACATGTAAGAAGTAGAAAGTACAGGTATTTGTGTTCAACATGAGAGAAGTAGAAAGTACAGGTATTTGTGTTCAACATGTGAGAAGTAGAAAGTACAGGTATTTGTGTTCAACATGTAAGAAGTAGAAAGTACAGGTATTTGAGTTCAACATGAGAGAAGTAGAAAGTACAGGTATTTGAGTTCAACATGTAAGAAGTAGAAAGTACAGGTATTTGTGTTTAACATGTAAGAAGTAGAAAGTACAGGTATTTGAGTTCAACATGTGAGAAGTAGAAAGTACAGGTATTTGTGTTCAACATGTAAGAAGTAGAAAGTACAGGTATTTGTGTTTAACATGTAAGAAGTAGAAAGTACAGGTATTTGAGTTCAACATGTGAGAAGTAGAAAGTACAGGTATTTGTGTTCAACATGTAAGAAGTAGAAAGTACAGGTATTTGTGTTGAACATGTAAGAAGTAGAAAGTACAGGTATTTGAGTTCAACATGTAAGAAGTAGAAAGTACAGGTATTTGTGTTTAACATGTAAGAAGTAGAAAGTACAGGTATTTGAGTTCAACATGTGAGAAGTAGAAAGTACAGGTATTTGAGTTCAACATGTAAGAAGTAGAAAGTACAGGTATTTGAGTTCAACATGTAAGAAGTAGAAAGTACAGGTATTTGTGTTCAACATGTAAGAAGTAGAAAGTACAGGTATATGTGTTAAGTAGTGGAGTAAAGTACTGATACCAGCAACATGTACTTAAGTACAGTAACAAACTATTTGTACTGCACTACTTCCCACCTCTGCATGTATATATATGCAATACACATTTGTCTGAGAGGGTGAAACTCTCCATGTCTCTCTGCACCATCAACATTACAGTGATTCATGGAACAATGTGGAACTAATCTCGCGCTGCGTTCTGTTTGATTAGATTTTCTGAGGCGAGGTCCAGCTCTCCATCAGTTCAGACTGTTATTACACTCAGCGTTAAAATACAGTCTGCAGTTCATTAAAGCAGAGAGGGCATGACGGATCCCACATAAAGATCTAGTTTATTCACCGCTGCAAAGATAAGATTGCTGTTTTTGTGCCAATCATGTATGAGTTTGGCTCGTTAAGGGTCTGCACAAGTATTACATGTGTCCAGGAAATAGCCACAGCCTTTACGACGATGCAGCTATAACATTTTACTAGTCATTCCTGTTACAAAATCCACTCCAAAGTAACAAATAACAATAGAAAAGAACCGTATTTGTATTTTCTAATGATAAGAGCAGAATATACTCATTACTTGGTGCTTAAAGTCCACATTTGAACGATTTAAGTCTTTGTAATGGTCGTCCATCGGGAAAGTAGCAACAATATAGACTTTGGCTAACCACGTGGTTAAACCTGCTGAGTTTATTGAAATACACCAGGAGCTAATTATACAGGAAGTTAGCTTAAAATGTTAAAAGACAAAAACACAGAACCAACACAAAAGTTTGGGAGATTTTCCACAAAAACATTGGCAGTAAAATATCAACCCTTTAGGATGAAGACAATAACTTCTTTAAATGCCTCTAATAAATGATAACTGTGACGCCATCCAAAGACCATAGGAAGCTTCATCACCACATTTACTCTGATCTCACACAGCGACAACATTAAGGCTTTTAATGCATCCAATAGTCTGACCTGTCGACATATTTCAAACTCTGAGAGGTTTCTCCACAGTGTTTGTAACCTCTCCTCGACCTCAGGATGATTTAGTGGCGACGAGAACAATGACGTGTTCGCCATACAAAGATTTGTGAGGAAAAATGACGCCGACCTCAGGAGAAGATTACTAATGCTCTGTGAAAACAAAACGGTGGTGAGGTGAAGTCATGTGACCGTGCTGTAGTTCCTTTATAGCCCAGCATTAGCCACCTTTAGCTTAGCGGTGGTGACGTGAAGTCATGTGACCGTGCTGTAGTTCCTCTATAGCCCAACATTAGCCTCCTTTAGCTTAGCGGTGGTGACGTGAAGTCATGTGACCGTGCTGTAGTTCCTTTATAGCCCGACATTAGCCACCTTTAGCTTAGCGGTGGTGACGTGAAGTCATGTGACCGTGCTGTAGTTCCTTTATAGCCCAACATTAGCCTCCTTTAGCTTAGCGGTGGTGACGTGGAGTCATGTGACCGTGCTGTAGTTCCTTTATAGCCCAACATTAGCCACCTTTAGCTTAGCGGTGGTGACGTGAAGTCATGTGACCGTGCTGTAGTTCCTTTATAGCCCAGCATTAGCCACCTTTAGCTTAGCGGTGGAGACGTGAAGCCATGTGACCGTGCTGTAGTTCCTTTATAGCCCAACATTAGCCTCCTTTAGCTTAGCGGTGGTGACGTGGAGTCATGTGACCGTGCTGTAGTTCCTTTATAGCCCAACATTAGCCACCTTTAGCTTAGCGGTGGTGACGTGGAGTCATGTGACCGTGCTGTAGTTCCTTTATAGCCCAACATTAGCCACCTTTAGCTTAGCGGTGGTGACGTGAAGTCATGTGACCGTGCTGTAGTTCCTTTATAGCCCAACATTAGCCACCTTTAGCTTAGCGGTGGTGACGTGAAGTCATGTGACCGTGCTGTAGTTCCTTTATAGCCCAACATTAGCCGCCTTTAGCTTAGCGGCGGTGACGTGAAGTCATGTGACCGTGCTGTAGTTCCTTTATAGCCCAACATTAGCCACCTTTAGCTTAGCGGTGGTGACGTGAAGTCATGTGACCGTGCTGTAGTTCCTTTATAGCCCAGCATTAGCCACCTTTAGCTTAGCGGTGGTGACGTGAAGTCATGTGACCGTGCTGTAGTTCCTTTATAGCCCAACATTAGCCTCCTTTAGCTTAGCGGCGGTGACGTGAAGTCATGTGACCGTGCTGTAGTTCCTTTATAGCCCAGCATTAGCCACCTTTAGCTTAGCGGCGGTGACGTGAAGTCATGTGACCGTGCTGTAGTTCCTTTATAGCCCAACATTAGCCACCTTTAGCTTAGCGGTGGTGACGTGAAGTCATGTGACCGTGCTGTAGTTCCTTTATAGCCCAGCATTAGCCACCTTTAGCTTAGCGGTGGTGACGTGAAGTCATGTGACCGCGCTGTAGTTCCTTTAAAGCCCAACATTAGCCACCTTTAGCTTAGCGACGTGAAGTCATGTGACCGTGCTGTAGTTCCTTTATAGCCCAACATTAGCCACCTTTAGCTTAGCGGTGGTGACGTGAAGTCATGTGACCGTGCTGTAGTTCCTTTAAAGCCCAACATTAGCTTTTTACTACAAAAATCACAAAGTGGTGTTAATATTATCCTGCTGAACAAAACGTGTAAGAATCATAAACGTGATTTTATTTTCTGAAATAATCCAAACTCCAATGTAGAACTCCCATTGCTTTTAGTCAAGGGAGTTTTTGTGATGCTAACTTCAGGGTTGGCATACAACACGACATCATCCATGCACCACTATCTTCCTATGTTATATTTATATCAATATATATCTGTTTTCGGGCCTTATCTTGAAATCCATGTTCCTCCACTTGTTGCTGTCGGTGTTCTCCTCTCTCTGGCAGAGCGTGAGGGTGTTGTTTGCTCAGATTCAGCCAATTCAGCGAGTTGTTAGCGTGACATGAGGCTGAGCAGCAGGCAGCACCTGTCCTGTCTGTTTGCTCAGTGTGTGTGTGTCTGTGTGTGTGTGTGTGTGTGTGTTTGCACAGTGAAAAATGAGCTGGTAATGACACGTTAACAATGAGTCCATTAGTGTTACACCAGGCTTCACATCAGTGTATTGTTATTAATAAAGAGCTGAAGCCCCGCCCACTTTTCTCAGCTGACACTACACATTTTAAATGTATATGCAATCTAATATTTAATATTCCATCCCTCACATACTTATGTATATATAATGTCCTGCTTTATATGTTGTTACTGTGCAACAGAATGCTATTTTATTTCTATTGAAATGTTGACATTTTGGGATGTTTATATGTTTTAATTTGCCTTGTCTTTGTATGCTGCTGCAACGCAAACATCTGCTCCTGCGCGTCACTGAACTCCCGATAAGCAATCTGAAAAATTCAAGGAATCCTGATTTATTTTCTTTTGATATGTTTTTAAAATTCTCACCTTTTTTCTCAAAGTTCTGACTAATTTTTGAAATTTCGATTTCTTTTTCAATTTTTTCAAAAAATCTCACTTTTTTAAATTCCTGACTTTTCACACACTTATTTTTTTCAAACATTTTAACTTTTCATAACAATCAGCTGTTCTCTCTTCTCCGTCAGCTGTTCTGTTCTCTAATACTTTCAGTGTGAATCTTTCTCTGCTTTCTAGTTTTCACTTTCTTCGCTTCATCTGTTTTGTTTTTAATTCAGCAGGTGAACCTATATGTTCATCTCATAGTGTGTGTGTGAGTTTAACTGTGTGTATTAAACTAAAACCGTAGTCTGTGCTCATGTGTTTCAGTGTTGGTGTACAGCAGGGGGGTCAAACTCAATTTCATCACGGGCCACATTCGCATTATGGTTGCACTCAAAGGGCCGGTTGTGACTTTAAAGATAAGATCCTCAGTCGGATCTCAGTTGAGCGGGACTGATCAGGAAATCGGTGGGTCGTTTCGGTTGGACTGTGCCCCTTCGCAGCGTAAACAAGGCTACACATTGGCAGCTTAGAACAGCTGTTTCAACTATGATACTGTCATAATCCTTTTGATACTACATTAAATGATGTATCAATCAAGTCAGGGATGAGCAGGTTTAAGTATTTACATTCTATAGTCTCTATATTTAAACCCTTTTGGGGTTAAACAGGTTCTAAAAAACGTAGATAAATAGGTTTTATTTTATACACTTTTAATATAACGGAGGAGCCTGCATTAGGTATTAAATGCTACAATATCAAAATACATATATAAATATTGAGTTTGCCTTGAGTTTGAAACCCCTGGTGTAGAGGCTGAATCTGCTTCATGAAAGGCAGGTTTTATCAATACAATCAGTTTTGATCCTAAATATCTTGGTTTCTTATTTTCTATATCTGTATTAATTCGCATTGCATTTGATGCTGCGGTGTCGTGATGATGCTGTAAGTTACCCATGGCTGTGTGTAGTTGCAAATATAGACATTAAGACGTAGCGGTTAAACATGCTGCGTTGTTAGCATTCATTAGCTTCAGCTCCCATGAGGCTTTGCAGCAGCTCAGGTGATGTGTGTCCACCTGACCCTCATGTTTGTGTAATTAGGAGAGCACTGGTCCTAATGAGAGGAGACGTGCGAGGTGGTCCTCCTGCTGGGCCGAGGCGTATCTTTAGAGACCGAGGCAAATTGAAGCTCGAAAATGGACACGCTTATTTGCTTAATGTTAAAGGTTTAAGACCGTATGACTTTCTGGTTCATTCTAGTATTTGATTTCATTCTAACATTTATACAATTCTGTTATTAAAAAGACAGTTTTTCATGATTTTGGTACATCTATACAAATGATTAAATGGAGTTGTATTGGACTGGTTCCAGTACATAGTGACATCACTATGGAACACTAGCGCGAGGACTCTCTAAAGTAGAGACACTACACACTGATATACACCTGAACATCAGCAGGAGAGGACTCTTTAAAGTAGAGACACTACATACTGATATACACCTGAACATCAGCAGGAGAGGACTCTTTAAAGTAGAGACACTACATACTGATATACACCTGAACATCAGCAGGAGAGGACTCTTTAAAGTAGAGACACTACATACTGATATACACCTGAACATCAGCAGGAGAGGACTCTTTAAGTAGAGACACTACATACTGATATACACCTGAACATCAGCAGGAGAGGACTCTTTAAAGTAGAGACACTACATACTGATATGCACCTGAACATCAGCAGGAGAGGACTCTTTAAAATAGAGACACTACATACTGATATACACCTGAACATCAGCAGGAGAGGACTCTTTAAAGTAGAGACACTACACACTGATATACACCTTAACATCAGCAGGAGAGGACTCTTTAAAGTAGAGACACTACATACTGATATACACCTGAACATCAGCAGGAGAGGACTCTTTAAAGTAGAGACACTACAGACTGATATGCACCTGAACATCAGCAGGAGAGGACTCTTTAAAGTAGAGACACTACATACTGATATACACCTGAACATCAGCAGGAGAGGACTCTTTAAAGTAGAGACACTACACACTGATATACACCTTAACATCAGCAGGAGAGGACTCTTTAAAGTAGAGACACTACATACTGATATACACCTGAACATCAGCAGGAGAGGACTCTTTAAAGTAGAGACACTACAGACTGATATACACCTGAACATCAGCAGGAGAGGACTCTTTAAAGTAGAGACACTACATACTGATATACACCTGAACATCAGCAGGAGAGGACTCTTTAAAGTAGAGACACTACATACTGATATACACCTGAACATCAGCAGGAGAGGACTCTTTAAAGTAGAGACACTACATACTGATATACACCTGAACATCAGCAGGAGAGGACTCTTTAAAGTAGAGACACTACATACTGATATACACCTGGACATCAGCAGGAGAGGACTCTTTAAAGTAGAGACACTACATACTGATATACACCTGAACATCAGCAGGAGAGGACTCTTTAAAGTAGAGACACTACATGCTGATATACACCTGAACATCAGCAGGAGAGGACTCTTTAAAGTAGAGACACTACATACTGATATACACCTGAACATCAGCAGGAGAGGACTCTTTAAAGTAGAGACACTACATACTGATATACACCTGAACATCAGCCGGAGAGGACTCTTTAAAGTAGAGACACTACATACTGATATACACCTGAACATCAGCAGGAGAGGACTCTTTAAAGTAGAGACACTACATACTGATATACACCTGAACATCAGCCGGAGAGGACTCTTTAAAGTAGAGACACTACATACTGATATACACCTGAACATCAGCATTATATTTGGTGTTTAACATAAAAAAACATCTCCTTGCACAGAATATGTTGCCAAATGCTTTATTGGAGGAACATATAGTGGAGGCTGTGAGGTAATAGTGCGCAGGAGGCGGGATTGGGGGTGAGTGGGTGAGAGAGAGAGAGAGAGAGAGAGAGAGAGAGAGAGAGAGAGAGAGAGAGAGAGAGAGAGAGAGAGAGGAGAGAGAGAGAGAGAGAGAGAGAGAAGAGAGAGAGAGAGAGAGAGAGGAGAGAGAGAGAGAGAGAGAGAGAGAGAGAGAGAGAGAGAGAGAGAGAGAGAGAGAGGAGAGAGAGAGAGAGAGAGAGAGGGGATATAGGACAGGCTTCACGCTTTTGGCTGCAGACTGGTCGGGATCCCGTTCGCTCCTCATCGGTCTCTTCAGCATCAGGTCAGTAAAACGAACGCACCCACAGTCTGACAGAAACCCTGTTAGTGCAGAGGGGGGCGGGGCTTTCGCCTTATTGTTTGTTTATCTGCTTCTTCGCGGGGATACAGAGGTGATTGTGACCGGTGTTTGTGGAGCCCGGAGGATGTGAAGACGGAGAGGGTGCGCACAGGTTTTAGGCGTGAACTGCTGCTGTGTGTGTGTGTGTGTGTGTGTGTGTGTTAACGCGACAGCAGGCTGCAGCAGGTGTCGGTCAGATCCACCTGTCTGGAGGTTTTCCCTGCAAACCTTTCCCCGCTAGCTTCCAGCGCCATATCGCGGGTGTAGGTGCGAATGAGGGAGGATACTAGGAAGGGGGAGGCAGACAGGGTGCAGCAGCTGTTTCTCACTGATCATCATTAATGAAGATGAGGCAGTTCCCGCGCTGCTGCTGGAGGGTGAGGCCGGCTGAATTGTGCATTGATTAGCTTCATGTAGCCTACTGCTGTGTGTGTGAGAGAGAGTGTGTGTGCGTGTGTGTGTGTGTGCGTGTGCGTGAAGGAACTGAAAGGCGTGTTTCTCTCCCTGTGCAGTGTCAGTGTTTGAGAGATGGTGTGTGTGTGTGTGTGTGTGTGCGTGCGTGTGCGTGCGTGCGTGAAGGAAATGAAAGGCGTGTTTCTAGTGTCAGTGTGAGTGTGTGTGAGTGTGTGTGCGTGTGAGTGAGTGTGTGAAGGAAATGAAAGGCGTGTTTCTAGTGTCAGTGTGTGTTTGAGTGTGTGCGTGTGTGTGAGTGTGTGTGCGTGTGAGTGAGTGTTCGCGTGTGCGTGAAGGAACTGAAAGGCGTGTTTCTCTCCCTGTGCAGTTTCAGTGTTTGAGAGATTGTGTGTGTGTGTGTGTGTGTGTGTGTGTGTGTGTGAGGGGGTGTGAGATGTTCCTGTAGCCAATCATAGACAGAGACTGAACCATAGTAACCTATAGCACAGCTTCAATGCACACTGGAAATCCCTTACAAATTAAAAAGCCTTATGTTTCAACGTGGCATCATCCGGGTCGAGAGGGAACATTAGACATGTATCCCGTAATGATTTTAGTTTAAAGTTAAAGAAAGTCAAAAGTAACCAAATCTGGGGTTCAACACATCCTCTTTTCAGTTTGAATAACATCCTATCCTGCTACCCCCCCCCGTGTTTAGAAGTTTGTATGGCATCCCATTACATGAAGTCTGTTGCTCCCCGAGCCTGTTGCTGGATGTGAAAGGAAATCAATCCAAGCTGCTGTCCGTGGTGCTGAAGTGCAGACACACGTGTCCCCTCTTCTTCGTGTCTCTTCCACATCAACATGTGTCCCCTCTTCTTCATGCCTCTTCTACATCAACACGTGTCCCCTCTTCTTCATGTCTCTTCTACATCAACACGTGTCCCCTCTTCTTCATGTCTCTTCTACATCAACACGTGTCCCCTCTTCTTCATGTCTCCTCTACATCAACACGTGTCCCCTCTTCTTCATGTCTCTTCTACATCAACACGTGTCCCCTCTTCTTCATGTCTCTTCTACATCAACACGTGTCCCCTCTTCTTCATGTCTCTTCTACATCAACACGTGTCCCCTCTTCTTCATGTCTCTTCTACATCAACACGTGTCCCCTCTTCTTCATGTCTCTTCTACATCAACACGTGTCCCCTCTTCTTCATGTCTCTTCTACATCAACACGTGTCCCCTCTTCTTCATGTCTCTTCTACATCAACACGTGTCCCCTCTTCTTCATGTCTCTCCTACATCAACACGTGTCCCCTCTTCTTCATGTCTCTTCTATATCAACACGTGTCCCCTCTTCTTCATGTCTCTTCTACATCAACACGTGTCCCCTCTTCCTCATGTCTCTTCTACATCAACATGTGTCCCCTCTTCCTCATGTCTCTTCTACATCAACATGTGTCCCCTCTTCCTCATGTCTCTTCTACATCAACATGTGTCCCCTCTTCCTCATGTCTCTTCTACATCAACATGTGTCCCCTCTTCTTCATGTCTCTTCTACATCAACATGTGTCCCCTCTTCTCCATGTCTCTTCTACATCAACACGTGTCCCCTCTTCTTCATGTCTCTTCTACATCAACACGTGTCCCCTCTTCTTCATGTCTCTCCTACATCAACACGTGTCCCCTCTTCTTCATGTCTCTTCTATATCAACACGTGTCCCCTCTTCTTCATGTCTCTTCTACATCAACACGTGTCCCCTCTTCCTCATGTCTCTTCTACATCAACATGTGTCCCCTCTTCTTCATGTCTCTTCTACATCAACATGTGTCCCCTCTTCCTCATGTCTCTTCTACATCAACATGTGTCCCCTCTTCCTCATGTCTCTTCTACATCAACATGTGTCCCCTCTTCTTCATGTCTCTTCTACATCAACATGTGTCCCCTCTTCTCCATGTCTCTTCTACATCAACATGTGTCCCCTCTTCTCCATGTCTCTTCTACATCAACATGTGTCCCCTCTTCTTCATGTCTCTTCTACATCAACACGTGTCCCCTCTTCTTCATGTCTCATCTACATCAACACGTGTCCCCTCTTCTCCATGTCTCTTCTACATCAACATGTGTCCCCTCTTCTTCATGTCTCTTCTACATCAACACGTGTCCCCTCTTCTTCATGTCTCATCTACATCAACATGTGTCCCCTCTTCTTCATGTCTCTTCTACATCAACATGTGACGTGGGGAGGGGCTCCTTGTCTTCATCTAAGTCACAGACAGAGAATCAGCACTTTGGAAACAGGGCTGAAACAGAGGGGATTATGGGTAATGCTGCAATGACCTGTTTGGTGTTTCAGCCAATCAGAGACAGGCTCTGTGTAGATCTGAGAGCGGGGATATGTGGACGAGAAACAGTATAACAGGGGACCTTTAAAGTGATCACATGCTATTATGCTAATTAGCGCCACCTTTACAAGAACATAGCATTTTAGTCTTGTACCAAGAAGGGTGTATTTTGCACCGACACAGAAATATACTTCTAATCAGAATGGGAAAAATAATGTCGAGAATGATGAGCTAAAGTCTGGATGTCCCGTGTATCATTTCTCTGCAAATTAGTGCCACCATTACCAAAAACGCAATTTTCACACTTTTCACTATATCTCAGCCAATATTGCAGATACATGAACAACATAAGAAGAAGACAGGAAGTACACACTAAAGGGAACAGCAGAAGAAGACAGACAGGAAGTGTAACACTAAAGGGAATAGTAGAAGAAGACAGACAGGAAGTAAACACTAAAGGGAACAGCAGAAGAAGACAGACAGGAAGTAAACACTAAAGGGAACAGCAGAAGAAGACAAACAGGAAGTAAACACTAAAGGGAACAACATAAGAAGAAGAAGACAGGAAGTAAACACTAAAGGGAACAGCATAAGAAGAAGACAGGAAGTACACACTAAAGGGAACACCAGAAGAAGACAGACAGGAAGTAAACACTAAAGGGAACAGCAGAAGAAGACAGACAGGAAGTAAACACTAAAGGGAACAGCAGACGAAGACAGACAGGAATACACATAAAAGGGAATAGTAGAAGAAGACAGACAGGAAGTAAACACTAAAGGGAACAGCCTAAGAAGAAGAAGAATAAGACAGGAAGTAAACACTAAAGGGAATAGTAGAAGAAGACAGACAGGAAGTAAACACTAAAGGGAACACCAGAAGAAGACAGACAGGAAGGAAACACTAAAGGGAACAGCCTAAGAAGAAGAAGAATAAGACAGGAAGTAAACACTAAACGGAATAGTAGAAGAAGACAGACAGGAAGTAAACACTAAAGGGAACAACATAAGAAGAAGAAGACAGGAAGTAAACACTAAAGGGAACACCAGAAGAAGACAGACAGGAAGTAAACACTAAAGGGAACACCAGAAGAAGACAGACAGGAAGTAAACACTAAAGGGAACAGCAGAAGAAGACAGACAGGAAGTAAACACTGAAAGGAACAGCAGAAGAAGACAGACAGGAAGTAAACACTAAAGGGAACAGTAGAAGAAGACAGACAGGAAGTAAACACTAAAGGGAACAGCAGAAGAAGACAGACAGGAAGTAAACACTAAAGGGAACAGCCTAAGAAGAAGAAGAATAAGACAGGAAGTAAACACTAAAGGGAATAGTAGAAGAAGACAGACAGGAAGTAAACACTAAAGGGAACACCAGAAGAAGACAGACAGGAAGGAAACACTAAAGGGAATATTAGAAGAAGACAGACAGGAAGTAAACACTAAAGGGAACAACATAAGAAGAAGAAGACAGGAAGTAAACACTAAAGGGAACACCAGAAGAAGACAGACAGGAAGTAAACACTGAAAGGAACACCAGAAGAAGACAGACAGGAAGTAAACACTAAAGGGAACAGCAGAAGAAGACAGACAGGAAGTGTAACACTAAAGGGAATAGTAGAAGAAGACAGACAGGAAGTAAACACTAAAGGGAACAGCAGAAGAAGACAGACAGGAAGTAAACACTAAAGGGAACAGCAGAAGAAGACAGACAGGAAGTAAACACTAAAGGGAATAGTAGAAGAAGACAGACATGAAGTAAACACTAAAGGGAACAACATAAGAAGAAGACAGGAAGTACACACTAAAGGGAACACCAGAAGAAGACAGACAGGAAGTAAACACTAAAGGGAACAGCAGAAGAAGACAGACAGGAAGTAAACACTAAAGGGAACAGCAGACGAAGACAGACAGGAAGTAAACACTAAAGGGAATAGTAGAAGAAGACAGACAGGAAGTAAACACTAAAGGGAACAGCAGAAGAAGACAGACAGGAAGTAAACACTAAAGGGAACAGCAGAAGAAGACAAACAGGAAGTAAACACTAAAGGGAACAACATAAGAAGAAGAAGACAGGAAGTAAACACTAAAGGGAACAGCATAAGAAGAAGACAGGAAGTACACACTAAAGGGAACACCAGAAGAAGACAGACAGGAAGTAAACACTAAAGGGAACAGCAGAAGAAGACAGACAGGAAGTAAACACTAAAGGGAACAGCAGACGAAGACAGACAGGAAGTAAACACTAAAGGGAATAGTAGAAGAAGACAGACAGGAAGTAAACACTAAAGGGAACAGCCTAAGAAGAAGAAGAATAAGACAGGAAGTAAACACTAAAGGGAATAGTAGAAGAAGACAGACAGGAAGTAAACACTAAAGGGAACACCAGAAGAAGACAGACAGGAAGGAAACACTAAAGGGAACAGCCTAAGAAGAAGAAGAATAAGACAGGAAGTAAACACTAAACGGAATAGTAGAAGAAGACAGACAGGAAGTAAACACTAAAGGGAACAACATAAGAAGAAGAAGACAGGAAGTAAACACTAAAGGGAACACCAGAAGAAGACAGACAGGAAGTAAACACTAAAGGGAACACCAGAAGAAGACAGACAGGAAGTAAACACTAAAGGGAACAGCAGAAGAAGACAGACAGGAAGTAAACACTGAAAGGAACAGCAGAAGAAGACAGACAGGAAGTAAACACTAAAGGGAACAGTAGAAGAAGACAGACAGGAAGTAAACACTAAAGGGAACAGCAGAAGAAGACAGACAGGAAGTAAACACTAAAGGGAACAGCAGAAGAAGACAGACAGGAAGTAAACACTAAAGGGAACAGCCTAAGAAGAAGAAGAATAAGACAGGAAGTAAACACTAAAGGGAATAGTAGAAGAAGACAGACAGGAAGTAAACACTAAAGGGAACACCAGAAGAAGACAGACAGGAAGGAAACACTAAAGGGAATATTAGAAGAAGACAGACAGGAAGTAAACACTAAAGGGAACAACATAAGAAGAAGAAGACAGGAAGTAAACACTAAAGGGAACACCAGAAGAAGACAGACAGGAAGTAAACACTGAAAGGAACACCAGAAGAAGACAGACAGGAAGTAAACACTAAAGGGAACAGCAGAAGAAGACAGACAGGAAGTGTAACACTAAAGGGAATAGTAGAAGAAGACAGACAGGAAGTAAACACTAAAGGGAACAGCAGAAGAAGACAGACAGGAAGTAAACACTAAAGGGAACAGCAGAAGAAGACAGACAGGAAGTAAACACTAAAGGGAATAGTAGAAGAAGACAGACATGAAGTAAACACTAAAGGGAACAACATAAGAAGAAGACAGGAAGTACACACTAAAGGGAACACCAGAAGAAGACAGACAGGAAGTAAACACTAAAGGGAACAGCAGAAGAAGACAGACAGGAAGTAAACACTAAAGGGAACAGCAGACGAAGACAGACAGGAAGTAAACACTAAAGGGAATAGTAGAAGAAGACAGACAGGAAGTAAACACTAAAGGGAACAGCAGAAGAAGACAGACAGGAAGTAAACACTAAAGGGAAAGCATTACAATCATTTGTAAATCACTTAAATCATTTAAAAACTAACATCGTGAGTCAAATCGCTCCGTGATCTAGTAGTTTGGCTTAGCGGGATCATTCGATAGTTGTCTGTAAAGTGACAGCAAGTTGTTAAAGATGTCCATCCTGGTTTCTCAAAGTCAACGGGGTAACAGTCAGATCAGAAACAGCGGGTCTGGGGCTCCGTTAGCCGGACAACTGAGAAACCAATTGATTTAAAGCTCACTTCCTGGTGTCAACGGTGTGATCCAACGCTTTCTCTCAAGGTCTTTTAAGGTTGGATAACTCCCGTTTGTGTAAGGCTCCTATCTGTCATGACAACACAACGAAAAGCACACATGTAACTCATCACGCTGCAATATATCAGCAAGCAAAGCAGACGACAAGTATTATCTCGCTGCATTGACTTCAGGCTCGGAGCAGAATGAGCTTCCATTCTCGGCACTGCATCATTTCTCCGCTTCTCAAAGGGACCAACAGATGAATAAACCTCGAGCATCGCCTTTGCGCTCGTGTGCAGAGAGACGTTTGAGTGACAGCTGCACAGAAAGCTCTGTCCGTGGTGGAAACAGGCCTCTGTACGTTAGATCTATCACTGCACTGATACGCCATTAGCCTCGGCCAGTCATCCAGAACGTTGTGTATACATGTGGTGAGCGTTCAGTGAGAGGAAACCCCCGCACTCTTCCTGCTCCACACTGAAGGAAGACATGTCTTCAGATGCTCAGAGGAAACATTGCCGTTTTGTCAGTACCTGGAGTCAGGAAGTGGGTATACAGTAATAGGCTGAAGCATCTGCCAATCAAGCCACATACCCTTTTAAAGAAGATATATCCTGTTCCTTTTCAGGTGTATATTAGTATTTAGTGTCTGTACTGTGACATTTCTCCATGTATTAATGTTCAAAATGCACGTTTTGTTCAGTAGGATAATCTCCACCTATTAACACAACTTTCAGATCTTTGAAGTAAAAAGTTAACGTAGGAACTACAGCACGGTCACATGACTTCACTTCACCACCGCTAAGTTAAAGGTGGCTAATGTTGGGCTATAAAGGAACTACAGCACGGTCACATGACTTCACGTCACCACCGCTAAGCTAAAGGTGGCTAATGTTGGGCTATAAAGGAACTACAGCACGGTCACATGACTTCACGTCGCTAAGCTAAAGGTGGCTAATGTTGGGCTATAAAGGAACTACAGCACGGTCACATGACTTCACGTCACCACCGCTAAGCTAAAGGTGGCTAATGTTGGGCTATAAAGGAACTACAGCACGGTCACATGACTTCACTTCACCACCGCTAAGCTAAAGGAGGCTAATGTTGGGCTATAAAGGAACTACAGCACGGTCACATGACTTCACGTCACCACCGCTAAGCTAAAGGAGGCTAATGTTGGGCTATAAAGGAACTACAGCACGGTCACATGACCTCACGTCACCACCGCTAAGCTAAAGGTAATGTTGGCCGTGATGACGTTTAGTCGTCTCATTTAGACACTTGTTGGCTGCCTTTAAATAGTGAATGGCTATTAAAGGAACTAAAGCCTCTCCCTGTGTAGTAATTTGTGAAGACACCGACGTTTTCACTCCCCAATCCTCCCTGATGCTCTCTTGCATGCTGATAATGTCAGACTAAATGTGTGTGTGTGCGTGTTTTTTTTGTTTTCACCATGCATTGACTCTGCAGGAGCCTCACCACAGGAGCGACTGTACGTCATAAAAGATTCATTATTTATACCGACTGTGCTCTCAAATACCTTCAATTAGACTGCATACAGTTCTTAATTTAGAAATAATCTCTCTCTCTGCGCGGCCTTCCTCTCGATACTCTCACTCTAAACACATACTTACGTTAGTCTGAACACACAAGAAGATACGTGGGAGACCAGCTTTACTCTTTCATGTATTCATCAGTCTGCGCACGGCGATGCAAAACATTTAATATCTCAGCTATTATCCAGAAATTATGACAGAGAGGACAGAGAGGAAGAGGGGAGTCACTCGGGAGGTGCAAAGCATCATGGGAGATGGAGTTCTAGAGTAGGACACAGGCGTTTCCAACAGTGTTTGGTTGATTTGTTTCCATTGATACGTGGAGACATGTCCTTCGGTGGTCTTAAAAGAGATTGAAGTACAACACTGAAAGCACAGACCCTCCAAAGTCTGTTCATCCTCACATCTACCTGTCTTTGTGTCTTCATCTTTATCGATCTGTGTCTGTATCCTCCTCCCTGATAAAGTGCCTCACCGGTCGGCTCTAAATTGATGAGTCATCCTAAAAGCGGTCTGAGTCACCGACGCCTCCTGGCTCATGACGTGTCTCTCACCTGCGATACATTCCCCATTAGCTGATTCATAATAACAGTTATTGCTTTTTAATGACCACTCAGACGTTCGGCGAGCCAAAGGTCGGTTTAACGGCACCTCGTTCTGACCACACATCGTAGATACATCCATGTGAATATATATAAATATATGAAATATCGAGTTGTATTGAGTTAACACCTTTGTCTCTGTCAGTATTACTTCAGCTCGTCCAGTATTTGGAACCGATGCAGATGAACAGACAGGACTCACTTAGAGGTTTGAAGAGTGGAGCGGGCGAGGATAGGGGGACGACGCTGGGGATATTCTACATTATATCTTCCTTTCAACAAAAGCAACAAAGCATCGATCCGACTATTGAGTGGGATTCAAAGCCTAATGTATATCTGCTTCCTCTGTGCCGTAGAGCTGTTGTGTTGCCCTGCATCCATTGACCGGAAATAATAATAAAAGATAATTGTATTCAAAATAATAATGCAAAATACAATACAAAATATAATAATTAGGGCCTGGACTTTAACGCGTTAATTAAGATTAATTAATTACACAAAAATGTACGCGTTAAAAAAATTAACGCATTTTAATCGCACTTATTTTTGACAAGAGCAAAATATAATAATAATACAATTTTTTTTATAATAATATATTTGTATTTTCTTATTTATATATTTATTTTCTTAAATACAAATGTTAATAACCCAGAAGCAACCATTTATCTTTGCACACTTCTGCACAATACTACCACTCTTTAACTTTGTACTGACCACCATCACAGTCATTTCTCATATTTGTATTATATGTTTGTGTATATTCTTCTTGTATATAATTATAACATTCAATATTTGAATTATATGTTTGTGTATATTCTTCTTGTATATAATTATAACATTCAATATTTGTATTATATGTTTGTGTATATTCTTCTTGTATATAATTATAACATTCAATATTTGTATTATATGTTTGTGTATATTCTTCTTGTATATAATTATAACATTCAATATTTGTATTATTGTTCCATTACCTTTCTTACTGTGTTACACTTCACCAAAGCGAATCTCGTTGGCAATAAACCAAACTCTGACTAAGTTAAGGACGAAAATAACATTTTGCCTTTTAAATCCAATCCAACTTTATTTATACTTCACATTTAAAAACAACAGAGTTGACCAAAGTGCTGCACATCCATACATATATTATATTAACAATATATTAACAACGCAGCATTCAGACATTCAGACAAACCGATAGGACAAAAGGAAACTCATGTAAAAGCAGTACAACCATACACATGATGTGAAAACATTTAAAAACACAACCAAAGAGAAAATGGAAAAATGTATAAACGCATAATATTGAATTTAATTGATTTATTTAAAACAAGGAACAGTGTAATCAACATATTAAAAACATGTAAAAGTACTCGAATTAGCCAAAAGGCTAGTTTTCATCGATAGTCCCTTTGCCAGATGGTGATAGACATCCTACAAGCAATAATAAAAATACCACAACATTGTTCTACCATTGTACACATTTCCAATAGATTACATCACTGAATACAGATAGAAGCAAGTTACGATAATAAATAAATAAAACACTTACATTATATATATATATATATATATATATAATAATATAATGGATGAAGTGTTTCCCGGCTCTCCTCTCCCTCAGAAACCTCAGAGACTTATTGTTCAATCAGCCGTGTAATGAATCCCTCCACCCAGAACCCCCGGATAATTAACGGCGCAGCAGGTTCCCGGCTAAGTTAAATAACGTGTGTCCGTCCACACCGACGCGGAGCCGGTTCACTTAATTCCAGCTCAACACCTCCAACATACATTTGGCTTTTTCTCAGCGAAACCCGCCCTTTATTAAATCGTCTTTATTATATATTTATTTTTACATTCTTCATGAAAATCAAAGTGCAGGTCATCGTCATGGCGTCCGTGACTTTTGATTCATTGTTTTAAACACCTTTGAGCCGCACTATGAGAAGTGAAGGTTTACTGTTGTTGTGACGTTACGTGGTCGTGGGTTCGGGCGGTACGCGTGTCGGGCTCTGATGTTTAACACCCGGCTGTCACTTCCTTTTTCACGCAGCTGAGAAAGGAAGTGGGGGAAATGTTGTCCCCGGCTTCGTTGTTCAGCACACAGTGGGCCGCGTGGCAGCAGCGTCTCATGTCACTGAAGCGGCCTCAAACGGAAACGGGTCAGCAGTTAGAGAGAAGCTATTTTCGGACCGGACAATGGGAGAGCTACAGATTGAGAGCAAGTCCACGTTTCGAAGCCCATACTTCGTTACTTTCACTTGAGCAAAGAAGTTTAGTCAGTACTTCTACTAGAGTATGTTTAAACACGAGTATCTGTACTTCTACTTGAGTAAAGGATGTGTGTACTTTTGTCTCTGTCTATTTTAACATTCTGGTAAGTGGAGCCGTTCTCTCAGTGTCTGTAGATCTGAGAGGCCCACGGGATGATGATCGTGCTTTGTTGCTGCTGCCACGTTCACTCTGTCGAGGAGGAAGAGCTATATTGAGCGGAACTTGATTTTGTACTCCCCCCACCCACAGAACCGCTGAAACACACAACACACACTTATTATTATTCCAACCCAATTTGGATGTCGAAAGTGAATTGCAGGAGTCAAATAGATAGGCTTCAGCCCCCATCGCACGTCACGAGCGTCCATTACAGAGGAAAGGTCAAAGGTCAAACTGTGTTTCTTCATAATGTGAGGGAAAGAAGATTCACTCTGCAAAGCCAAACAATTGTATTCAATCAATACATCAATTGGTTTCTGAGAACAAATCAATTTAAAGGCAAGCTCAAATCTTGACAAGTTAATTATCATTTATTCCGGTTTACCGCTTTTCTGTATTTTATCATTTTATATTTTGGACTGTTGGTTGAAGACGCCTCGGTACTGGATCTGCCTTTTAGACTTTTTGACGAACCAATTATTAATGAACAGGAACCGGACAGATGGCATGTCTCAATTTGCGTACTCACAATTGCTTTGTTGAGTCTATAAGTGTTTAAAATACGCTGTGATACCAGGAGCGTGTAACGTAACAGTCAAAAGTTGAGTGTAGGAGACACTTGAACTGATCACCACTTCATCGAAGTTTGGATGATTTAGTCAACTTTGTAACACACACACACACACACACACACACACACACACACACACACACATGTTCAGCTTCATGTGTACCAGTACTCTGATACAATACTTACAGTTTGAAAGGGTGTGAAATTAAATGTGGGGATGATTAATGGTTTCTGTGTTCATGTGATAGCAGTTAAAACAGGACCGGTCAAATTTGACGGCGAACACCAAAGTAAGGGAGGAACGAAGACAACAGGAGGGTTAAGTAAAATAACCCGATACTGGTTTGGAAAGAAGCAACTGTTAACATTATTGGTTTTAGCCACTCGTTAGCTTGCTTGCTAACAGCTGCAATCGTCACTTTTACAGTAGTTGCTGCTTTTTGAGTCAACAACGCACCGTCCAAATTCACGCAATGCTGATGTGTTCACAAAGTACGACATGGCAGAGTACTAAGGGAAGCTTGTTAGTTTATACACACCAACACGTAAAGAGTTTGAAGCTGTAGTAGCATGCTAACATTTGCTAATCATCATTTAAGACGAAGCGGAGATGAGGCTGATGGGAAAGTCTTCCAGTTCTTTCGGTGTTTAGTGTTAAATTCAAAAGCTTTATTGTCACTGTGCAGAACACAACGAGACGTATAGTCACTGCTCCAGCGAGTGCTTTAAAAACAGACATTAAAACACAGATTAAAAGGTCTGACAGTTTCGACCAGCAAGTAGCGCGCACAGCTTCGATACATATTACAGTGTGTACATAGAGACAGACCATGATTATTGCACAGTGGGGATATGGGGGGCTATGTTTGGTGTGTGATGTCCTAATGGCCCATGGGAAGAAACTGTGAGTCAGTGAACGGTAGCGCCGGGCCGAGGGCAGCAGGTCGAACAGATGACGGGCTGGGTGGGACGAGTCCTTCAGGATGGAGCTGGTCCTCCTGAGGCAGCGAGAGCTGGTGACGTCTTCCAGGGAGGGCAGCTGTAATCCTCTGGGCCGTGTTAACGACCCTCTGCGGAGCCTTCCTGTCGGCAGCCGAGCACCCCGCGTACCAAGCAGAGTATGTGAGGACGCTCTCAACTGTCGAGCGATAGAAGGTCACCAGCAGCTTCTGGGTCTTTCTGAGCAGTCTCAGGGAGATGTGGACTCCCAGGAATTACAAGTGTTGTATCAAGCAAAATGCTGCCCAGCCTGAATCGCATGGCAATTCAATCGTAGAAATATATTCCACTCAAGACCAGAAGCTTAAACCTCATTCAGGGAGAGTCTGGACATCTCTAAAGTCAGTAGGATACATCCTCTGGGAACCATGAATGTCCTGCAAATTCTTCAAATGATGGAGAGAAGATGGAACTGTATTGACCTGAAGTGGACATTCAGGCGTTGAGAGCAGCAACAGGTCAGAGTGAAAGACAGGATTCACAAAAGGTAAAAGATAAAATAGAATAAAAATGATACGAAAAAGTAAAGTGATAAAGGGACTGTTATATCACAGAAAGGAGTTGAGCGTTTCTATTGGCATGTGTGCGTGTTTGCATTCGGGATGGGATGGTTCATCGAATATTCCAATATTTGAAATGATTCAGGTATTCCAATATGAGTTTTCTTTTTTTTATGGGAGGGGTGACTACGTTTATCACGTATTATCAAATGGATTAATTCAATGTGTACGACAGTAACATTTTAAATATCTAAAGAAAAATATGAAAGAAAAAATCTAACGGAGAGTCCATTTAATTTTTTTTATAGGATATGTCAATTTCGTTTGGGGGTCGAATATTCGAATATAAGTTTGCTTTCAAGTTCCCATCACGAGTTTGGATGGAGGACTGATCATAATCCTCTTTTGCATCTAAATACTGAATACAGTAAAACGTTAATCAAACATTAAATTCAACCATGCTCTCGCCTCTTTTGTTTTCCTACTTTTCGTTTTTGTGGTTTTGTCGTTTTTTGTCTTCTCCCAGCAACATCCATCTCTGTAGTCGAGCAGTTGGCAGGCGAAGCGAGAACCTCACTGCCCACACTACCTTCCGCCCACACTCCCAGCATGCAACTGGCCTCTTAACCCTGATGGAGTGAAGGAGAGGCTCAGTGAGCGCTCGGCGATAGAGAAATAATCAGCTAAAGGAAGAACGGCAGTCATTAGTGATGGGAATTACGGCTCTTATTCCATTCTATTTCAATGAAATACTTCTATATTTGACTAGATTGTTTTTTAAAGTTATTATAGTTTTCTTAAAATAGTTCTCAATCTGCGTTTCTGTCTGTATGCACCACTCCACCAAGTCAAATGCTTCGTACGTTCCCACCTGGTGATTCACCTGTTTCTGATTCTGATTCCAAAGGAAGAAACACACATTTCCATATCTCTGATTATCTCTCTCCTGACGCACGTTGCCGTGGACGACATTCTGTAGAGAAACTGATAAACGGTTCATGGACAAAGTATGCTATATTTAATAAAGTAATAAAGAAAGTCAATATGCAGGAACAGAGCAGCTGCATCCCCAGAGGAGCTGAGTCACAGCTCAGCCTTTCGTGTCTGGAAGCAGATTCAAGCGGCTCCTGGTTCCTTAAGTCTTTCTCGTTTGAACCGAAGGGGCCCTGAACTCGGTGTTGTAGAAACAAAACATGTCTGCCGTGACTCCGTGAACTTATTTTGACCCAGATCTGTCCGACTGAAGACAAACCACTCCATTCATTATGTAGCGTCTGCGTCTCTCAGGACTTGTGACCTCTAAAACACAACAAGAAGAAGAAGAAGAGCTGCACAGCTTGTGATTACTTATTCAGTGTTTAGTTGCTTCTACTCAGAGAGGGCACAGGTCCACACATCCTTCACTCAAGTAGAAGTACAGATACTCATGTTTCAAAATACTAAAGAGGGCTTTGAAATGTACTTCAGTAAAAAGTACGCATAGCTAGCAGCTGCTTTAAAGAGTACCTGACCTCCCTTTATATCAATAGAACAATAATGTCATTGTTAGCTAATGAATGTTTCCATGGTGACCAACGGCAACATGACAACGTTTCCATTGGTCCCTCTTCTTTAGAGAAGACTAGGAAGTGATGGATACACGGATCGTGTTCCAATCAATAGGCACGCAATGACTCTGAAGAATAATGATCACGCACCAAACACACATTCAGACTAAAGGAACCAGCTGTTTGGGAAATGAGAGAAGTAGAAAGTACAGGTATTTGAGTTCAACATGTAAGAAGTAGAAAGTACAGGTATTTGAGTTCAACATGTAAGAAGTAGAAAGTACAGGTATTTGAGTTCAACATGTAAGAAGTAGAAAGTACAGGTATTTGAATTCAACATGTAAGAAGTAGAAAGTACAGGTATTTGTGTTCAACATGAGAGAAGTAGAAAGTACAGGTATTTGTGTTCAACATGTGAGAAGTAGAAAGTACAGGTATTTGAGTTCAACATGTGAGAAGTAGAAAGTACAGGTATTTGTGTTCAACATGAGAGAAGTAGAAAGTACAGGTATTTGTGTTCAACATGAGAGAAGTAGAAAGTATAGGTATTTGGGTTCAACATGTAAGAAGTAGAAAGTACAGGTATTTGTGTTCAACATGTAAGAAGTAGAAAGTACAGGTATTTGGTTCAACATGTGAGAAGCAGAAAGTACAGGTATTTGAGTTCAACATGTAAGAAGTAGAAAGTACAGGTATTTGGGTTCAACGTGTAAGAAGTAGAAAGTACAGGTATTTGTGTTCAACATGTAAGAAGTAGAAAGTACAGGTATTTGAGTTCAACATGTAAGAAGTAGAAAGTACAGATATTTGTGTTCAACATGTAAGAAGTAGAAAGTACAGGTATTTGAGTTCAACATGTGAGAAGTAGAAAGTACAGGTATTTGAGTTCAACATGAGAGAAGTAGAAAGTACAGGTATTTGGGTTCAACATGTAGACAGTAGAAAGTACAGGTATTTGGGTTCAACGTGTAAGAAGTAGAAAGTACAGGTATATGTGTTCAACATGTAAGAAGTAGAAAGTACAGGTATTTGTGTTCAATATGTGAGAAGTAGAAAGTACAGGTATTTGAGTTCAACATGTGAGAAGTAGAAAGTAAAGGTATTTGAGTTCAACATGTAAGAAGTAGAAAGTACAGGTATTTGTGTTCAACATGTGAGAAGTAGAAAGTACAGGTATTTGAGTTCAACATGTGAGAAGTAGAAAGTACAGGTATTTGAGTTCAACATGTAAGAAGTAGAAAGTACAGGTATTTGGGTTCAACATGTGAGAAGTAGAAAGTACAGGTATTTGTGTTCAACATGTAAGAAGTAGAAAGTACAGGTATTTGAGTTCAACATGTGAGAAGTAGAAAGTACAGGTATTTGAGTTCAACATGAGAGAAGTAGAAAGTACAGGTATTTGGGTTCAACATGTAAGAAGTAGAAAGTACAGGTATTTGTGTTCAACATGTAAGAAGTAGAAAGTACAGGTATTTGAGTTCAACATGTAAGAAGTAGAAAGTACAGGTATTTGTGTTCAACATGTAAGAAGTAGAAAGTACAGGTATTTGAGTTCAACATGTAAGAAGTAGAAAGTACAGGTATTTGTGTTCAACATGTGAGAAGTAGAAAGTACAGGTATTTGGGTTCAACATGTGAGAAGTAGAAAGTACAGGTATTTGAGTTCAACATGTAAGACGTAGAAAGTACAGGTATTTGGGTTCAACATGTAAGAAGTAGAAAGTACAGGTATTTGGGTTCAACATGTAAGAAGTAGAAAGTACAGGTATTTGGGTTCAACATGTAAGAAGTAGAAAGTACAGGTATTTGGGTTCAACATGTAGACAGTAGAAAGTACAGGTATTTGGGTTCAACATGTAGACAGTAGAAAGTACAGGTATTTGGGTTCAAAGTGTTAGAAGTAGAAAGTACAGGTATTTGAGTTCAACATGTGAGAAGTAGAAAGTACAGGTATTTGTGTTCAACATGTAAGAAGTAGAAAGTACAGGTATTTGTGTTCAACATGTAAGAAGTAGAAAGTACAGGTATTTGTGTTCAACATGTAAGAAGTAGAAAGTACAGGTATTTGGGTTCACCATGTAAGAAGTAGAAAGTACATGTATTTGGATTCAACATGTAAGAAGTAGAAAGTACAGGTATTTGGGTTCACCATGTAAGAAGTAGAAAGTACATGTATTTGGGTTCAACATGTACATACCTCTGCTTCTTCTCCAGTTGAGGAACTTGTGTATTCAAAGCCCTTTTTATCAGCATTTTAGAGCAATCTAAGTCAATCTTTACTCTTAACCTTTACGACTAAAATGGTTTTAATTGTAATCCGCCTTCAAGCACACTGAAACAACTCCAACGTTGAGTCAATTACACAACAGATTTCAAATGACTGTTAGTCGAAAAGCAAAAGAAATAAGTTAAAATAAAACATTTTTGGGTTCAACTTCATATTATTGCTTTCAACTAACCTAATACAGGTATGTGAAATCTTCAGTGCAGTCTTCTTCAATTTCAGCTGTTTTAGAGCATTTTGTCAAACTTTGGGATCTTTATATAATAATAATAATCCAGATTACTTGAGGTGTTCTGACCTAAAGCCACCTCTTCCACACTTTTCTGATTTTATTCTCACTGCCGTGTTTTTGCTTTGTCTGGATTTTGTTCTCCTGCTCAGTGATTGAATGTTGCGTAACACAAAGGGGGGCTTTCCAGGTCATCTTTTAGGGATTCAAGGGGTGATTTTTTAATGATTCACAGGTTGACCCAAAGCAACACACGATCATAACTTTGTTTTTCTACAGTAGTTAAATGCTACTTGATGCAACAATATTAAAGTAAATATAATTATATACACACATAACGGAATTTTTTCTGCACAATGATTACTTTTTTATACTTTATGTACATTTTACTGATACATTTGATTTGATTTATTTCGAACCAGTAAAACAATAATACAAAAAATAATAATTAAATGAAACATGACAATTATGATACTGTACAAAGCTAAGCCGTTTCAAATTGATAAACAGAAATATTATTGACTTACAAAAGATATATAAACAAATGATCTACCTAATTACACATCCGAAAAGTAATACTTTTGTACTTTTACTTAAGTAAGATTTTGAAAGCAGGACTTTTACTTACTTGGACGATAATGTATTTGTACTTTTACTCAAGTAAAGTACCTTTACACTTCTTCCACCATTGCTAGTGAAGCTTTCAGCACCTTAAGTATTTCTACGATGACACGTCCATCACTCGCTGAACATTACCACCTGATTTTGAAGCGAACTGCAGCTGTCTTGAGTCTTAAGTCTGGAGGCCTCGGAGCAGAGTTTGGGCCTCGGGGGGTTTCTCATGTTGACCAGGAGAGAGAAAGCGTGCTCTTTGCAGCTGTTGACCGGGCACTTGTAGCTACAGCCTGAATTAGCACCTGTGGGGCCATCAAACTGTCAAAATGTCCGCGAGTCACCAGACTGTAAAGTGAAACAGGAAAGAAGTCCGTCTTCCTCCATCGAGGGCTGTGACACCCTGATGTTGGCTGAGTGATGGTTCATATATCAATCTGTGCACAATGGCAGTATATCGACTACAGTCAAGTCATTACATTAGAGAATATATCTGTATTGTCTTCATACAAAGTACAACGCAACTCTCACTGCAGTAAGAAATAGACACATAAATAAATAAGAGTGGTAAAAGCAGAGGTATTAGCGATGACGGTGCAACGAGATAAAATTCAATGTCAATGTGTACACACTGTATACATGTAGTGTATTTCTAACTGTGTGTTCATAAAGGGTTCTAGTAACCAAAGACTACAGAAAAGACACATTATGCCTATCGCTTCTTGTATCATAAGAGTCCGAATATCTTCTATACTCAGATTACTGCATCGACCCCAATACAATGATAATAGAGTTTCATTGGTGGCGCTCAAAGCAATGAGAACAACGACTTTAAAAAGGCAATAGCAAAGTTACTTCAATTGGAACTATTTTCTTTAGAAGACGCTGCCTGAGAAAAGGAGGAAGAGGCATCTGTGGTTTGGGCGATAGGGTACTTCCGTCCGAAGGTTTCAGGAACAACGTTAATGTGGAAAGATTGCTTACGTTACCTGTGGTTTACCTGCTTATTGGTGACGTTGTTGTTGTTGTGGATCCGCCTGAGTTGTGAAGTAGCAAGCCGAGTGACACGTGGTTTTGGAGATGTTACCAATGCAAAACGTTGGTTTCTTTCAATGGCATCTTACGTACGAAGAGTTTCCATCGGGTCTAACCTTCGACTTCAACTGGTCTGCAGCTCTCTGATCAGACCTTAGCTCTCAACATGCGCCTTGGTAGCTCAAGTTGCCTTTTTCCTTGAGTTTCTGTGTCCAAAGTTGTGATATATATTTTCTAACACACTTCTTCAGCTTTTTAATAACGATCGAACCGGTAGAGTTTCATTTCCACCCAGGTACAGTATGGAAGTGCTCAACCCTGTCAATGGAGACATGGTTTACTTTCAGGACCCAAAACAACTCCTTTTACTGAGAAAATGTTTGGAATTTGGAGTTCCAGTTACCAATGTTTGAAATAACTGTTTAAGGCAGTTCTTCTATCAATTAGTAGCTTTCACATCGCTTTTACAGAGGTTGAAAACTCTTTAGATGATGCACATCGATTCATTTCACTTCCTGTACTTCATCATCGTCCACTTGTCGTCCTCTTGATTATCCCCTTGTGTCCTCTTACTCTAGCCTCCTTCACCACACTATCTCCTACTTCAATCAATCAATCAATCAATCAATCAACCAATCAATCAACCAATCAATCAACCAATCAATCAATCAATCAATGTTTATTTATATAGCCCAATATCACAACTGTTACCTTTGTCTCAGTGGTCTTCAAAGTGTGTACAGTATGACAATACGACACCCTCTGTTCTTAGACCCTCTGTCCTTAGACCCTCTGTCCTTAGTCCCTCTGTCCTTAGTCCCTCTGTCCTCAGACCCTCTGTCCTCAGACCCTCTGTCCTTAGACCCTCTGTCCTCAGACCCTCTGTCTTTAGACCCTCTGTCCTCAGACCCTCTGTTCTTAGACCCTCTGTCCTTAGACCCTTTGTCCTTAGACCCTCACATCGTACAAGGAAACACTTCCAGAGAAAACCCACAGTTTAAAGGGAACATGGGAGAAACCTCAGGGAGAGCAGCAGAGGAGGGATCCCTCTCCCAGGACGGACAGACGTGCAATAGATGCCGTGTGGAAATCCAAGAGATAATACATTTTACAGCATATAGACCGAATGTTAGGAAATGCATGTTTCTGTAATGAGAAGATGAATCCACGAGGATGTCATCAGTCCTGTGGGAGCCATCAGGGAAGTAGTATGATGAGAGTCAGGCAGGACCACAGAGACAGGTTCAGCCACGACTCAGGATCCCGGCGTAGATAGACACAAAAAGGAAATTTGGAGGAAGCTGGGTTAATGGGAACATGAGAGTACACAGGTACAGACAGACAGAAGGAGGAAGGAAGGAGGAAGTAAGGTGTCCCCCGACAGGCTAAGCCTATAGCAGCTAAACTAACGTGTCTATGCACTCCCTTAGGATGGGTTGAGGGAAAAGAGTAGGAATTAAGATTACTTCCTCTCTCTATGTTCCTATTTCATCTCTCTCTTCCTGGACCACTCTAACTCCCCTCCTCCTCATTCCTCTCCTCATTTTATCTCATTTACGTTATCATTGCCTCTTGTTTCTTTCCACCAATCATCTTCCTCCTCTCTTCATCTTTTCTTCCTACCTTCCCCCCTTCCCACTCCCTTCCTCTGTCCTCATTTCTCTTCGTTACCCTTCTTCTCCCCTCACCTTCCTCACATCCTTTGGTTCGTGTCCTTCTTTCTCCTCCTTCAGCCACCCAACCACAAGACGAATGGACGAATGCCTCTCTGGTGATATATCGCCTGCTTCCTCCCCCTCCACCCTCCACAGCCTGAGGGGGGAGTGGGTGAAGTCTGCAGCTATAACACGCATATAATCCCAGAAAAGAAGCTAACATCAATGGAGTATGGTTGTGTGGCATCATTGGGTCCATTACCATACATCAGTGTTGATTGTGAGTCTCGCAGTCAGACACTCCTGTTGTCTCGAATTCACTTTCCGAGAATCAAAACACTGATTTACTTTAAAGAGTCCTCTCCTGCTGATGTTCAGGTGTATATCAGTATGTAGTGTCTCTACTTTAAAGAGTCCTCTCCTGCTGATGTTCGGGTGTATATCAGTATGTAGTGTCTCTACTTTAAAGAGTCTTCTCCTGTTGATGTTCAGGTGTGTATCAGTATGTAGTGTCTCTACTTTAAAGAGTCCTCTCCTGCTGATGTGCAGGTGTATATCAGTATGTAGTGTCTCTACTTTAAAGAGTCTTCTCCTGCTGATGTTCGGGTGTATATCAGTGTGTAGTGTATCTACTTTAAAGAGTCCTCTCCTGCTGATGTTCGGGTGTATATCAGTATGTAGTGTCTCTACTTTAAAGAGTCCTCTCCTGCTGATGTTCAGGTGTATATCAGTATGTCGTGTCTCTACTTTAAAGAGTCCTCTCCTGCTGATGTTCGGGTGTATATCAGTATGTTGTGTCTCTACTTTAAAGAGTCTTCTCCTGTTGATGTTCAGGTGTGTATCAGTATTTGGTGTCTCTACTTTAAAGAGTCCTCTCCTGCTGATGTTCAGGTGTATATCAGTATGTAGTGTCTCTACTTTAAAGAGTCTTCTCCTGTTGATGTTCAGGTGTATATCAGTATGTAGTGTCTCTACTTTAAAGAGTCCTCTCCTGCCGATGTTCAGGTGTATATCAGTATGTAGTGTCTCTACTTTAAAGAGTCCTCTCCTGCCGATGTTCAAGTGTATATCAGTGTGTAGTGTCTCTACTTTAAAGAGTCCTCTCCTGCTGATTTTCAGGTGTATATCAGTATGTGGTGTCTCTACTTTAAAGAGTCCTCTCCTGCTGATGTTCAGGTGTATATCAGTATGTGGTGTCTCTACTTTAAAGAGTCCTCTCCTGCTGATGTTCAGGTGTATATCAGTATGTAGTGTCTCTACTTTAAAGAGTCCTCTCCTGCTGATGTTCAGGTGTATATCAGTATGTCGTGTCTCTACTTTAAAGAGTCCTCTCCTGCTAATGTTCAGGTGTATATCAGTGTGTAGTGTTTCTCCTTTAAAGAGTCCTCTCCAGCTGATGTTTAGGTGTATATCAGTATGTGGTGTCTCTACTTTAAAGAGTCCTCTCCTGCTGATGTTCAGGTGTATATCAGTATGTAGTGTCTCTACTTTAAAGAGTCCTCTCCTGCTGATGTTCAGGTGTATATCAGTATGTAATGTCTCTACTTTAAAGAGTCCTCTCCTGCTGATGTTCAGGTGTATATCAGTATGTAGTGTCTCTACTTTAAAGAGTCCTCTCCTGCTGATGTTCAGGTGTATATCAGTATGTAGTGTCTCTACTTTAAAGAGTCCTCTCCTGCTGATGTTCAGGTGTATATCAGTATATAGTGTCTCTACTTTAAAGAGTCCTCTCCTGCTGATGTTCAGGTGTATATCAGTATGTAGTGTCTCTACTTTAAAGAGTCCTCTCCTGCTGATGTTCAGGTGTATATCAGTATGTAGTGTCTCTACTTTAAAGAGTCCTCTCCTGCTGATGTTCAGGTGTATATCAGTATGTAGTGTCTCTACTTTAAAGAGTCCTCTCCTGCTGATGTTCAGGTGTATATCAGTATGTAGTGTCTCTACTTTAAAGAGTCCTCTCCTGCTGATGTTCAGGTGTATATCAGTATGTTGTGTCTCCACTTTAAAGAGTCCTCTGCAGTAAAGGGGAGTATAAAAGAGCCTCTTGAATTAATACTACATTATTTATACAACCACGTTATTCTTAGTTAATTAACGGTTCTGTATTTTTAATTAGAAGGAAATCGCAAGTTGGCAAAGTGGAAAGTCTCTATTCAATCTGTTACTACGATGCAAACCATATGACACTATTTCCCCGTAAAGACTGAAGCAAACACCATTAACACCGATATACCAAACACAGGTACGAGTGGAGAAATGACTTGTATAATGTACACATTAACGGGCTGGTAGATTACGATAGAAGTTGATGAATGAAGGAAGATTAGAAATGTGAACATCTGGTGTAAAGATGGAAATGCCTGAATGAGAAATAAAGGAATAGATGCCGAATCAAAGGTGCAAATATGATTTATGTTGATGGAGTGTAAGTTAAAGGTGTATTGATGGATGATTAATGGGTTGATTAATGGATAAATCCAAATTGCGAGTGTTTGGTGCAATGTGCAGAACAATGATGAACTAGATGGATAACATGAGGGATGGATTAATGGAAGGAGAAATTAGCAGCACAGTAGATGATAGATGGAGCGATTGGATTATTGAATGGATAACACAACGGCTGCAAATAGATGATGGATGAACACATGCGTCCGTAACGGATGAATGAAGTTACGAAAGGAGCGAGAGGTACTAGATGGTTGAAGAAAGTGGAAGTATGGATATCATTTTGGATTAATTATTATTATTACTAGGCAAGGCAAGGCAAGGCAAGGCAAGTTTATTTATAGAGCACTTTTCGACACAGGGTAATTCAAAGTGCTTTACAAAAAAGAAATGAAAGACATTAAGCATTAAAAAAAAGAAAAGCTAATAAAATAAACATTAAGGAAAAATACATGGATAAAAGTTACAGTGCAGTCTAAAATATGAATATTTTCCATATATTTAATTTAGACAGACTTTCTTCACCATATTTTGCTCGCATGACATCCACAATCGGACCCTCAGGAGGCTGTACACACCCCCCCCCTGCTTTGCTTCCATAACAAAGTCTTTAAAGTGTTACCAAAACACTCCGTGTTACCAAAACACTATTTTTCATCCGTCGATGCCAGATATTCCAAATATCTCTTTCGAGCAGTCCCTCTCATAAATGTCATGGAGTTTAATTACGTTTAAACATTACAAGAAAAAGTACATGGATAAAAGTTACAGTGCAGTTTAAGATATGAAAAGTTCAATTAAAAGCAGCGACAAAAAGAAAAGTCTTCTTGCTGGATTTGAAAGTAGTCAGAGTTGCAGCGGACCTGCAGGTTTCTGGGAGTCTGTTCCAGATGTTTGGAGCATAATAACTGAATGCTGCTTCTCCATGTTTAGTTCTGACTCTGGGGACAGAAAGCTGACCCGTCCCTGAAGACCTGAGAGATCTGGATGGTTCATCATCTATCTATCTATCTATCTATCTATCTATCTATCTATCTATCTATCTATCTATCTATATCTATCTATCTATCTATCTATCTATCTATCTATCTATCTATCTATCTATCTATCCATCCATCCATCCATCCATCCATCCATCCATCCATCCATCCATCCATCCATCCATCCATCCATCCATCCATCCATCCATCCATCCATCCATCCATCCATCCATCCATCCATATCCACTACAATTGGGAACCCATTATTCTTCTACAAAGTATTTGACAGCTTTAGTTACGTTACAGATTCAAATTATTAGCTAATGCAAAATATAACATAGAAACACACATTGACATTCAGCAGCAGTTTATACATTAATTCCAATGAGCTCCAGCTCTACTAGCTGTGATGAACACATTCATGCACCAATCATCATAATCATCACCACTGTGTCCTTATGGATGGAGGATGGATAGATTGATTGATGGATGGATGGATGGATGGATGGATGGTATACCGATTAAAAGTTGAGAAAAGTGGTGGCTGATTTGGACACATTGCCACCAAAATGGTCCAAAAACAACATGGTGGTTGATGGTACTTTACTTTTGATACTTTTAGTAACTTTGCCGGACTTTCAACGTATTATTTCTTCTTCTACTTACATTACAGACCACTTTGACTGATGGCTAGATTGATGGATGGAGATTAAACATGGAGAAGAAGGGCGGGTTATTTCGACAAATTGCCAACAAAATGTCGCAAAGGAAAACATGGTAGTTGATGGAATGGGGGATAAAAGAAAGGAGTGATGGTTGCTGGAGAGAAACATGGCTCTAAAGACAGCCTGACGGATGGTGGGATGGATGGAAATATGCCGGGGGACTTTCTGCATGGTGGAGGAATGGATGGATGGTGATTGTTGGAGTAATAATCAGCAGAATGGATGTGGTAATACATTTATGTGGTCGTAGATGAATGTGCAGAAACAGGGCAGAAGAGAATGGATGGAAAACTGCATGGATGACATTCTGGATTAATGCAAATATAAAAATATGAGCGGATAATTAAATGTCAACAAATGAGCGCCATCTGTCAGAGGTGATCTTTTGTCTCTTTGATTCTTTTGTCTTCAGGCTGAATGAGTTCACTGTGGAAATGTCAATGGCGGTTGTTTGATTTCTCTTCATCACCAGTCCATCTCTGTTCGCCGAGCGCTTGTTTGTTTATCGTGTTTGTCTTTTACATGTTTAATGCACATCACTCTCAAAGTGCGTTCATTCATCAAAAAACTATCCGTTTGTCTTTTTCGGGACGATTTGGTTTTACTTTCTCTGCATTTGCCTTATCCAATTCGCTTTGGATACCTGATAGATGCAGGTAAAGTTAATGAAAAAGCTTCAGCTAGTGTGAATGAATCCCTGTGTGTTGGTGTGCTTCACATTGCCTCTGAATGAACGGTTGTCAGGCAGAGCAACGGCGAAGCGTCGCGACTCGGTATCGATTTCGTTGCTTGCTGAACGCTAGCGGCTAATTACTCCATTAATTACATCATATTTACTCAGTGAGTTTCAGCAACAACCAGAACACCTGCCTCTGTGTGTCTGGAGCACTTTCTGTTGACCCTACACATCCAAACATCCATTGAGTTCTACTTTTTAACGCACTATTTTCTAAAAACAGGGGTAAAAATCATAATTTCAACGTCTGTTTTGATATTGTCTCGAATTTCATTTATTCCAGATATTGGTCTTATTTTAAGGTCGTTTGCATCATGTCAGTTCGTTGTGTGAAAAGGATCTATTTTTTTGAAGTGTCCTTCCACTGATTTCACAATTGAATACGGGAGTCGACCTGTCTTTGTTAATACGACTCAACCTGTATAACCAGTTTAAAGTCTGTTTGCCCTGAAGCTGTTTCGTCATGTCTGGAAACGTTACCCTGATAATGTCACAGTGATGCAATTAGGGTTGTTAGGTCACTTTCTTAATATCATGTTTGGAAGATGTCCACATCTATCAGGCTGGTAGGGTATGACAATAGGGATTATTGAGAGAAGATATTCTAACAGCAAAACAAAAAAAGTGTTATTGGTGAGTAACAGTGTGTTATTTTGAAAATAATAACAAATTAGAAGGAAAAAAAGATTTAAAAAATACAGATTTCAGTATCCTGAGGCTCTGAGCCCCATTTATTTTCCTCACAGACGACAACAAAAGTCCGAAATTATACGATTTAAAATAAAAGCAATAATTTTCTACAAGAAGAATCACAAAAAATAGACAAGGGTATGAAGACACTTAAACAAAAAAATAGTCAACAATTATATTAAAATACTTTTAATATAATGTTGTTGATTTGGGAAAGTTATAAAAAACAACAACATTATCCATATAAATGATTCCAACAGCTTTGTTACAATGGTTTGAATAAAGTACAGAAACATGTTTTAAATGTGCTGGTAGGTTGAAGACGTACTTTATACCATGAGCTCCAACCACCGCAACCAGCATTTATGTTTCTAAATGAAGTGAACATGAAGAAGAAAGGCTGAGGCTGTAATGGAGACACAGAGTGACTCAGTAAGATTCTCCCACAATAGAGAGAAGAGTCAGTGTGAAACAAAAGGAGGGAGAGACAGAAACAGATGGTGTGCAGCAGAGAGTGTGAATAAACATGAACACTGTTTCATTCACACTCTCTGCAATCCAATGGGGTTTTCCCATTGGATTGAGGATTACTGCAGAAAATAAGATCTTTGGCAAGCAAACGTTTATGATACTTACACGTTTAGTTCAGCAGGATAATCTCAACATATTAAAAACACTTATATTAACAAGCTAATGTTGAGCTATAAAGGAACTACAGCACGGTCACATGACTTCACGTCACCACCGCTAAGCTAAAGGCGGCTAATGTTGGGCTATGAAGGAAGTACAGCACGGTCACATGACTTCACGTCTCCACCGCTAAGCTAAAGGCGGCTAATGTTGGGCTATGAAGGAAGTACAGCACGGTCACATGACTTCACGTCACCACCGCTAAGCTAAAGGTGGCTAATGTTGGGCTATAAAGGAACTACAGCACGGTCACATGACTTCACGTCACCACCGCTAAGCTAAAGGTGGCTAATGTTGAGCTATAAAGGAACTACAGCACGGTCACATGACTTCACGTCACCACCGCTAAGCTAAAGGTGGCTAATGTTGGGCTATAAAGGAACTACAGCACGGTCACATGACTTCACGTCACCACCGCTAAGCTAAAGGAGGCTAATGTTGGGCTATAAAGGAACTACAGCACGGTCACATGACTTCACGTCACCACCGCTAAGCTAAAGGAGGCTAATGTTGGGCTATAAAGGAACTACAGCACGGTCACATGACTTCACGCAGAGATGTTCACAAGTCTTTTTTTGCAAGTCCAAGTCAAGTCTCAAGTCTTTGTGGGGTGAGACTTGATCAAGTCTCAAGTCTTTGGTCACGAGTCCAAGTCAAGTCTCAGTCAAGTCTCAAGTCTCTAAAAAAATAAAAGTCTCATGTCCCTTCTGGTTGTAATAAGCCTTCTATTGTCTGCTGCTCTCCAGTCTGTTAAGAATACTGCACAGCTATATCTAAGAAATGCAACGCATGTACTGTGTTATTATCACTCCTATATCTATTAGCATACAGTATCAGTACTGATTAGTTGTTTGTTATATGATCACTTTAAACAGGCTATTGCAATGCAATATGAGGACACACATCACACTTTAGCTAAATGCAAACAACTTATAAGCAAAACACTTCAGAATCAGAAATACGTCAAATACGTCTTTGTATCAACCGTATTGTTTAATTACACTGGGTCTCTAATGACATCTTTTAAGTCTACTATTAATACACATATTCCTCTATCCTCTCACTCAAAGCCAGTGTCATGGTAAACTGATAAACCTGTAACATTAACGTTGCGTGGTCAACAATAAACCTGTAACCTGCCTATAAACCCACAGATGTATTTATGTATGTAACTATGTATTTTTCTACGTTTAACGTTAGCCAGTAGATGGTGGCAGCGGAACGTAATGATTAACGTTACCGACCTTTTTTATGTCATGTCGAGAGTTGGATGTCAACGCCACTCAATTCAAACAAGTGCGACAAGAAAACATTCACTCATCTTTTCACATATTCAGTTACAAAGCTAGCAGCAAGCTAAGTTAACATTACAGCTGATGCTGAGGTAAACATGTTTGCTAACCGTCCATGCGTGAATGTGACTGACCTCTCCGGGTGAGTGTTCAAGTGCCTGATGAAATCCGATGTTGTTGCGCCAGCATCCTTGATTTTGATATTGCAGACTTTGCAGTGTGCGCTCCTTTTGTTGGTGCCGCCGGCGTTTTGTTAGAAGTGTTTGTAGCTGAACCTAATTACAAGCGGTACAGCAGCAGGTCGCTATTGTGTTACTACGAGGTAGTAACAGAGGCGCGCACGTCTGCGTAATGAGCCCGGCTAAAGTAACTGGATGGCCTACCTGCCTGTCAGCCTCCCATCTGGGCACAAACGTATCTCGTGCCCTCATTGGTCATGTGCGCGTTCGTGTGTGTTGGAGGAGGCGGGCTAAGGAAGTAGCAGCCTCTAGCAGATTATCTCCGGTTGTGTATTTTCAAATTCTAGCGATCTCGAGCCGGTTTCTCTCAAATGTACCTCCCCCACCTTTAATACGCCAAAAATAGAAAACACAATGATTGTTCACGAGTCCCAACACACGAGTCCAAGTCGAGTCTGAAGTATTTTGGTCAAGAGTCCAAGTCAAGTCTCAAGTCTCTGTGTGTGCGACTTAAGTGCGACTCGAGTCCGAGTCGCAGACTCGAGTCCCCATCTCTGCTTCACGTCACCACCGCTAAGCTAAAGGAGGCTAATGTTGGGCTATAAAGGAACTACAGCACGGTCACATGACTTCACGTCACCACCGCGAAGCTAAAGGTGGCTAATGTTGGGCTATAAAGGAACTACAGCACGGTCACATGACTTCACATCACCACCGCTAAGCTAAAGGCGTCTAATGTTGGGCTATAAAGGAACTACAGCACGGTCACATGACTTCACGTCACCACCGCTAAGCTAAAGGTGGCTAATGTTGGGCTATAAAGGAACTACAGCACGGTCACATGACTTCACGTCACCACCGCTAAGCTAAAGGTGGCTAATGTTGGGCTATAAAGGAACTACAGCACGGTCACATGACTTCACGTCAACACCGCTAGGCTAAAGGTGGCTAATGTTGAGCGTAATGACGTTTAGTCGTCTCGTTTAGACACTTGTTAGAATCCACCATTTTTTAATTCACCAGTGGGGTATTTACTGACGCATGGAGAACAAAACTTCAAAATATCTTCAGCTTGTGTTAACCACAGACCTGTTATTCAGGCATTACTGAAATCGCCATCTAAAAACTATTTTATCAATATATTTTGTATATTAAAGCATCATCAGCTCAAACAACATGTTGAATTCCTCTTTAAAATTAGTGTAATAGTGTAAAAACTATCTAGATATTTCATTAGTCTTTTTCATTTGTCTAGAACAACTCAACAGGAACATGAGAAACAACATGAACTGCAAAGCAAGCATCCACCCACTACACCCCCGAGAGTCCTCCTGCCTCCACACATCCAGAGAGAAAGCAGATATATTACAAAACCAACAAAACGCCAACAGGCAAAACAAAAAGTGAGAGAAATAAACAAATGACCCGGAAAAAACCAGGCAGGAAAGAACACATACAAGAAAAATGATCTGGGTACGTCAGAGAATGTATTTAATTTAAATAGAAACAGCTAATCAGACTAAAACCACATTAATCATATATAAAGCCATAGCAGAAATAGAATTGTGTAATTGGTAATCCGTCACAACCTGCAGGAAGTCCGTGCTATAATAGAACCATATTAACTACAATATTAAATATGCAAGTTAGAATTAGCGTCCTCACATCATTTACAGATCCTTCAACATCCGAGGCGGGTCGGTCACTTTCAAAGGGAGGAAATATGAAATGGAGCGTGTAGCCTTTCTGTGCCTTTCAGTCTGCGCTGAGGGAATAATTCATCAGCTCGAAGTCTCATGAATAAGTAATGTGGTGTGAGAGTTAGCAGCTCATCATTCATTCATTCGCCAAGTTTGTGTCCTGTGTTCGGTGACTTTTTGCGACGTGATGTGTCGTTGTGTACAGCAGTGTTTTTACTATGGATACACACCTTTTTCTGCTGTGTGTGTGTGTGTGTGTGTGTGTGTGAGAGAGACTATATTTTACTATGAGCTGGCTGTGCAGAAACAAAGAACTAAGGCTGTTGTTCAGTTAAGTCTCATTTCTCTATTTTAAGCTGTTTTGTCTTTATTGAACAAGTAAAAGAAAGTGAAGAATATGGCTTTCTTGTACATTTTTCTTTCACTTATCCCATTAATATGAATTGTACTAGCTGTTTAACCACAAGAAACATTTTAAAACACTCACTGAGCTATCTGAGGACTCTTTTTGAAGGCTTTTTGGTAGTAATTATCCTTACTATTAGGTGCACAAATATCATACTTTCCTGCAATTAAGTGTTTTTTGGGAGATTTCTAAGAATAATAAAGTAGCAGTCAGTATTCTGAGTCCTCTCTAAAGTAAAATGCCAAAAAAACAGATCAGATACAAAGAAATGACAAAGTTATATACAATAGTGCGTTACCAAAATTAAATCTATTACACCCGGGGGAAATTGGATTTTAGATTGAAATATATAAATAGAGAAAAAAGAAAAATATTTAGATTTATTTATATAAACACAAGAAGTAAGTGTTTAAAACAAATACCATTATAAACAAAATGTTAAAACACAAGAAGTTAAATGGATAAAATAACATTTCGTCTTTATCGTGAGTCAAAATAAGTAAATACATTTCATATAAATGGTATTTTGACACTAGTATGGCAGAGATATTGTACCGTAGGATTACACGACAGATAGAGACGGATTGTCGGCTGGAGTCATGCTAACCTGACGGAGGAACCACTTCCTGTCAGACATCCGCCCCGCTTCATTCATCCACATCTCCTTATTGATTTACCCATTCAGTCCCCAGGCTCAGTGTGTGTGTGTGTGTGT
>CM070498.1:4128734-4133734 GCA_036324585.1 Champsocephalus esox
ACGGCTTTAAAGAAGGAAGCCCGAGTCCAAGGCTCTTCTCACAAAACCTCAGTGTGTTTTTATTTGGTAATGAAATGGAACCTGTACACATCCATCCTTGACCTGCGTGCAATTTACAGAAACTCAGATTAATAACACTCACACAGACACACACATGTATGCATATGTTTTATTTGTTGTATCCATACACACACACACACACACACACACACACACACACACGCACGCATGCACGCACGCACGCACGCACGCACGCGTATGTTTCCAGTTTCCTCTCCTCGCTCAAGGTTCAGTGTGTCGACCTTTCAGTGTGTGTGTACAGAGAGATCGAAATACCGTTTCCCACAATCTTGAGGAATACAAAAATACAAATATATATACAAATATGTATACAATTATGTATATTCTATATATATATACAATCAACAGACACATATGCACACATTAAGACATACATAAAAGCACGTCAATCAAAATATACAAAATAACAGTCACATGTAGCACGCACGCTTATCAGAGTATATGTGTTAACCTAGTGAAGTTGTGTTCTCTCTGCGTGTGTGGTGTGTGTGTGTGTGTGTGTGTGTGTGTGTGTAGAAATTAGGCCCTTCAGCCCCTGAAGCGCTCGGTCATAGTTACAAATTGATTTTTTGTCCCGCTTGGCCTCTCCTCCCCCGTTGCCTCCCAAAATAATCTGCAGTCCCTGCTCTGGCAAATATTAGCAAAGCGACACCTTGGCGGCAAAGCGACACCTTGGCGCAGGGGGGGATCTTTTTCAAAATGGAAATGAGGTTCTGTTTGCCAATACTGTGGAGGATTCTGTCTGGTGGGCACTAATGGATTTATGAAAGAGGGGGCAGTTTTGAGAATAAACTTCTTCTGCTCTGCTCAACCTGGATTATACGATATTACTGATATGACTGGATCAAGTAAAGGATCATGTGTTTCAGGGTTTCTTCGTGTCGTCCAAACGGTGGGGCGGTGGTGGCGAAGTCGATAGGGACTTGGCTTGGAAGGTCACCAGTTCAAGTCCCGGCGAGACCAAGTGCTACCGAGGTGTCCCTGAGCAAGGCACCGTTCCCCACACTGCTCCCCGGGCGCCGTTCAAAATGGCAGCCCACTGCTCCTCACACTAGGATGGGTCAAATGCAGAGAAACCGTTTCCCCACGGGGATTGATAAAGTATATCAAATAAAAAAAACGGTGTTCCTGCTCGTGTTTACTTCGTGTCTAAAGCAAGTTGCATTTTATTGCAATATTTTTTTTCTTCTTTTTACTCCTCTCAGTTAAAGACAGTCGCTAATATTCGACATGGGTTTTTAAATATCCCTTTGCACTCCAACTCGTTTTGAAATTCATTGTTTAACGTTCAGTCCGCCTCACAGTGATTGGATCAAGAAGCATGCACGCTGAGTGTGTCATACGGAGTTAGAAGACCACATGGTTTCATTCACCATGACATATGTATCCGCAGTCAGCGATAGAAGATGACTGATCCATTGTATTGACTTTCAGACAGATGTGGGACCGTGAGTAGATGCATAAATGTCCTCAGTATCGATCCGCGCTCTTCACAGAATGGGATTCCTGTCTCGGGCGGACAGCGTTAAGAAGACCACATTATCTGTTGTCTTAACATCAGCGTAATCTACCGTCTCTCGCTTTTGGTGTAAACATTGACGTCTTGGAGATGGATTTGTAAATGAAAGATATATCCTGGCCCACAGAAATCGATCATAGAGGTGAATGCAGCTGTGGTGGCTCCTGATAAACATATACAGTCCTGCATTTATGAGGTAAACCTTTAAATAAGTTTCCTCTCTGCAAACCTGTTTGTTCCGTATTTTGTAGACGTCTAATTTTTGTTCTTGAAAGTGAAACAAGTCGACCTCAGAAAGTGTTTTCTCCGGTCTCTTTCTTAAAGTCATCCAGAATGTTACAGTCAATTTCTACATTTATTCTTATCTCTTTCTCAAAGTCATGATAGTCAACATATACATGCATTCTGCCTCAGAAGACACAACAGAACGCCAACACTTTCATGTACTAATATGTGTTTTAAAACTAAGGTTTCACGGGATATTTATTTAACTAACGTCTTCTCTCTCAGGTCCAGAAGACGTTCTTCATCCCAACATTCGAAGGGGAAAGTGAGACGGACAAAGACTCCCAGAGATCCGGCGGCTACATGCTCAGCTCTCTTTGGTTTTGAGAAGATCAACCACACGAATCAGCAGCAACCATGGATTTTGTAATGAAGCAAGCTTTAGGTGGTAAGTACTCGACTAAAGCCCTCTTCTTGTTATGCATTTAACCTGCCAATGTTCCACGTTGCCATCATGTGGGAACAAGAATCAATTCATCTCTTGAAGTGGTTTCAGAGCCCAGTAACGCTGTGTTCTTCTGCTGGTTCCAACTGAATGAAAGGGAGAACATCTGCCAGCAAATACTGGGCCTCGTTTGAATGTGTGTTCATCGTCCTGAGTCGCATGTTGGCAATGGAGCCCGGGAGATTAACAATCATCAAACTGCTCAACGTTTTCCACCAATTCCTGCTAAATGAACCCTAACCCTACTGTAGTGGTTCAAACAGGTTACAATAGGTCAGGGGTCTCAAACTCAAGGCCCGGGGGCCAAATCCGGCCCGCGACTTCATTTTATGTGGGCAAGAGCTTGCAAAGATTATAATACGTGTATTATACGGTTACATGCCACTTTACAGAAGCAGGTTGCCCATAAACTACATGTCCCACAATGCATCTCGTTTTGTGACATGCGCAGTGAAGAGACTTGCAATTATTTGGCCTGGACTTCTGCTTTCAGACAGAGTTAATTACTAAGTTATTATCCTATCCGATAATAATCCAATTCAGAGGCAATAATGTAATATAATACATGATTTTATATATATATATTATACATTATTTATATAGTTACAACCGGCCCTTCATGTGCAACCTTTATGCGAATGTGGCCCGCGATGAAATTGAGTTTGACACCCCTGCAGTACGTACATTTCTTTAAAGAAGTGCATAGTATATGAAGTATATAATCAGTTGAGTAAATGGAGCCATGGAAAGTTCTTCCACAGGCTCAGGGAGAACTGATTAGTGTTTGGTGAAAGATTTCTTGATTTGAGAAAGTGTTGTTATTTGAGCCCGGAGATCAACAATCATCAAACTGCTTAACGTTTTCCATCACATCTTAAAATACCGTTATCGATTATTGATGCTTTGGAATATGAGCAAATACCTGCTAGGGCTGTACACGAATATCCGAATATCCACATATTCGTTCGTTGGAGTACTATTCGGGTTTCAATTTCGTTATTCAGATATTCGTTTTTATTTTTTATTTATTTAAATCTCCAATATCAACGTAAGAGCTTGTGTCTCTTCGTGGGGTGCTAACACTTAACCATAAACGTTATCGTTAACTTTCTCCGTCTTTATATGTAGATATGACTCCATTAATCTCCGTCATGTTGTTTCCATAGCAACAACAACTTCCTGTCAACAGCGCTAACTCTCCTTCAAAATAAAAGCATGTCCATACAAAATAGGAAGCCAAGCCAAATTACACTTAAGACATATACAACTGCAACGAAAGTAACAAACACAATATCCTTTTCAATTTCAAAGAACACAAATTGGGTTACATTCACAAATAACTATAAAACAACAATACTGTAGAATAACAAAAATAATGCCGTGAATAAACCCAAATACACGTGTCGAAGCGGTTCGCTGCTGATTACTACGCACCCCCCGCGCGGAACAAACTTTCGAATTTTCGAATATTCGCTGCTGATTACTACCGAATATGCGGAGCCCGAAAAAAGGTATTCGGGACAGCCCTAATACCCGCTCAACTAACCCTAACCCTAGTATTAAGACACAGCTAATTAACATAATGTTAGCACGCCAAGCAAAACCTTTTTTTTGTACCTTATTCGAGCAACAGATAGTGACTTATGAATGTTTATTCAGTGTTACAGAAATTCCCTGTGGAGGAAACAGGGATTTGACCCTTTGCAGACCATTTACATGCACACAAACCTATATCATACAGGGAGGGAAGGGACAACCTAAAAGGGAATGATAGGGCCTGAAGCATTGCATGGCAAAAAGCCGCTTCATGCGTGTCACTATCAGTATGAGTATTTATTTATTAAGTATAGATACAAAGATAACACATAGATACGTGCATGGCCTTGGCAGAAGTTTGTGAACTTATCAGACACGAGAAAGACAACAAGGACACTCTTCAACATGTTGGAATAAAGAAGAAAAGTGTTTCTGTTTTAACTCCATTACAGAATATATTATATTTATTATTATATCATGACTCTCTTCACGACACAGACACAGGTCGGTTCTTTAAAACGGGCGCTTATTCTTGGAGTTTTGATCTTGTAGCCTCCCTTCTTCCGTTACGCCGCGAGAACTACACCAACGAACAACACATACGTAGCCAAATACGTTAGCATAGTGTGCTACACATATATGAATGAAAACATGAAAACATGAAACAAATACCTCGTTGGCCGCTTGTCGTGAAAGGAGATAATAATAATAATACATTTATTTTGGGGGGCGCCTCAAGGACACCTTACAGGGTTACAGATTTACAATTTGACCTTACAAATTAAAACAGTGGATTTAGTGAAGTATCAGCCGGGGTAAGACAAGACAAACAACAGGAAGTTGACTACAAAAGGACACAAAAGGACACAGGATACAGATTATAGAGAAAATGCCAGTTTGAACAGGTGGGTTTTGAATGTCGTTATGGAATCAGACTGTCGGACGCGTCGTGGCAGGGAGCTCCAGAGTCTGGGAGCCGAGCAGCTGAAAGCTCGAGCACCCATGGTTTTGAGGCGACAGCTTGGGACGGTGAGAAGTGCTACGGACGAAGAGCGGAGGGTGCGGGAGGGGGTGTACTCCTGAAGGAGGTCGTGATGTAGATGGGGGCAAGGTTATGGACAGCTTTGTATATGA
>CM070498.1:4138734-4147777 GCA_036324585.1 Champsocephalus esox
ATCAACATGTGTCCCCTCTTCTCCATGTCTCTTCTACATCAACATGTGTCCCCTCTTCTCCATGTCTCTTCTACATCAACATGTGTCCCCTCTTCTTCATGTCTCTTCTACATCAACATGTGTCCCCTCTTCTCCATGTCTCTTCTATATCAACATGTGTCCCCTCTTCTTCATGTCTCTTCTACATCAACATGTGTCCCCTCTTCTCCATGTCTCTTCTATATCAACATGTGTCCCCTCTTCTTCATGTCTCTTCTACATCAACATGTGTCCCCTCTTCTCCATGTCTCTTCTACATCAACATGTGTCCCCTCTTCTCCATGTCTCTTCTACATCAACATGTGTCCCCTCTTCTCCATGTCTCTTCTACATCAACATGTGTTCCCTCTTCTTCATGTCTCTTCTACATCAACATGTGTCCCCTCTTCTTCATGTCTCTTCTACATGAACATGTGTCCCCTCTACATCAACATGTGTCCCCTCTTCTTCATGTCTCTTCTACATCAACATGTGTCCCCTCTTCTTCATGTCTCTTCTACATCAGCATGTGTCCCCTCTTCTTCATGTCCCCTCTACATCAACATGTGTCCCCTCTTCTCCATGTCTCTTCTACATCAACATGTGTTCCCTCTTCTTCATGTCTCTTCTACATCAACATGTGTCCCCTCTTCTTCATGTCTCTTCTACATGAACATGTGTCCCCTCTACATCAACATGTGTCCCCTCTTCTTCATGTCTCTTCTACATCAACATGTGTCCCCTCTTCTTCATGTCTCTTCTACATCAGCATGTGTCCCCTCTTCTTCATGTCCCCTCTACATCAACATGTGTCCCCTCTTCTCCATGTCTCTTCTACATCAACATGTGTTCCCTCTTCTTCATGTCTCTTCTACATCAACATGTGTCCCCTCTTCTTCATGTCTCTTCTACATGAACATGTGTCCCCTCTACATCAACATGTGTCCCCTCTTCTTCATGTCTCTTCTACATCAACATGTGTCCCCTCTTCTTCATGTCTCTTCTACATCAGCATGCGTCCCCTCTTCTTCATGTCTCTTCTACATCAACATGTGTCCCCTCTTCTTCATGTCTCTTCTACATCAACATGTGTCCCCTCTTCTCCATGTCTCTTCTACATCAACATGTGTCCCCTCTTCTTCATGTCTCTTCTACATCAACATGTGTCCCCTCTTCTCCATGTCTCTTCTACTTCAACATGTGTCCCCTCTTCTTCATGTCTCTTCTACATCAACATGTGTCCCCTCTTCTTCATGTCTCTTCTACATCAACATGTGTCCCCTCTTCTTCATGTCTCTTCTACATCAACACGTGTCCCCACTTCTCCATGTCTCTTCTACATCAACATGTGTCCCCTCTTCTTCATGTCTCTTCTACATCAACATGTGTCCCCTCTTCTCCATGTCTCTTCTACATCAACATGTGTCCCCTCTTCTTCATGTCTCTTCTACATCAACATGTGTCCCCTCTTCTTCATGTCTCTTCTACATTAACATGTGTCCCCTCTTCTCCATGTCTCTTCTACTTCAACATGTGTCCCCTCTTCTTCATGTCTCTTCTACATCAACATGTGTCCCCTCTTCTTCATGTCTCTTCTACATCAACATGTGTCCCCTCTTCTTCATGTCTCTTCTACATCAACATGTGTCCCCTCTTCTCCATGTCTCTTCTACTTCAACATGTGTCCCCTCTTCTTCATGTCTCTTCTACATCAACATGTGTCCCCTCTTCTCCATGTCTCTTCTACTTCAACATGTGTCCCCTCTTCTTCATGTCTCTTCTACATCAACATGTGTCCCCTCTTCTTCATGTCTCTTCTACATCAACATGTGTCCCCTCTTCTTCATGTCTCTTCTACATCAACATGTGTCCCATCTTCTCCATGTCTCTTCTACATCAACATGTGTCCCCTCTTCTCCATGTCTCTTCTACTTCAACATGTGTCCCCTCTTCTTCATGTCTCTTCTACATCAACATGTGTCCCCTCTTCTTCATGTCTCTTCTACATCAACATGTGTCCCCTCTTCTTCATGTCTCTTCCACATCAACATGTGTCCCCTCTTCTTCATGTCTCTGCTACATCAACATGTGTCCCCTCTTCTCCACGTCTCTTCTACATCAACATGTGTCCCCTCTTCTTCATGTCTCTTCTACATCAACATGTGTCCCCTCTTCTCCACGTCTCTTCTACATCAACATGTGTCCCCTCTTCTTCATGTCTCTGCTACATCAACATGTGTCCCCTCTTCTCCACGTCTCTTCTACATCAACATGTGTCCCCTCTTCTTCATGTCTCTTCTACATCAACATGTGTCCCCTCTTCTTCATGTCTCTTCTACATCAACATGTGTCCCCTCTGTGGAAAGAGACTCTGAAAGTTCCAGGAACAAAGATTTTCTCTCTTTTGATCCATTTCTATAAAAACCTGTCTGAAAATGAGCTGATCAGATTTTGGTCACTTGATGATGTCATAACGATGTTTTGTCTTGTGTAACCATCAGCCAATCAGCAACCAGCACCTTTTTCATCTAAAGTAACAGACAGAGAATCAGCACTTTGGAAACAGGGCTGAAACAGATGGGATTATGGGTAATGCTGCAATGATCTGTTTGGTGTTTCAGCCAATCAGAGACAGGCTCTGTATTTATCTGATACCTGGGATATACTGATGAGGAACAGTACGATAAGGAGGGGACCTTTAAAATATGTACTGTCTGCCTCTGCCAGGATATCAAACAGAACAACTCGCCTTTTCTCATAAATAAGAAAGATAATGTTGAGATAATCTGAGCGATCAGCGGATCAGCTCACTGTTTCATTTCCTGTTCAGGCGAGATGATGACGAGGAAGGAACGATAACAGGAAGCCACGGCACGGCAGGTATATATTAGATAACCACAGACTCAGAAGCACACTGGGTCTATGTTAGTTTGCGATTTAAAGGTCCCCTATTGTGCAACCTTCACTTTTGATGTCTTTTATACATAAATCTGTGTCCCCGGTGTGTCCCCGGTGTCCCCCCGGTGTGTCCCCTGGTGTGTCCCCGGTGTGTCCCGGTGTGTCCCCGGTGTCCCCTGATGTCGTCCCGGTGTGTCCCCGGTGTCCCCCGGTGTCCCCCCCGGTGTGTCCTCGAAATTGTGGGGCGGGCTTTAGACCCACGGCCCAATCAGAAACGTTGCTATCAGAAACAATGTGTGACGTGTTTTGGACGTAATATAGTCTTTGTTTACATTAGCATCGCTAACACTCGGAGCTAACCTGTACTGGAGAGAGCATGTGGAACTCAGCTTGTGGTGAACCTGAAACCTATAATGCATGTCCACAAATAGGACAACAGGAGATCTCTAATGTTTAGTAGCCTTGCTGCCAAACTTCTGATCGATGCCGCAGCTCTTTCCAGTCCAGGCATGGGACTTATGAGGGCGTACTCTAGGGATGGAGGTCATATATTATTTAAATGAGCTCCATTTTTCAAAGTCAATGGTCCGCGCTTCGTTTCTGACTTCCTGTCTTGTGTTCTCCGAACCATCCTGACTTCTTTCGTCATTCATCAGCACAAGATTATAAATACGTATAAACGTCTACAAAGAAGAGCAGACACATTGAACAACTATTCCCAATAGCTATATGGTAACTTGAGTGTAAAGCAAGCTGATGTTCATTCCAGGATAAATAAGCAGGGTTTTTAAATGTAACTTATGGAAAGTTCTCGATACTCTGGGAAAAAAAGGTCAAAACAGTTCTGATGTCATTCATAACAAGAACACCAAATGAATGTGACATGTTATGCTAACGTTACCATCTTGACATGGAAACTCTTCTGGAAGTCTGTGTGGCTGCAAATGTCACTGCGGCATCATTTAATGAATTTGATGAATCCTTTTCTGTCACATTAGCTCTCGAGATTCCGCCCAAAAAAGACATCAAGCAAAACAAAGAAAGTTGCAAATTCCATTTTGTTACTTCATTACAATTTGGAGGTTAACAGAACTTTATGTATTTCCATGTTATGCTATGTAATGCTCGTGATCTTGCCCTTACTCAGGGTTCACTCACAATCGTTTTATCCGGAGCTTTTATTTATAACACAAAGCCTTTCCGAGCAAATAGAAAATGAAAGGAAGAACTTCGAATCCTTGATTTGTTGCTTATTAGTTATTTTTGTACACTTGGATTTCTATTTTTAACTAAAGAGGACCTATCCTGCTCATGTTCATGTTCATATAAGTACATGAGAAACTCGCTCTAGTGGAAGCACAGAGATTTTAGCCTTTGCAGACCATTTACATGCACTAAAACCTAAACTACAGGAAAGGGAAAACCTTTACAAATAATAATAGGGCCTCTTTTACGCCTCTGAACCATAGATGTATAATAATAACTGGATACAGCGTGGGAAGCGGGGCCTCGTTCTTTCCTATGAGAGTTGCTCATTGGCGCATGAAGACAAAATGGACCAACTTTTGAGGGAGCGAAACGTCACGAAAGTATTCATATAATCATATAATCCGTTCTTATTGTGCATCCATGGGTAATTCATAATGCCGAGGGAAATAACTCTCAGAATAACGTTATTAGCACATTTTACAACTTGAGGACCGAATGTTTTTAATAAGGGCTATACAAGTGTTCATACTGGGTAGTTTATTTAGTTTAAAAAAAATTATCCAACGATTTACAGACGTCTCTTTCCACAAGTTAGTCAATGGGGAAAAGTCTGTCCGGGCCCAGCGACTGATACGGAAGTGTAGTACCGCCGTTTGGCCACAACGAATATTTTCCCCAGAGTCCGGGGCTTGCTCTGAACACACCTTCCATCCATTTTCAAATCTATCTATTTCGTTGTATTTATTTTACAGAATATTTTATATATATGCCAATGGAAGAAAGTAAGACAATATTTTTGAATAACCAACCTCTAATGTTATTAAATAAACACTTTAAGGGTCTTTGAGCACTATCAACATCCCATGTATTATTATTATTATTATTATTATTATTATTATTATTAATATAGATTAGGTACATTGAAAGTTCAACACAGTTTCTGTTTTTGCTTCTAAATCTAGTTTGAGTCAGATTTCTCCGTTGGGCGCCAACCATCATGCCACTGATGTATCTCCATCTCTAAATGTGGATCCTGTGTGTGTGAATCCCCCTGTGGCATAAAGACATGACCCATGGAGAGAGTGAGTGAAGTAATGAGCGTCTGAATGCACAATAAGAGTTGGAACACTTGCTCTGAATTGCCCACTTTTGTCCGCGGTGGAAATCTGTGTGCTGGCCTCTGATGGACTGAGGAGGAGGAGGAGGAGGTGATGAAGGGTGAGGAACAGGAAGCAAAGGAGAGAAAAGAGGAAGGATGAGTTTTAACTGCAGCGATGTTGACGTGATGGCTGTGTGGTGACAGAGGTTGTTAGAGAACTCTCACTCGTCCCCGACTTGAGCTTCAACCTCAGGATCCATGTATCTGTGATCCTCTCCAGAATGGATACAGTCATCACATACAGAGCATCAGCTAGTTCCTGAGCAGTGTCCTTCACATGCTGATATCCAAGAGAGGGAGTCACACAGTCACAAGATGGAGGAACAGAAAGCAGTATTCAATGTTTACTTCAGATTAGCTCCACGTCAGAAATGAGCATGCTTGATGTCTCTCTCCATAGAGGCTGAGTCATCATGTTCATCACATAGCTATCATCTGCCTCAAACAGTCCTGATGCTCTTCTGGGTCATCTCACATCCTGTCACGTTCACAGCTACAGTTGGGATACCTTTGTTATCATGTTGCTCTGATGTTGGAAGAGGACATTCAGTAGAGTCCAACACTAGAAAGTATTTCAATATGAAAGGAACACAAATATAGATATTTAAGCAATAGCTCACGACAGGCCGTGGTATATGCTCATTACATCACAGCTAAGGGGCGTGGTTCGGCCCGACGCGAAGCCTGCAGTATGAAACGCATACTGTTTTTCTCAGACGCGGAGGGATACTGACTTGTTGTGAAAAGTAACTTACAATTCTACCCGTGGTATACGCTCAGTATATCACGGCTAAGAACCAATCAGATTGCTTGATTTGACTTGTCCGTTTTATAAATACCAGTATATCATTGTTTAATTAATCGATTAATCTATCGGAAAATTGCATTGTTGATTTTATTTTACACCCATCACATGACCTTCCCTAAAGCCACTTCATAAGTCAAGTAATGACGTATGAAGGTATGACATCTGAATACAATCTCGGCTGGCACTTGTGTTTTCAAAGTCATCGGTAAAGAAAAAGCTAAATGGCCAGAGTAAACCAGATGTAACAGATTCCATATCATTCATTCCCACTGAAGAGCCAAGGACATTCTAGAAGCTGAACTTTGATCATATCAAGAAACTATACCACCAACACAAATACAGATAGAAAGCAAGTGTCTGAGTCTTGAAACATCACTTTAATAGTGAACAGGAATACGGAAGGTTAGAGGAAAGGAGTGTTAAAGGACACAAGGGAAGGAAGGATGATTGAACATGTGAAGGGTGAAGACAAACCGCTCTCTAGAGAGAGGAGTGATAATTACTTTCCTTTTAATTTACTATCTTCAGCTTTTTCTCCTCCGATTTATGGTTTTCTCTTTCTTTGCTTCATTTGTTCTGGTTTGAATTCAGCAGGTGAACCTTTATGTTCATCAACTAGTGTGTGTGAGCTTAACTGTGTGTGTTAAACCAGCGGGGGGGGGGCGCCAGAGAGCTTCAGGGGAGAAACAGTGAAATCTAGCTAGTTGACTTCAGCTGACTTTATGCGAGCGGCAACATGGATCAATTTTTAGTGGAGTTACCTAAAGTGGGAGAGGAAACAGCGTCTGGCAGAAAACGTGTCACTTGCACACTTTTGGCTGTCTGTGGAGACCGAGTTCCCCCACCTCGCCAAAAAGGCTGTTTTCCGTATTGACCTTGATCAAAAGCAAGTACCGGTCCAGGCTGCAGCCAGAAGATGATCTGCGTTTATTCCTGTCTACATTTCATCCCAGCATCATCCGAACTCAGTACAGATCGCGTTCACACTAGAATAAGTCCCTGAGGGAGGATTAGGCAAATGAAGCCGCTGACGTCACTTCTTCTTCTTCTGCTTTGGGTTTACTGGCAGGCCGCAAACAACTTCACGGCGTATACTGCCGCCCGAAGTCCCCGGCCGGAAGTCCCCGGAGTTGAGAAGGCTTCAGTAGAAGATGCTGGGACTCCCAGCATCTTCTACTGAAGCCTTCCGAGTAAACGGCCAGAATGCCGACACCTCCTCATCTCCACCGCTCCCATGTTTTCTTTTGTGTTGCCATAAGTTAGTCTCTCTGCGTTTCTGCGCTGGGCTAATGCTAATGCTAATAATGCTAATTCGAGGATAATAAAATGGCGGCTTCACAAACCTTTTGGGAGTTTTACGGGGCGTGGTTTGCAATCCGCCCAGCCAATCAGACACAGGAACATTTTTCTCCCACGAAAGTCCCTGCCCTCTAGCAGGGACGGAAAACGGGGGTAAAATGGTTCTCATGAACACATTTTTGTTCCGTTTTTTTTTGGTGTGAACGCGACATTTCGGAACTATATTGGAACTAAAGTGGGAAAAGTACTGCGGTGTGAACACGCCTCATGAGATTCAAAGCAATTCAAGAAAGATTCAAGATTCAAGGCTTTTATTGTCATGTGTTCAGAGCTACAGTTTGCTGATATATCAATGAACATCTGAGCTCACAGGCTCCTCCAACAGTGCACCACAATAAACCAGTTAAAATAGTGCAAGTAAATACAAATACAATAGGATATAAATAGTGCAAGGAGAGTCTATATACAAGTAATTGGAATACGGTATATCAGAGAGCATAACAGCTGTGTTTTTTCCGTTGTTTGCATGAGCAACAAAGCACCTCTAACAAACTGACTATGCTCATAAATATTGCTCTTCAGATGTTTACACACACACATATTTCCAGGACATATGTTGTGTGTTTGTAATGAGTCGCACGCAGCTGACGGTCTGACCTTAACGGGGAGCGCTTCTTCCCCCCCGCTGAGTGCTAATTTGTCATCTTCAGGTTTGCTGCCACCACACAGCGCTGTAGGGCAATTAGGATCTCAGTTTGAGTCTCTAGCCCCCCAACACCTCCACTGTTGCATTAAATTACCAAAATATATGTTTGGGGGTTCAAAGGGTTGATATTCAATGGCGATGACTGGACTATAAATGTCTTTTAAAAGTACATTTGAGTTCAAACCATATAACTGTAACCCTAACCCAATAGCATACAATTGCAAATGAACAACTTTGATATTATAAGATCTTTACAATCGTTACAAGTCAGTAAATCAAACAATATTAGGTTACGTTTTCTTTTTAAAAATGCCATATAATATTTGGGATAGGACCATGATCTTGTTAAGGATTGTATGCTGATTAAAATATAGAAAATTACCTTTGGCACGTGAGAAAAAAGCAATTTTTGTGTTTTTATTTTAAGATTATATCCAGATAACACGGCTTCAGTTTTCTGTTTGATTGCAAATTAACATTAAATTACCAAATTATATATGTGTGGGGGTTGAAAGGGTCGGTAATCAATAGCAATGACTTGACCCTGTGATTTCTAACCTTAACCCTAACCCAATGTATATAATGTACTAAACTGATCTAAACCTAAACTAACTGTAACCCTAAACCTAACCCTAACCTACCCCTAAACCTACCCTAAACCTACCCTAAACCTTAAACCTAACCCTAAACCTAACCCTAATCCTAACCCTAAACCCAACCCTAACCCTAAACTGCTTTTCCCCAACCTAACCCTAACCCTAACCCTAAACCTAACCCTAGTTTACAATTTTAAATGAACAACTTTGATATTATAAGATCTAACATTAAATGACCAAAACATATGTGTGGGGGTTGATGGAGTTGATAATCAATAGCGATGACTGGACCATACATGTTCCTAGAAACACTATACAAACTGAAATTCATTTCCGCCAAGCAGAGGGAC
>CM070498.1:4148277-4170777 GCA_036324585.1 Champsocephalus esox
TCATGTTGAACTCAAATACCTGTACTTTCTACTTCTCTCATGTTGAACTCAAATACCTGTACTTTCTACTTCTTCATGTTGAACTCAAATACCTGTACTTTCTACTTCTTACATGTTGAACTCAAATACCTGTACTTTCTACTTCTTACATGTTGAACTCAAATACCTGTACTTTCTACTTCTTACATGTTGAACTCAAATACCTGTACTTTCTACTTCTCTTATTCTCCAAACAGCTGGTTCCTTTAGTCTGAATGTGTGTTTGGTGCGTGATCATTATTCTTTAGAGTCACTGCGTGCCTATTGGTTGGAACACGATCCGTGTATCCATCACTTCCTGGTCTTCTCTAAAGAAGAGGGACCAATGGAAACGTTGTCATGTTGCCGTTGTTCACCATGGAAACATTCATTAGCTAACAATGACATGTTCTATTAATATAAAGGGAGGTCAGGTACTCTTTAAAGCAGCTGCTAGCTATGGGTACTTTTATGAGACACTAAATGTTACTGTTCATTAGGAGCGTTAAAAGCACTTTAAGGTTCATTAGGTGTCCCCATCTATGAGGTAGAGAGCGTTCAGAAAGCAGACTCCGGGCAGCTGGTGGTGTGTACAGCAGCTCCAGTCAGGGATGAAAGCAGCAGGCTCCAAAGAGGAACACAGCTCTCTAACGTCCACGGTTCAGAGGACAAAGTGGGACAAACCAAACAAACAAACAATCCGAGGTCCAGTGAGTCCTAAAGCCTGATCCTCACATCGACCTGCACAAAGAGAAAGCTCTTATTCCACGCACTTTGTGTTTATACCAGAGAATTCAGACCACAAACAGTTTTGGATTCAGACAGACTTATTCTTTTTCATTTCCTATTCTGGAGAAGAGATGTGATATCTACCTGTGGATAGAGCTCATTGTGTCTTCAATGTATTGATTTCTTTATGCCTTCAATGTATTCATCACTTTAGCTCTTTGTGTCGAACGCACCGTGCTGCACATTGAAAAAGGCTTGGCCGGGTTGGAGTGATTCACTGAGGATGCTGAATCCATTTCTGACATTTTCAGTTTCTACCAGAAAGTGGACACCATGTGATCTCTGTGGAAATGCTGCTCCAAAAACAAGTTGAACAAATAATGAAAATGAGGTGTTTTCACTTGAAATAAGTCCAAAGATTACATTACATTACATTACATTGCATTTAGCTGAAGCTTTTATCCAAAGCGACTTACAATATGTACATTCGACCAGAAAGACACAACCTTGAAGAAAGCAGAATCATATAAGAACATCAGGTTTCAAAGAGCCAATCCTTTCAAGTGCTACTCAACTGGCTTCAGGTAAGCCAGTCCTTTATTAGTATATAAGTGCTTTGTTAGCAGTTCTTTGTTAGTCATTCTATCGCTCGAAGTGGAGTCGAAGATCTACCAATAGAACAAATGAAAATAAGCTTGGTAAGATCTCTTGAAATAAGAAGGGATAGTTTGATAAATCACATCTTGTAATCAGCTGGAGAACTCATTCTGAACTATATTTGACCAGAATCAAGAAAATGTTGTGTTACAATTAGGGCCGGGACTTTAACGCGTTAATTAAGATTAATTAATTACACAAAAATTAACGCGTTAAAAAAATTAACGCATTTTAATCGCACTTTATTCGTACTTATTTTTGCACAGCGGAACGTTTCTCACTGGATGAGTTTCAGGCGTACCGATTATACTGGAGCACCAACTAACGTTCATGACTTCAGCATGGGACTTCAAACAACAACAAACCACGTTGAACAATAGTCAAACATGAACGAACAAGCTGATGAGACCGCTTTGGTCGGCCCCGTGGATGGGACATTTTGTTTTAAAAAACGGACGGATGGAAGCGTCGATAAGAGCCGCAGCACATCAAGCCTAAAGTATCACCTAAAGGCAAAGCATGTAGCAGCTAGCGTGTAGCAGTTAGCATGTAGCAGCTAGCATGTAGCAGCTAGCATGTAGCAGCTAGCATGTAGCAGCTAGCGTGGACGTTAGCCCGACTCCGAGTGCAAGGAACCAGACCCTGACCCAACCCACACTCAACCAGATGACTGGTTTCAGGGCCAGGATAAGTCAGTCCACGTCTGAGGAAGTAACCAGCTCCCTGGCTCTCTGGACTGCACTCGACTGTAGACCACCTGGAGTAAAGTCCATGTGGAAACTGCTTCTCACTGTTCTCAGGTCAGATATGTAAATATAAAGTATATTTGATTAAAAATGCGATTAATTTCGATTAATTAATTACAAAGCCTGTAATTAATTAGATACATTTTTTTTATCGAGTCCCGGTTCTAGTTACAATATAAGCCACAAATGCTCAAAAGTGTTCTGTGGTCTGGGGCCGACTAATTTATAAAGGGATATACGCTCAAAAAATGGCGTACGCCAGTTTCTACGCAATGTTTACGATTTATAAAATACTAACTTGACGGGAAATGTGCGGTCCTCCACGCAAACTCTGACCCATGCGTACGCACTAAGCACAACAACGGGAGAGACGAGAAACTGCGACCCCGTTGGCAGAAGGAAGGATGGAGAGAAATGTGGAAATAATACCATAAACAAAATGTTACCTCTCATTTATCAGATATGAAGAATTCACTTTCACACTTTGATTAAAGCCAATCTTAAAATGATTAAGCCTGTTTGAGACTCCTCAGTGCACACCACACCACACACACACACACACACACACACACACACACACACTTGGAGAAATAAATAAATACGGATATGTTATTTAAACCACCTCGAATATGTTGTGTTAATGTTATGAAATGTTTTCTCAAAGGATGCGGTGAGCAGGAGGACAGAATTACGTCTCAACTGACGCCGTGTTGCATTTCTATAGGTTGTAGGTACGAGCATGGTTTTATATACTATCACGTTTAATCGTGTTTTATGCCGTTTGCCAAGACTTGATAAGTCGCTCGTAAAACACAGGAGGTCTGGAAGCTAAGAACACCGTGTGGTAAATTGTACAGCTGATATAACACATTGTATGTATTTCCTCTAACTGGTGGATATAGAGTTGCTGCGGGGTGTGAGACGCACAGGCTGCAGTGGAGACGCTGCGCACAGCTGATCGACAGCTGGGACACAAAGCACCAAATACAAAAACATAATTCAGATCCAGTCGTCATGACTACACACCGGGGGGATTCCCCGATCACTTCTTAGTCTCTCATCAAGGGGGGTCTCCTGTCCCCGGTACTACACACTGCCTGAGGAAGGCCATGTGTATTTATTTTGTCATGAACCTTTTTCGGACCACTTATTTATTTATGGTGGTGACGATCCGACCTCCATGCTGCTACTCTGTTCAAACTGCATCCACCAAACAATATGATTTATCTCCACCTCCCCAGAAGAACCAGAACCTGACACGGTGTGAGACGTCTGTTTAGCTGTTCTCTCGTCATGTCCTGCTCTCCTTCATAAAGTCAGAATGAATGAATGGGCGTTTCTTTGACTATCTATAGGCACATCTGGGCGTTACGTGAAGCCCGCTAAAGCTGCACCGCATTTCGAGTCGGTTGTGATTTATAAAGGGAAACCGGCCGTACGCACTTTCCTCGCAGGTAAGCAATGTTTGGTGAATCGGAAAATGTCGGAACATTTCTGTACCTATTTTTTGGATTTCTTCTACGTAAGCAACCTTCCCACGTGAGTCCTACGCGTTATACATGAGGCCCCTGATGTTAGCTGGTGATTTTCTAATAAATATGTGAAAACAAATAAGTTTCCTCTTAGATACAACTCAAAATATGATTCTTTGACTGAACAAGATGATGCATGTCTAAAAAGAAGACCTGATATCTCGCTGCAGCGTCACTCCTGAAGTCGTTGTGTCTTATATCAGGAGTAGAGACGCATTCTGACGAACATACATGGCAAGGTTTTGAGTTTCTGTAGCGCAGAGGTGAGTGTTGCAAGAGTTCAGAAAGCACACGGTTAGAGGTTGAACTTTTACAACAGCTGCCTCGGCACAAACTCTGACCTTTTCAGACGTCTGTCACAGTGGCTGAAATCCTGTAAGCAGATCAGATGTGGAGCCAGACGTTAACAGCAGGAGACGTTTACGTTCTGGAGGGGTAGCACTTACTGGAATACGCTGACGTAATGTTCTGTGTTTGTGGACTGCAGCAGACTCGGGTCATTACCTGCGACAGATGAAACAAGTCGGTATTAGCAGGTTTGATCGAGCTGGGACTGCCAGAATAAATGATTCAATATATACACCTGCAGATGTGACAATACAGAGGTTGTTCTCCATAAAGAGCTAATGAGCCAACGAAGAGACTTTGTAATCCCACGAGGGGACTTGTATCTGTTCCTTTCTTGGTACTGCAGTACACCTGATACAAGAGCACACTTCTGTCCACATTAGGCCTAAAATACCCGCATGCATTTTTAATGGTGAGATGTCAGAGCTAGGGGGGGTTTCATTGTTCGGCACCCTGGAGTATTTAGGGGATTTGGTTCTTGGTTAGCCTTGCTCAATGAATGCAGGACCCAGGAAGTGAACTGGCAACTCTACCGGTCCCACTGTTGGTCCGTACAGGAATCAAACCGGTTGTAACCATCCGATTTTTCAGCTGAGGACTGGTTTGAGTGACATGTTCGAGACCAGCCAATGAGCAGCCGATGAGCAGCCAATGACCAGCCAATAAACAGCCAATAAACAGCCAAATTCCAGCCAATGACCAGCCAACAACCAGCCAATAACCAGCCAAAGAACTGGTTTGAGTAATCAGCCAATGACCAGCTAGTAATCAGCCAACAACCAGCCAATGGCCAGCCAATAACAAGCCAACAACCAGCCAATAACCAGCCTAAGAACTGGTTTGAGTAACCAGCCAATGACCAGCTAGTAACCAGCCAACAACCAGCCAATGACCAGCCAATAACAAGCCAACAACCAGCTAATAACCAGCCTAAGAACTGGTTTGAGGAACCTGCCTGTGACCAGCCAATAACCAGCCAATATCAAGCCAAGAACCAGCCAATGACCAGCCAATGAACAGCCAATGACCAGCCAATAACCAGCCAGTGACAAGATGATGAACAGGCAATAACCAGCCGATAACCAGCCGATAACCAGCCGATGACACGATGCAGCCGATGACCAGCCATACCAGCCAATGACCAGCATCAGCGATACCAGCAATACCGCATGACCAGCCAATGACCAGCCATAACAGCCAATAACCAGCCAATGACCAGCCAATAACCAGCCGATGACCAGCCAATGACCAGACAGTGTCCAGGCAGTGACAAGATGATGACCAGCAAATGTCCAGCCAATAACCAGCCGATGACCAGCCAATGACCAGCCAATGACCAGCCAATGACCAGCCAATGACCAGCCAATGACCAGCCAATGACCAGCCGATAACCAGCCAATAACCAGCCAATGACCAGCCAATGACCAGCCAATAACCAGCCGATAACCAGCCGATGACCAGCCAATGACCAGCCAATGACCAGCCAGTGACAAGATGATGACCAGCTTGTTAAAAACCAGTGACAAGCCAGTTACCAGCTGGTTTAACTTGTTCAAACCACTTTGATACGAGTCCTTTTCCCTTCAGAGCAGCATTTCTGGACCTGGGACAGATTCAGTTTCTCTCTGCGACGCTTTCCAACAGATGTTTGCTGTCAGGAACACTTAAATCTCACCTCTCAGTTCTCTAGGGTCTCTACACATCGCTGCTGCCCGGAAGCTGTGACATTTTGTTCTGTGAGAAACGATCCTCTAATGAAACGACGCCGATGCCAAAGGTCAGACATAAGTGGATTGAGGAGGAATCTTCTTCAGGCTCGTTGAGGAAGTCGTGGTTAATTGCCTTCAGGTGAATAAAACACATTCTCCAAGTGTCAGACATTTTTCTCTACCTTTAACCAAGGCTGTAGTTTTTCCATTTAAATAGCACCCATGACTTAATTAAGCATGGAGACCACTGACACTAGAGCTCATCGCCCTTTCAGCGTACATTTTTCACGTATATATATATAGAATTAATTTAAAGGTTTGAGGGCGGTATTTCTTCTTTATTCAGGCTTTTGACCAGAAACACAAAGCATTGACTTTAAGACGAGGGAAGTTTTAAAATGCTGACTTAATTCTAGGTTTTAGGTCTACCTCTCTATTCCACCTTTATCAATATGCAAAACTATGCATTCATTCAAAAGATGAACCTTAAATATAGACAGGCTCTAACATATGGCATACTAATACAAGTTATACAAACTAATTCGTAGAAGCACGCTCTTAGATACGCAAGTGGACAGGAGGTGGTTGAAAACCTCCAGATGTTCCTGCAGAGTGGAAGAGACGGCGATGAGGAAGAATAAAGGGTAAACCATAACCACTGGTAAAATAAGTAAAAGTCTAGCATTTAAAACCTTACTTAATTAAAACAACTGGTATCAAAATATACTTTAAGTTCCAAAAGTAAAAGTATCCATTTGGCTAAAAGCACCGTTGTAATTATAACCTTAACTATACCATAAGTCCTTTGGGATAACATCAGAACGGTCTGAGCATCCAATGAAACGCTGACATTTAGGAGATGCACTGCCAGGGTTAATGCATTCTCTGTGTGTGTGTGTGTGTGTGTGTGTGTGTGTGTGTGTGTGTGTGTGTGTGTGTGTGTGACCTAGTCTGAGCAGTCAATAATAGGACAGGAATCAAACCGACATTTAGCAGAACACAGCGGAGAGATTGACGCCTGACCTCTCAAACTACCTCTGTGCTGTGTGTGTGTGTGTGTGTGTGTGTGTGTGTGTGTGTCATTAAATGTCATAGTGGAGCTTTCCTGCCGTCTGTCTCTCCACTTCTCTTGATATCCATATGTCCATCAAATGATTCTTCTTCATCAGTTAAGCAGAGTATTTCCCTCAACAGTCTCAATACTAAAATTAATAACCACCATGTTTTGAGCGCACTAAAGACGGACTGATGTAACCAAGCTGATTGGCCGGTCGTCCCTCTCATCATGATGTTCGCCCGGCCGTCAGCAGATCAATGAAAGAGATCCACGGATCTTATCAATTAGGCTAACTCATTTAAAGCTAATGGCATCGAGGACGAGGACGTTTATTTTTACTCTGATGAGAGAAAGTCTGGAGTAAGAAAGCTGGGTGGTGTGTGTGAGTGTGTGTGAGTGTGTGTGAGTGTGAGTGAGTGTGTGCAGACTTTCTAAGGAAACACACACAACACACACTGCCTGTTGTAATGCCTCGGTTGTTTAGTTGCTCCATTCGACATCGTACCTTTGCAAGCTTCTGATCAGCGCTGATGGTGGTCTCTTAAGTGGACATCAAGTCTATACAAGCTTCACAAAAAGATGTATCTTTTGAATATGCGAATAAAAGTTTGTGTGAAAAACGTTGTCGGTTTGGATTCAACCAAAACCCCAAAAGACATTTGTATGCGTCTTGATGTATATTTTAGAGTCACAGTACCCTCTCTGTATCCCCCACTCCCTCCCTCCTCTACACATACCCATACAGCCAAAACCAAACAAAAAATGTTTAGTAACAATTAAGATAATTTAAACGACAAAAAACGATTTATGTAAAAAATTTAAAAATACAACGACAAACAACCCGAAATTAAAAAACTTAAAATAAAAAGACACATTTGACATAAATCCACGTTTCTCTCTACAACATCCGACTGATTTTGATAGAGCGGGTAACAACTGCTTCCCTCAGTGGCCAAAATAAGGTATTGCAGGATAAGTTTTGGAACATGATCCATTTTTTTTTATGTAGGAGTTTTCCATCTCTAAATCGTCGAAACGATATTAACAATGCATCATCGGCAGATTTACGAGACATCGAAATCCCATTACCTTCTGCAGAATAACAACATGACGGAACATCGTACGTAACAAACTGCATTACACAACGTTCAGACTTCTGTCTCCTCTCGTCTTACGTAAGTCTTTTCAAAACCCTCCTGGATAAACCAAAAATACATGAAACAATCTCCCTCTTCACAAAGAAGGACACACAATCCTCCTCTCACAGGAGTACAGTCAACATTTTCCTTCCTGGGGGAAATGAAAGTAGTTCCCTGTGAGAAATCGTGTTTCCCTTGCCTCCAGCTACTGACGCCATATATGGAGAAAATAACTAAATAACACAAATAAAACGGTTCCTGCTTCTGTTTCGTTCTGTCTGTGTGAGATGTAGTCAGAGATGGCAAAAGTACACACATCCTTTCCTCAAGTAGAAGTACAGATACTCGTGTTTAAAAATACTCTGGTGAAAGTAGAAGTACTGACTAAACTTCTTTACTCAAGTCAAAGTAAAGAGGCTTTGAAGTGTACTTCAGTAAAAAGTACTCATAGCTAGCAGTTGTTTTAAAGAGTACCTGACCTCCCTTTATATCAATAGAACAATAATGTCATTGTTAGCTAATGACTGTTTCCATGGTGACCAACGGCAACATGACAACGTTTCCATTGGTCCCTCTTCTTTAGAGAAGACCAGGAAGTGATGGATACACGGATCGTGTTCCAACCAATATGCACGCAATGACTCTAAAGAATAATGACCACGCACCAACACACATTCAGACTAAGGAACCAGCTGTTTGGGAAATGAGAGAAGTAGAAAGTACAGGTATTTGAGTTCAACATGTAAGAAGTATAAAGTACAGGTATTTGTGTTCAACATGAGAGAAGTAGAAAGTACAGATATTTGTGTTCAACATGTAAGAAGTTGAAAGTACAGGTATTTGGGTTCAACATGTAAGAAGTAGAAAGTACAGGTATTTGAGTTCAACATGTGAGAATTAGAAAGTACAGGTATTTGTGTTCAACATGTAAGAAGTTGAAAGTACAGGTATTTGAGTTCAACATGTAAGAAGTAGAAAGTACAGGTATTTGAGTTCAACATGTGAGAATTAGAAAGTACAGGTATTTGTGTTCAACATGTAAGAAGTAGAAAGTACAGGTATTTGAGTTCAACATGTAAGAAGTTGAAAGTACAGGTATTTGAGTTCAACATGAGAGAAGTAGAAAGTACAGGTATTTGAGTTCAACATGAGAGAAGTAGAAAGTACAGGTATTTGGGTTCAACATGTAAGAAGTAGAAAGTACAGGTATTTGAGTTCAACATGTAAGAAGTAGAAAGTACAGGTATTTGTGTTCAACATGTAAGAAGTTGAAAGTACAGGTATTTGAGTTCAACATGTAAGAAGTAGAAAGTACAGGTATTTGAGTTCAACATGTAAGAAGTAGAAAGTACAGGTATTTGAGTTCAACATGTAAGAAGTAGAAAGTACAGGTATTTGAGTTCAACATGTAAGAAGTAGAAAGTACAGGTATGTGAGTTCAACATGTAAGAAGTAGAAAGTACAGGTATTTGAGTTCAACATGTGAGAAGTAGAAAGTACAGGTATTTGAGTTCAACATGTGAGAATTAGAAAGTACAGGTATTTGTGTTCAACATGTAAGAAGTAGAAAGTACAGGTATTTGAGTTCAACATGTAAGAAGTTGAAAGTACAGGTATTTGAGTTCAACATGAGAGAAGTAGAAAGTACAGGTATTTGAGTTCAACATGAGAGAAGTAGAAAGTACAGGTATTTGGGTTCAACATGTAAGAAGTAGAAAGTACAGGTATTTGAGTTCAACATGTAAGAAGTAGAAAGTACAGGTATTTGTGTTCAACATGTAAGAAGTAGAAAGTACAGGTATTTGAGTTCAACATGTAAGAAGTAGAAAGTACAGGTATTTGAGTTCAACATGTAAGAAGTAGAAAGTACAGGTATTTGAGTTCAACATGTAAGAAGTAGAAAGTACAGGTATTTGAGTTCAACATGTAAGAAGTAGAAAGTACAGGTATGTGAGTTCAACATGTAAGAAGTAGAAAGTACAGGTATTTGAGTTCAACATGTGAGAAGTAGAAAGTACAGGTATTTGAGTTCAACATGTAAGAAGTAGAAAGTACAGGTATTTGAGTTCAACATGTGAGAATTAGAAAGTACAGGTATTTGTGTTCAACATGTAAGAAGTAGAAAGTACAGGTATTTGAGTTCAACATGTAAGAAGTAGAAAGTACAGGTATTTGAGTTCAACATGAGAGAAGTAGAAAGTACAGGTATTTGAGTTCAACATGAGAGAAGTAGAAAGTACAGGTATTTGGGTTCAACATGTAAGAAGTAGAAAGTACAGGTATTTGAGTTCAACATGTAAGAAGTAGAAAGTACAGGTATTTGAGTTCAACATGTGAGAATTAGAAAGTACAGGTATTTGTGTTCAACATGTAAGAAGTTGAAAGTACAGGTATTTGAGTTCAACATGTAAGAAGTAGAAAGTACAGGTATTTGAGTTCAACATGTGAGAATTAGAAAGTACAGGTATTTGTGTTCAACATGTAAGAAGTAGAAAGTACAGGTATTTGAGTTCAACATGTAAGAAGTTGAAAGTACAGGTATTTGAGTTCAACATGAGAGAAGTAGAAAGTACAGGTATTTGAGTTCAACATGAGAGAAGTAGAAAGTACAGGTATTTGGGTTCAACATGTAAGAAGTAGAAAGTACAGGTATTTGAGTTCAACATGTAAGAAGTAGAAAGTACAGGTATTTGTGTTCAACATGTAAGAAGTTGAAAGTACAGGTATTTGAGTTCAACATGTAAGAAGTAGAAAGTACAGGTATTTGAGTTCAACATGTAAGAAGTAGAAAGTACAGGTATTTGAGTTCAACATGTAAGAAGTAGAAAGTACAGGTATTTGAGTTCAACATGTAAGAAGTAGAAAGTACAGGTATGTGAGTTCAACATGTAAGAAGTAGAAAGTACAGGTATTTGAGTTCAACATGTGAGAAGTAGAAAGTACAGGTATTTGAGTTCAACATGTAAGAAGTAGAAAGTACAGGTATTTGGGTTCAACATGTGAGAAGTAGAAAGTACAGGTATTTGGGTTCAACATGTGAGAAGTAGAAAGTACAGGTATTTGAGTTCAACATGTAAGAAGTAGAAAGTACAGGTATTTGAGTTCAACATGTAAGAAGTAGAAAGTACAGGTATTTGTGTTCAACATGTAAGAAGTAGAAAGTACAGGTATTTGTGTTCAACATGTAAGAAGTAGAAAGTACAGGTATTTGAGTTCAACATGTAAGAAGTAGAAAGTACAGGTATTTGAGTTCAACATGTGAGAAGTAGAAAGTACAGGTATTTGTGTTCAACATGTAAGAAGTAGAAAGTACAGGTATTTGAGTTCAACATGTAAGAAGTTGAAAGTACAGGTATTTGAGTTCAACATGTAAGAAGTAGAAAGTACAGGTATTTGAGTTCAACATGTGAGAATTAGAAAGTACAGGTATTTGTGTTCAACATGTAAGAAGTAGAAAGTACAGGTATTTGAGTTCAACATGTAAGAAGTAGAAAGTACAGGTATTTGAGTTCAACATGTAAGAAGTAGAAAGTACAGGTATTTGAGTTCAACATGTGAGAAGTAGAAAGTACAGGTATTTGAGTTCAACATGTAAGAAGTAGAAAGTACAGGTATTTGAGTTCAACATGTGAGAAGTAGAAAGTACAGGTATTTGTGTTCAACATGTAAGAAGTAGAAAGTACAGGTATTTGTGTTCAACATGTAAGAAGTTGAAAGTACAGGTATTTGAGTTCAACATGTAAGAAGTAGAAAGTACAGGTATTTGAGTTCAACATGTGAGAAGTAGAAAGTACAGGTATTTGTGTTCAACATGTAAGAAGTAGAAAGTACAGGTATTTGTGTTCAACATGTAAGAAGTAGAAAGTACAGGTATTTGAGTTCAACATGTAAGAAGTAGAAAGTACAGGTATTTGAGTTCAACATGTGAGAAGTAGAAAGTACAGGTATTTGTGTTCAACATGTAAGAAGTTGAAAGTACAGGTATTTGAGTTCAACATGTAAGAAGTAGAAAGTACAGGTATTTGAGTTCAACATGTAAGAAGTAGAAAGTACAGGTATTTGAGTTCAACATGTGAGAAGTAGAAAGTACAGGTATTTGAGTTCAACATGTAAGAAGTAGAAAGTACAGGTATTTGGGTTCAACATGTGAGAAGTAGAAAGTACAGGTATTTGTGTTCAACATGTAAGAAGTAGAAAGTAAAAAGTCATCAGAAAAATAAGTAGTGGAGTAAAGTACTGATACCATAAAAATGTACTTAAGTACAGTAACGAAGTATTTGTAACTACTTCCCACCTCTGGTGTTAGGACACTGAATGTTAACGGGAAGAAGTTTAGAAAACAAAAAGGGATAACTCCAGAAATAAAGGAGTTCAATCTGGTGGATATTTACCCAGACACAAGGAGTTATGAGCAGACGCCTGGACTCTGAGAGCAGCCAATATGTTCCAGAGGGACAAGGTGGAGGACACATATTGTCCCCTGACATTCAGAGGTATTAGCACATCATATTAAACACCCTGATCTCTTCCCAGCAGCTTTAGCACCAACGAGAGGAGATGCAGCCCCGAGACGAGGCTCCAGTTCATTTTAAATGCCATTTGTAGGATGTGAAAAATCATGCATTGGTTCACTGTCAGGGAAAGACGAGGCACATGGGGAACTCTGATTTATGAGATGTGCCTACATACAGTACAGTGCAGTGGAGGAAGAACACGTGTCCCTGGTGCAAAACCAATATATACAATAAATAGATGTTTAGCATAAAACACATCAAATATAAACAGGTAAGACCGTTTTGTATTAATCCCGAGGGAACATGCAGTTCTCGGTACGCAGTCGTTCTGTTGGAAACATGTTGGTTTTGCAGCACATGTACTGTCTGGTTTGGATACGATAACGTTCACTTTATTGATCCCAACAGTCTGCGTTGCAGCAGCAGCATTAAAGACAAGGCACTGCACATATTAAAAGAGTAGAAATAAACAATCCAAAATGTAAAGTAAAAGACGTGTGTACTGTGGTTTTGGGACATGATCCAGACTTCTTGTTTTCCGTCTCTGAAACTCTTTCAAATCTCATTTGAGGATCTTGAAAAAGCATCTCGTCTCTCAGCCGAGGTTTAGGGAAATAAAGGAGAGCAATGATTCACTTCCATGCAGTGATTTGTGATGCTGCTTCAGCGAGACGGAGAAACATTTAGACTTTCTCCTGGCGGAGGACCAGCGGGGGTTGAATCATCGTGCACCGTTAATCCAGTATGTCAGTAGCTTTAGTCTTCTCTGAATAACGTAGTAACATGTGGAGGTTAGCATATAGGAACGCTTACCTTGGGGTGGACAAAAGAGCAACATGCGGTGGGATCAAGGGTCGTATGTTCCCGACCTGAGGCAGCGCTGATTCATGAGCATCGCTGACGCTACACCACACGCACAGATTGAAACACAAAGAGACCCTTACTCTCCGCTCTCTCACAAAGGAAACACTAATGCATTATGGGTCCTCCGGGCACGAGCTATTCTTAGTGCTTTCTTCCAAATGTCACTTGTGCAAGGTTATTGACATTACCATGGAAGAGAGTGATGCAACCTGTCAGTTATACAACATCTGCTCAGTCACATAAACAGCTGGTCAGGTGACCTGTCGATCACCTGTTCATCAGTTATTCAAACCCCTTTTCATCCAAACCAGCTCTGGGTTTTAGACGGCTGATCAGGACACAAGGACAAACAGCCCGTACTAAAGGGGGCTGGTACAGTGGGGATTGGACCAAGATGCAGGGAACACAACGGATGCCAGCAGTGGCGGTTCTTGACCGATTTGACTGGGGGGTCCAGGGGGGGGGCAGTTATTTTCTGAGAGGGGCGCAATAAATGCGGGACGAAAAAGACAAAGACAGTAGAAAGTAATTGCGCATAAGAAAATAATGCAATACAGTTATTGGTACACATATACACAGTTTTTACGCTCTAATGGGTCCGACTAGAATGACACATGACGTTAGTTCCGTCTATTCCATCAGCCAAGAAATCGTTTACTCTTCATTTTCAGGGGGGCCACAGGGGGGTCCAAAGCCAGTGTTACGGGCCCCCCCTAGAGCCGCCCCTGGATGCCAGTATATTGAAAAGACACAAAAACACAGAAGGACCAGGCAAGGTAAAAAATACCAAAGGGTAAGAAATAAATGGGGGGACAACCCGGGAAGACTTGGGGAACATGGGGGCACACAAGGAAAACATAGAATCAGACGGGAAATCAGGAACTATGGGACGCTGGAGGACAGCGGGGAAACATAGAGGACGAACTGACGGAAAACACAAGGAAAGGCTTATATACTCACAGGACTGATCACATAGATTCAAGATTCAAAGCTCGGCAGCTACAGAGTAGAAATGGCAATGAAATTCTTCTGACCTGAGCTCCTCCAACGATGCAACACATATGATAAAATACAAAAATACAAATAAGAAATAGTGCAATAAGTCTATATACATGTAAATAGAATATGATATGTACAAGAACATAATGTAAAACTAAATATTGTACAGTCAGATGAAATGAAATACTGTTAGAAGAAACAAGTCCTTGGAGCAAAGTCGATAACATCCTGTAATAGTTGAGTCCCTTACTTTAAAATGAGCAAAGATCAATCATGCAAATTTAAAAAAGCATATAAATATCAACCCTACCTCTCTTAAGATTAAATATCACGTGACTTATTTCAATTCTCTCACATGTCGTTAAAAATATACATGTTTTCTCATCATCCTGCCCCTACACTCTTATTATCTCTTTGCTGCTGCGGTTAAGGCGTGTTGCTTTCCCCCTGCAGCACCGTGGTCTGATGGCGCACCGCCCGCCAACAGGACACAGCGTCGGCTGACCCTGCCTCCTCCTCGTCGCCATGAAGCGCTTTGAGCACCAGTATTCTGATTATTATTATTATTATCGTCATTACAGTTTGAATGAGCTCAGGGAAGCATGCCGTGTGTGATCAGATGTTTGTGTCAGCCACACGCCGCGCGGCCGCACCTCACTGAGCCGTGACAGATGGGATGTATCCGCGACGTGTTGGAGCCAGCATTTTGATTTGATAAGAAAGGCCATCTAATTGTGACGTCTGTAGTCAACGCACTATAAAGGACTACAATTCCCACGGCGCCGGTGCTAACGCCACAGTGATGGGCAACCTGTTGAGAGACGCCGTCGAGGAACAGTTTTTAACCGTACTCGTAACCGTACTCGTAACCGTACATCCACACCGTACATCCACACCGTACTCACACGTACATCCACACCGTACACGTACCCTTTAAGTTGTGAAGTTACCAAGAAAGAAAGAATACTCAAGTTGTGTTGTTTTATTTGGGTTTTGTTTATTTCCTTTGGATATTGTAAAGGCCTATTTTTCTTTGTTGCGTGTGCAAAAGTTTGTTATTTTATTTTGAGCAGACACATCGCAACATCTTCTAAACCAGGGGGGTCAAACTCAATGTCATCGCGGGCCACATCAGCATTACGGCTGCACTCAAAGGGCCGGTTGTAACTTATATATAAAATAATGTATTATATTACATGGTTGCCTCTGCATCGGATAGGGTAATAACTTCATCATGAACTACGTCTGAAAGCAGAAGTCTGGGGGAAATAATTGCAAGTCTCTTCAGTGGGAATGTCACAACATGATTTAAAAAGAAAAGTAAAATGTTTAAGAAATAGGCACATTCTGAGAAAAAAAAATCTAATTTGAGATGCATTGTGGGACATGTAGTTTATGGGCAACGTGCTTCTGTAAATCATCATGTAACCGTATAATAATCATATTATATTCTTTGCAAGCTCTTATATGGGGCCACATGACGTGAAGTCAAGGGCCGGATTTGGCCCCCGGGCCTTGAGTTTGACACCCCTGTTCTAAACCATCTGTGAGTACTTTAAGGAGAGAAACGAGTTGGAGCTGTCTGTTTGAGGCGTCTAGTGGCTCGGTGGAAAACAAGGAAGGACGCCACGACACTACGGAAGGACGCCGTAGTGATGGATGTGGCCAGTATGCAGAATATGAAATCACGCTGATAGAGCTGATGCATTCCTGCAGGTCTGACGCAGCATGAGTCAATCTTTCAGGGAGATGGAGAGAAGCTGCAGGAAAAGTGAACTTTGCCCGTGAATACTTACAAACAGAGGTGTAAAGTAACTAAATACATTTAATCAAGCACTGTACTTAAGCACAAGTCTGAGGTACTTGAGTATGTCCATGTTATGCTACTGTCTACCCCTCTTCAATCGGCACCATGACTACTTCCATGATTAAACGATGTGAAAGCAAGGCATTGTGAGTATCTCCTTTCCTTCCCTAAGGGGATGGTCCAGTGTTTCCTAAAGGAGATGATAAAGGAAGCATTGAAGCTCCTTTCCTACCATCTAGAATCCAAACAGCTGTTATCATGGCTGACACTTTGAATCGTAGAAACCTTCCTGAGAGAAGTTTACAGTCTGACCGCAAAGTGAAAACAGACAATACATAAGGACAGTGTTGTGGGGGAAACGTCTGTGTAGCCAATGGCCACGCAGGAGGAGTCACCGCCTCGAAGGAGACACGGGAGAGCTGGAGCTCTGGTGTCACACACGAGCGTCGGCCGGAGAATTCACAAAACAAGTCCAAGAGCCAGAGCGGAGCGGGGAGACACAACACTGAGAGCACAGCCGAGGCTACAGGTGCGGGCGCTCATCAGGACAGAACTGATACCCTGGGTCACGGTTATGGGCCGTGGACAATATTCCCCCAACACGTGTTATAATAAAATACACCAGAAACATGCAGACATGAATACATGCATAAGCACTTCCCACAGACTGCAGAAGCTCCACATCCTGCCCAGTGTCCGAGTCTGATATCCAGTCAGCATGCGTCTCTACTCCTGAAGACACAATAACTCCAGGACTCTGCAGCGAGACATCAGGTCTTGCTTTCAGTCAAAACATCGAATTGTATCTCAGAGGAAACTTGTTTCTTTTCACATATTTATTGGAAAATCACCAACTCAAGTCACGGAGCGTCCACACTACAGCTTCAAAAAACAGCTTGGAGCTGGGCGTGTCTGGAGCTTGGGGATTGTATTCAAGCAACGCGACCAACAACCAATCACATGAATCTCCCGCCCCCGACATACAAAGCAAAAACCCCCGGGGATTTTATGCGAGCAAATATATATATATATATATATATATATATAAACTCCCCAAACAGGCGAAACCCTACCAGTTTCCCCCACTGCCTCTGCCACCTCCCTCCATGCTGGTTCCTCCGGTTTGTGTCCCGGTAGTGACACAATGTGACACATGTGATTTATTATTATAATTAATATGAAGACTTTTTTAGTTTTGTTGTTGAATATACAAATATTACCATGAATGTGGATACATACTGTATTATAACAATACGGTATTCTGTTTTTCACATTTGATATTTTGTATTTGTTATTTTTTTAATCTGTTCGAAACAAAGACTGAAAAAACTAAAAGAACATCAGAAAACAGAACACAACATTTCCTGATTGTGGTGAAATATAGTTCAACATGAGTTCTCCAGCTGATTACAAGATGGGATTGATCTAAATACCCCGTCTTCTTGAGTCGGGGGAGATTGTGATAATTAAAACGTGACATTTTGCAGAAATCATGTCAAGTCCACTGAGAGGAAATCAACAGTCACAAGGTGTTGTAGTGTTTGTACCCAGATATGCATTGCGCTCACTGGATCACCAACTTCTCCACCTCCGAAACATCTGCAGACTCCGGCCCTCTCCCCCCGACCCCGTTGCAGAAACATTCATTCATACCTTCATCTCCTCGCGTCTGGACTACTGCAATGTAGTTCTGTTCGGGGTCACTAGCTAAGCCCTGGACCGGCTCCAGTACGTCCAGGACTCTGCAGCCAGGCTCCTCACCCGCACTAAGCCCTGGCAACACATCACCCCTACCCTCATCCACCTTCACTGGCTCTCGGTCAAATCACGCATCCAGTACAAACTCCTCCTGCTAACCTACACATCTCTCCACTCCCTAGCCCCTCCATACATCTCCGACCTCCTTCAGCCCTACACCCCCTCTCGTCACCTGCGGTCCTCCGACAAAGGGCTGCTCTCCATCCAGCGCTCCAAGCGGAAAACATTTGGCAACAGAGCCTTCAGAGTCGCAGCCTCCACCCTCTGGAATCCTCTGCCCTCTGCAATCAGGAATAGGGACACTCTGGACACCTTCAAAGAGCACCTCCAACACCTTCTGTTCACTTTGGCCTCCACTAATACACAGCAACCTGTTCCTGTTTTGCGTTCTTCAGCCTATGTATCTGTGTGATTACTATTACTGGTTGTTTTGTTACTTCCCATTGTAAAGCGTCCTTGGGTTTCGTGAAAGGCGGTATATAAATTATTATTATTAAAGTAGGGTCAGGTTTATGTCTCATCATGTCAGCCATCAGTCAGGTTTGATCTCACCTCAGAGCTGCTTCAGCTCCATCACGTCAGTCTGATGAACGTCTGAACAAAGTCAAAGCCATCTGTGGGAAGAAGACGTGCAGACTTCTACAATTGCACGCTTTCAAATCAGATACCACGAGGCTTTAGTTTCAGAGAAGCTGCTAATGTTGAGAAAACATGGACGTAAATCCGGATAATATGGTTAAAGATCAAAGTGAGTGAGCAGTCGTGATATATCCATTTAGAATAAAGTAGGGCCCTACATAGAATGGATTTGATTGTTTTTGAATGATGCGTCATCTTCCAGCCTGATTTTGCATGATTTCCAAATGTTAAAATGTTCTCCAAGATTTAAAGAAATAACAGAAATCCAACGAAGAAAAGAGAAATATCAGAGAGGAAAACTCAGCGGACATTTTGAAACGATCAGCTTTTTTATTCAAATATATAATTTAAATGGTCTTTATTATGTACCTACTTTTATGTGGTTTTATTTGTTTCAACTTATATTATTTATTAAACAGTTTAATAGCAACATTTCCTTTTACGTTGGTCTTTTAATCGTTTAACATTTCTTAGAATTATTAGAGTTTGTTTTGCTATTGTTTGCATTTATGTTTTTGTTGTACCAATATGTTTGACTTTATTTTAAAGGGTTTCATATTGTTGCATCGATTCACTTTGTCTTGAGTGTGAAATTAAAAGAGTAGAGGCCCGGACACACCAAGCTGACAACAAAGAACTGACACCGACGGCCTCCGACTGTTGCGTCGCCTCGCGTCTCTGCGTCTTGGCCATGTGTCGCTCTGGAACACACCGCGAAGACTTCAGCCGACGGCCAAGAAGCACGAACTGCGTGAGTGGCAATACCTCTCCTCACCAGCAGGCGGCGGTAGTGTGTATTCGTCATTCAAAAGAGGCAACAACCGGAAGACAGGGTGTTTCTCAATCGCGAGTATGCTGGCTTGGTAGTCGCGTACTTCCAAGTCACTTCCTTCAGAAACGAAGCAAGTATGCTTCCAAGCCACGGCTTCGGAAAACGAGGAAGAATGGAACAGGCTAACAAGTGTGCCACTCCTCAGTTTCAACATAAACTGTACCGAAAATAATCTAATTATGAACTTGCTTTACTTTAGGAACACATTTTGGTGAAAACAAACAAACGTAACAAAGTAACATATCTACCAACACATGTTCTACACCACTATACTTACATTTAAATGTGTGCTGCGTCGGTTCAGCACGGTTTAAGGTTTTTTTAAATTGGTCTGTGCGCAAAGCATTGTGGGGATTTTAAGGACGCAAAGTCTACCCATGTACAGCCTCGAAATTTCCCCCAAACCAAGGACGCGGCCTTGGTGGAATTCCAAGTATGCTGGACATTGTAACAGTCCTTCGGCAGCACTCGATGACGTAGCATCCTTGAAATATTGGCTTGGAAGCCAGTTTCCTCGAGATTGAGAAACGACCACAGACTGCGTGATATAAACAAACAACAAATAGCGCGTGCGTTCCGTTTTCACTCTACAGCGAGACGCTCACGGGGCTTTCCCGAACCTGTGTCGAGAGCTGGAGTTCAATGGAATCTCACATTTGCCTTCTTAATCGTTTCTTTGGGTCCCTCACTTCCGTTTCGCTTCTCATGCTCTGATTCGCTAGCTGAACAGCCAATCAGAGTGATTTATTTGGCCGACTGCCTTTGGCCGAAAAGGCGTCGGCACGGCTGAAAATACACGATGGTGCGGAACACACCGATCTGAGTACGGCGTGTCGACGCCCATCGACGGCCAACATCGGCTTGGTGTGTCCAGGCCTTAAGGGTAAACAATTCTAGTATAAACATCTCAAAATAGAAATATAAATAAACCGGCATTAGAGAGTTAAAAATGATCTGACAAATTAAAAAAACTCTATTGAAGGGCTAACGCAATATAAGCAGGATATTATTTACCTAGGATAAGTACGTAATTGATCCCGTTGCAGCAGCATGAACAGACAGGCGTTGTCCGTGTCCGTTACATCCAAAATGTAAACGTCTCAAATAGAAATAAAAAAGCATTAGAAAATATAAATGTTGAAATAATAAAATAAAGTGTGCAAGGAATGGAATATTCACTTAAATATAAATACAACATGTACAGGGTGAATGTTATAAGTCCAGTTAACCAAGGAGAAACTATGGAGAATGATATGAAGGCTTTCTTATTTTTTTTGGATCGCTCTGACTCTGAAGAAATGCTGCTCGAAGAACCGGTTGAAACAATAATGAAAACGCGTATATGAAATAAGTCAAAAAATCCGCCAATAGAACACGAGAACATGAGCTTTGAAAGAGTTAGTGAAATCAGACGGGATGTTTAGATAAATCACATCGTGTAATCAGCTGGGGAACTCATTCTGAACGATATCTGACCAGAACCAGGAGATGTCGTGTTACAATATAAACCGCTAACGCTCAAAGGTTTTCTGCGTTCTGCGTTAGCTGGTGAAAAGAAACAAGCTTCCTCTGAGATACGACTCACGATGTTTGACTGAACAAGATGAAGCGTGTCTGAAAGCAAGACCCTATATCTCGCTCCTGGAGTTATCACGTCTTCAGGAGTCGAGACACATGCTGACTGGATGTCAGACCCTGGGGAGGATGTGGAGGATTTGTCGTGTGAATGAAGCCTTTCGAGGCGCCACGCTGGGCTTCGGAGCAGCGATATGTAAATCTGAGTCATCCAGACGTCAATCATCTCCCCCCTGCGAACACAAATGGGAAAAGATTGTAAATCCCACAGCGCCTCGCCACCTACACGGCGCAGATGGTGTTGTTGGAGACGCGTCGCCACAAATACAGCAATCAGACTTTCTGAAAATCATCTGAACTTTTGCACAAAAAGTCAAATGAATTCAGCTGAAGTCTCCTCTTCCCGACACTCACTCGGACCGGGACCTCTGGCCTTTGTCAAAGCCCCTCCCCCTCGTTTCTCTTGGGGGGAAAATGATTGAAGAAGAAGAAGAAGAAGAAGAAGAAGAAGAAGAAGAAGAAGAAGAAGAAGAAGAAGAAGAAGAAGAAGAAGAAGAAGAAGAAGAAGAAGAAGAAGAAGAAGAAAGAAGAAGAAGAAGAAGAAAAGAAGAAGAAGAAGAAGAAAAGAAGAAGAAGAGGAGGTTGGTGAAACAGCTTTGCAGCGCTGTGGTCCGAGGCGGGGAAATGACTCTGAGGAAAGGTGGAGAGAAATGTTCAAATGGAAAGAAATAACCCAATCTGTACCGTCGTGTCCTTCAGGTGAACTTTAATGCTAATTCCTTAAATGCTGATTCCTTAAATGCTAACGGCAGACTGAGAGCATTTCAATCTGTCTGCCGGTTTTAATTGGGACTGAATTGCCGTCTCAATGTTTCCTCTCAAAGACGTCGTTGGGGTTTTCTTTAGCGTCTGAAAGCTCTTCACAGCGGCAGAGGAGAAGGTTTGATGACAGGCTTTTGTCTCAAATCATCTGAATATAAGAGCGCAGCAGGATCAGGGCTTTACTTCAGGATCCCAACAAAGAAAAGCTATTGTCTTTGTGAAGATGTATTGTTGTCCTACGACGTCCTTTATGATGCTCAATAACTCACAGACATCAGGACGGGAACACAACTACAACACGGTGTGCGGCGAGACTCCTCGATAGAGTCGCTTATATTGTTCTGATGTTCACGAGGTTTGGTACGCACATTGGAATTGTTATTGTGAACATATTTCAAATTGGCTTTAATTCGCCTTTCCCAACCGGAAAGCCGGCTATTTGGGTTAAAGTGCGACTTTCTTGTATTTTTAACAAACGACAAAATGCTCGCATGTCAATTGTGATAATTGTGTTGTTAATAATAATAATAATAATAATGCATTTTATTTATGGGCGCCTCAAGGACACCTTACAGAGCATAATTAAATACAAGCAACAAAGAAGAGCACACAGTAATACAAGACTTAAAAATACTTGAAAAAAAATGTTGAATTGCAAAAGAGTATTCGCCTTATGTTCCCCGCTCCAGTGTGTTTCCACTTTGTTGTATTCTGTGTTGCTCTTACACTGCCGATATCAACCTTTATATTTGCCA
>CM070498.1:4175777-4185777 GCA_036324585.1 Champsocephalus esox
ATCCCCAAGCTCCAGACACGCCCAGCTCCAAGCTGTAGTGTGGACGCTCCGTGAGTGTTCACTGTTCTCGATGAAGGCGTTATTGATCGAGCGGCTGAAGGTCAGAGGACAACACAAAGTATTTCGTTAGCTTGATCTGCTGACTTGGAAAATCAAAGTGTAAAAAGCCCCGACGGAGAAATACAAACCACTTTCTTCGATCTGTCTGCCTTCAAATATTCTGCAAAAAACAACTTCATGGTTTCCTCGTATTGTTTTAACTCATATATCCGTGATTATAAAAAAATCCTTCTATCAAACGTTAAAAGTGTGTATTTTATTATAAAGTTTTGTATTTTTACGGGGACTGTTGCAAAAACTAAGAAGCTTATAAACATCAGGTTTTAAAACTAAAAGAGAGTTGCAAAAAATATACGCTGTCCAAGATCTTTGGAGTTTTATTTGAGTTATTTGGTTTGAAACCATGGTTACCTAAAGTAAGCTTGCTCCTCCACCTGGAACGCCTCATTGCGATGTGAGTGGGACTACGGACGAGTGGGTAGGGTGTGGTTTGGAATTGCACCATGATCTCTGCTGCTATCGTGTCAGCTCTATTTGTCCACTATCCCCCACTCAATCAATGTTTATTTATAGCCCAACATCACATGTTACATTTGTCTCAGTGGACTTCACAGTGTGTACAGAATATCAGTATGTGTTAGTCTGTTAGACCCTCTGTCCTTAGACCCTCTGTCCTCAGACCCTCTGTCCTCAGACCCTCTGTCCTTAGACCCTCTGTCCTCAGACCCTCTGTCCTTGGACCCTCTGTCCTCAGACCCTCCGTCCTTAGACCCTCTGTCTTTAGACCCTCTGTCCTCAGACCCCCTGTCCTTAGACCCTCTGTCCTCAGACCCTCTGTCCTCAGACCCTCTGTCCTTAGACCCTCTGTCCTCAGACCCTCTGTCCTCAGACCCTCTGTCCTTAGACCCTCTGTCCTCAGACCCTCTGTCCTTAGACCCTCTGTCCTTACACCCTCTGTCCTCAGACCCCCTGTCCTTAGACCCTCTGTCCTCAGACTCTCTGTCCTCAGACCCTCTGTCCTTAGACCCTCTGTCCTCAGACCCTCTGTCCTCAGACCCTCTGTTAGACCCTCTGTCCTAGACCCTCTGTCCTTAGACCCTCTGTCCTCAGACCCTCTGTTAGACCCTCTGTCCTTAGACCCTCTGTCCTCAGACCCTCTGTCCTCAGACCCTCTGTCCTTAGACCCTCTGTCCTCAGACCCTCTGTTAGACCCTCTGTCCTTAGACCCTCTGTCCTCAGACCCTCTGTCCTCAGACCCTCTTTCCTTAGACCCTCTGTCCTCAGACCCTCTGTTAGACCCTCTGTCCTTAGACCCTCTGTCCTTAGACCCTCTGTCCTCAGACCCTCTGTCCTTAGACCCTCTGTCCTTAGACCCTCTGTCCTTAGACCTCTGTCCTCAGACCCTCTGTTAGACCCTCTGTCCTTAGACCCTCTGTCCTCAGACCCTCTGTCCTCAGACCCTCTGTCCTTAGACCCTCTGTCCTCAGACCCTCTGTTAGACCCTCTGTCCTCAGACCCTCTGTCCTCAGACCCTCTGTCCTCAGACCCTCTGTCCTTAGACCCTCTGTCCTTAGACCCTCTGTCCTTAGACCCTCTGTCCTTAGACCCTCTGTCCTCAGACCCTCTGTCCTTAGACCCTCTGTCCTTAGACCCTCTTCCTTAGACCCTCTGTCCTCAGACCCTCTGTCCTTAGAACCCTCTGTCCTCAGACCCTCTGTTAGACCCTCTGTCCTTAGACCCTCTGTCCTCAGACCCTCTGTCCTCAGACCCTCTGTCCTTAGACCCTCTGTCCTCAGACCCTCTGTTAGACCCTCTGTCCTTAGACCCTCTGTCCTCAGACCCTCTGTCCTCAGACCCTCTGTCCTTAGACCCTCTGTCCTCAGACCCTCTGTTAGACCCTCTGTCCTTAGACCCTCTGTCCTTAGACCCTCTGTCCTTAGACCCTCTGTCCTCAGACCTCTGTCCTGAGACCCTCTGTCCTTAGACCCTCTGTCCTTAGACCCTCTGTCCTCAGACCCTCTGTTAGACCCTCTGTCCTTAGACCCTCTGTCCTTAGACCCTCTGTCCTCAGACCCTCTGTCCTGACCCTCTGTCCTTGACCCTCTGTCCTCAGACCCTCCGTCCTTAGACCCTCGTCCTTAGACCCTCTGTCCTTAGACCCTCTGTCCTCAGACCCCCTGTCCTTAGACCCTCTGTCCTCAGACCCTCTGTCCTCAGACCCTCTGTCCTTAGACCCTCTGTCCTCAGACCCTCTGTCCTCAGACCCTCTGTCCTTAGACCCTCTGTCCTCAGACCCTCTGTTAGACCCTCTGTCCTTAGACCCTCTGTCCTTACACCCTCTGTCCTTAGACCCCCTGTCCTTAGACCCTCTGTCCTCAGACCCTCTGTCCTCAGACCCTCTGTCCTTAGACCCTCTGTCCTCAGACCCTCTGTTAGACCCTCTGTCCTTAGACCCTCTGTCCTTAGACCCTCTGTCCTCAGACCCTCTGTCCTCAGACCCTCTGTTAGACCCTCTGTCCTTAGACCCTCTGTCCTCAGACCCTCTGTCCTCAGACCCTCTGTCCTTAGACCCTCTGTCCTCAGACCCTCTGTTAGACCCTCTGTCCTTAGACCCTCTGTCCTCAGACCCTCTGTCCTCAGACCCTCTGTCCTTAGACCCTCTGTCCTCAGACCCTCTGTTAGACCCTCTGTCCTTAGACCCTCTGTCCTCAGACCCTCTGTCCTCAGACCCTCTGTCCTTAGACCCTCTGTCCTCAGACCCTCTGTCCTTGGACCCTCTGTCCTCAGACCCTCCGTCCTTAGACCCTCTGTCCTTAGACCCTCTGTCCTCAGACCCCCTGTCCTTAGACCCTCTGTCCTCAGACCCTCTGTCCTCAGACCCTCTGTCCTTAGACCCTCTGTCCTCAGACCCTCTGTCCTCAGACCCTCTGTCCTTAGACCCTCTGTCCTCAGACCCTCTGTCCTTAGACCCTCTGTCCTTAGACCCTCTGTCCTCAGACCCCTCTGTCCTTAGACCCTCTGTCCTCAGACCCTCTGTCCTCAGACCCTCTGTCCTTAGACCCTCTGTCCTCAGACCCTCTGTCCTCAGACCCTCTGTTAGACCCTCTGTCCTTAGACCCTCTGTCCTTAGACCCTCTGTCCTCAGACCCTCTGTTAGACCCTCTGTCCTTAGACCCTCTGTCCTCAGACCCTCTGTCCTCAGACCCTCTGTCCTTAGACCCTCTGTCCTCAGACCCTCTGTTAGACCCTCTGTCCTTAGACCCTCTGTCCTCAGACCCTCTGTCCTCAGACCCTCTTTCCTTAGACCCTCTGTCCTCAGACCCTCTGTTAGACCCTCTGTCCTTAGACCCTCTGTCCTTAGACCCTCTGTCCTTAGACCCTCTGTCCTCAGACCCTCTGTCCTTAGACCCTCTGTCCTTAGACCCTCTTTCCTTAGAACCCTCTGTCCTCAGACCCTCTGTTAGACCCTCTGTCCTTAGACCCTCTGTCCTCAGACCCTCTGTCCTCAGACCCTCTGTCCTTAGACCCTCTGTCCTCAGACCCTCTGTCCTTAGACCCTCTGTCCTTAGACCCTCTGTCCTCAGACCCTCTGTCCTCAGACCCTCTGTCCTCAGACCCTCTGTCCTTAGACCCTCTGTCCTTAGACCCTCTGTCCTTAGACCCTCTGTCCTCAGACCCTCTGTCCTTAGACCCTCTGTCCTTAGACCCTCTGTCCTTAGACCCTCTGTCCTCAGACCCTCTGTCCTTAGAACCCTCTGTCCTCAGACCCTCTGTTAGACCCTCTGTCCTTAGACCCTCTGTCCTCAGACCCTCTGTCCTCAGACCCTCTGTCCTTAGACCCTCTGTCCTCAGACCCTCTGTTAGACCCTCTGTCCTTAGACCCTCTGTCCTCAGACCCTCTGTCCTCAGACCCTCTTTCCTTAGACCCTCTGTCCTCAGACCCTCTGTTAGACCCTCTGTCCTTAGACCCTCTGTCCTTAGACCCTCTGTCCTCAGAACCTCTGTCCTGAGACCCTCTGTCCTTAGACCCTCTTTCCTTAGACCCTCTGTCCTCAGACCCTCTGTTAGACCCTCTGTCCTTAGACCCTCTGTCCTTAGACCCTCTGTCCTCAGACCCTCTGTCCTTGACCCTCTGTCCTTGGACCCTCTGTCCTCAGACCCTCCGTCCTTAGACCCTCCGTCCTTAGACCCTCTGTCCTTAGACCCTCTGTCCTCAGACCCCCTGTCCTTAGACCCTCTGTCCTCAGACCCTCTGTCCTCAGACCCTCTGTCCTTAGACCCTCTGTCCTCAGACCCTCTGTCCTCAGACCCTCTGTCCTTAGACCCTCTGTCCTCAGACCCTCTGTTAGACCCTCTGTCCTTAGACCCTCTGTCCTTACACCCTCTGTCCTTAGACCCCCTGTCCTTAGACCCTCTGTCCTCAGACCCTCTGTCCTCAGACCCTCTGTCCTTAGACCCTCTGTCCTCAGACCCTCTGTTAGACCCTCTGTCCTTAGACCCTCTGTCCTTAGACCCTCTGTCCTCAGACCCTCTGTCCTCAGACCCTCTGTTAGACCCTCTGTCCTTAGATCCCTCTGTCCTCAGACCCTCTGTCCTCAGACCCTCTGTCCTTAGACCCTCTGTCCTCAGACCCTCTGTTAGACCCTCTGTCCTTAGACCCTCTGTCCTCAGACCCTCTGTCCTCAGACCCTCTTTCCTTAGACCCTCTGTCCTCAGACCCTCTGTTAGACCCTCTGTCCTTAGACCCTCTGTCCTCAGACCCTCTGTCCTCAGACCCTCTTTCCTTAGACCCTCTGTCCTCAGACCCTCTGTTAGACCCTCTGTCCTTAGACCCTCTGTCCTTAGACCCTCTGTCCTTAGACCCTCTGTCCTCAGACCCTCTGTCCTTAGACCCTCTGTCCTTAGACCCTCTTTCCTTAGACCCTCTGTCCTCAGACCCTCTGTTAGACCCTCTGTCCTTAGACCCTCTGTCCTTAGACCCTCTGTCCTCAGACCCTCTGTCCTTAGACCCTCTGTCCTTAAACCCTCTGTCCTTAGACCCTCTGTCCTTAGACCCTCTTTCCTTAGACCCTCACATCGTACAAGGAAAAAAATGGGATTTTTATTTTTTTTCAAAATGTAAAAAAAAATGTCTAAAATTATAAATAGTGAAAAATGAAATGACCGAAAGAAAGAGATCGCGGATACAAGCGGCCGAGATGGGTTTCCTCCGCCGGGTGGCTGGTGTCTCCCTTAGAGATAAGGTGAGAAGTTCGGTCATCAGGGAGGCACTCGGAGTTGAGCCGCTCCTCCTTCGCGTCGAAAGAAGCCAGTTGAGGTGGTTCGGGCACCTAGTTAGGATGCCACCTGGGCGCCTCCCTAGGGAGGTGTTCCAGGCACGTCCAGCTGGGAAGAGACCAAGGGGTAGACCTAGGACCAGGTGGAGGGATTATATCTCTTCGCTGGCCTGGGAGCGCCTTGGGACCCCCCCAGTCAGAGCTGGTTGATGAGGGGAAAGAAAGTTTGGGGCTCTCTGCTGGAACTGCTACCCCCCGCGACCCGACCACGGATAAGCGGGAGAAGATGGATGGATGGATGGAAAAATGAAATATATAATATTTGTAGTGTGAACCAAAATATAATACTAAATATTATACAAGTGATTGCTCTTAACCAAAATGTTGAGAGGACTAACTTTGACACATTTCTAACACTGCACAACTTTAAAGGTACTTTAGGTCATTTTGGAGAAACCAGCTGAGTGCGCTAGAATGTGAAAATACACAACCGGAGAAAACCTGCCACTTCTTCACAGAGCCCCGCCTCCAACACACAGGAACGCGCTCATGACGAATGAGGGCACGAGGTAAGTCTGTGCCCCGATGGAAGGCTGACAGGCAGGTAGGCCGTCCAGTTACTTTAGCCGGCTCAGATGATTGGTCGAGCTTTTCTACAGCGCCACGGCTTCCACTGAGGATGTTTTTTAATGTATGTTGTGTCAAAGCACTTCAGATATTCATTGCTGTCGGACGTTAAGAGCATTCCATGGAATATAACAAGTGTTTCTGAAGTGAATACCTACCCACCTTTAAGCTAATACTCAACATGTGCATGCACCATGACCTGGTATACTGAGACAGAGGAGAGTCTCCATCCAACAAAAAGCTTTCTAGTGGCTTTTCTAATCACAATTAAAGTCCCGATTTGAAGATGTCTTCGTCTCAGACTCCGACAATCGAGCCCCACATCTCCGAAAAACCCGTCTGGCCCCATCCTGTCAGTCTAAAGCTCAGCCACAAAACAGCACTGATTGTGTACAAGTTACTTGCTTATCGCTAAGTGATTGACATGATCTGGATCAGATTCAAAGCTAAATGTCAAGATGCTCTAAAGCAGCAGAGAAAGACCCGTAAACCTATAAAAGCTATCTTTGGAAACACAACCAGGAAAAGTAATTCTCCTTCCGTTCAGATTCACTTACGCAGGAGTCGGTCTCCTCTCGACTGAACAATCGAATTAACTCTGAGGAAGAATCGTGGATTGCTTTTTTGAGAAGCTTGTTAATGGATGATTAGGATGAGTTAGGTATATGATCTTTATTAGAGACGCACGGACACACAGAGACAGCCCTACTGTAATGCGGCTTTGTGTCCTTTTGTAGTCCACTTCCTGTTATTTGTCTCGTCTTACCCCGGCTGATACTTCACTAAATCCACTGTTTTCATTTGTAAGGTCAAATTGTAAATCTGTAACCCTGTAAGGCGTCCTTGAGGCGCCCCCCCAAAATAAATGTATTATTATTATATCGTCTGAAGAAGGTCCTGTGAAAAAGTAGAAATAGTATTATCTTGAAACACGCAACAAGTCCTGAAAAGCAAATGTTACTTAGTTTAGAAGTACAGAAGTATTATATGCAAAATTAATTCAAGGAAAATGGCTCTTTGGATCAAATACATGATTAATGTTGTAGTTCTGCTGTTCCCTTTAGTGTTTACTTCCTGTATGTCTTCTTCTGCTGTTCCCTTTAGTGTTTACTTCCTGTCTGTCTTCTTCTGCTGTTCCCTTTAGTGTTTACTTCCTGTCTGTCTTCTTCTGCTGTTCCCTTTAGTGTTTACTTCCTGTCTGTCTTCTTCTGCTGTTCCCTTTAGTGTTTACTTCCTGTCTGTCTTCTTCTGCTGTTCCCTTTAGTGTTTACTTCCTGTCTGTCTTCTTCTGCTGTTCCCTTTAGTGTGTACTTCCTGTCTGTCTTCTTCTGCTGTTCCCTTTAGTGTTTACTTCCTGTCTGTCTTCTTCTGCTGTTCCCTTTAGTGTTTACTTCCTGTCTGTCTTCTTCTGCTGTTCCCTTTAGTGTTTACTTCCTGTCTGTCTTCTTCTGCTGTTCCCTTTAGTGTTTACTTCCTGTCTGTCTTCTTCTGCTGTTCCCTTTAGTGTTTACTTCCTGTCTGTCTTCTTCTGCTGTTCCCTTTAGTGTGTACTTCCTGTCTGTCTTCTTCTGCTGTTCCCTTTAGTGTTTACTTCCTCACTGTCTTCTTCTGCTGTTCCCTTTAGTATGTACTTCCTGTCTGTCTTCTTCTGCTGTTCCCTTTAGTGTGTACTTCCTGTCTGTCTTATTCTGCTGTTCCCTTTAGTGTTTACTTCCTCTCTGTCTTCTTCTGCTGTTCCCTTTAGTGTGTACTTCCTGTCTGTCTTCTTCTGCTGTTCCCTTTAGTGTGTACTTCCTGTCTGTCTTCTTCTGCTGTTCCCTTTAGTGTGTACTTCCTGTCTGTCTTCTTCTGCTGTTCCCTTTAGTGTTTACTTCCTGTCTGTCTTCTTCTGCTGTTCCCTTTAGTGTGTACTTCCTGTCTGTCTTCTTCTGCTGTTCCCTTTAGTGTGTACTTCCTGTCTGTCTTCTTCTGCTGTTCCCTTTAGTGTTTACTTCCTGTCTGTCTTCTTCTGCTGTTCCCTTTAGTGTGTACTTCCTGTCTGTCTTCTTCTGCTGTTCCCTTTAGTGTGTACTTCCTGTCTGTCTTCTTCTGCTGTTCCCTTTAGTGTTTACTTCCTGTCTGTCTTCTTCTGCTGTTCCCTTTAGTGTGTACTTCCTGTCTGTCTTCTTCTGCTGTTCCCTTTAGTGTGTACTTCCTGTCTGTCTTCCTCTGCTGTTCCCTTTAGTGTTTACTTCCTGTCTGTCTTCTTCTGCTGTTCCCTTTAGTGTTTACTTCCTGTCTGTCTTCCTCTGCTGTTCCCTTTAGTGTTTACTTCCTGTCTGTCTTCTTCTGCTGTTCCCTTTTAGTGTTTACTTCCTGTCTGTCTTCCTCTGCTGTTCCCTTTAGTGTTTACTTCCTGTCTGTCTTCTTCCTCTGGTCCCTTTAGTGTTTTGCACATAGTCCCTTGATCCTCCTTAGCAACGGTCTGTTCTTCTTACAGACGGTCTGTTAGCGAAAAATAGCAGACCTATGGAATGTCAAAATTGACCAATCAGAATCGAGTATTCAACTAAGTTCTGCTTTAAAGTGTATTTCCATCTTGTTGTGCGTATGTGTGAATACCGAGAGCAAATACCAGGTTATATTAGTTATAAGTGGACATACGGCAAACACAGCAGACAGTGACTCAGAGAGAGGAGGTGTGGGTAGCCTCGTCCTCATCACTGAGAGGAGAGTGTGTTTTGTTCGTCGTGGGTGTTACAATAGATTGGCTTCATCAGACCAGCCCACACACACACACACACACACACACACACACACACACACACACACACACACACACACTGATTCAATCTTGACATGGAGTCGAGTGAGTGTAGCGTGTCATTGTCTCACATATTATTTGAATCCACGGATCATTAAAGAACGATGCGGCTCCGTTGGGGTGAGTTGAAGAGATCACATGTTAAACAGTACATGACTCATCTCGACTCCGGTGACTAAATGTGAAAATAATTCAGGAAAAATAATGCAGTATTATTCAAGCATTCAAAACGGCACTGCATGGGACACACATAAGCAGGCTAGGCCTTAAGGATACTTACAAATGTCCTTTAAAGGTGGGGTATGTAATTTAGGAGAAACCGGCTCGAGTGCGCTAGAATTTGAAAATACGCAGCCTCTGCCACTTCCGTACGGCCCGTCCGCACGACAGCGTCGACAGCTTCAATCTGGGTGACGTCACGTTGCCTCGCTTTTTCGCCGAACTGAATTGTGGGTAGCACAAGTCTAGAGTAGCCAGCGCCAGCCAATCAAATCCCGTTTCTGAAAATCTGACAGCTGAAGCCGTAGCCAATCAAACCGCGTCTAAGCTGGGAGATATATCCCGCCGTTCATTTCTATATTTAAAAAAAAGTCGGAGGAGAAACTAACTATCGCCGTAGCAACTCACCGGGAGATTCATGTGATTGGTTGTTGGTCGTGTTGCTTGAATAAAATCCCCAAGCTCCAGACACGCCCAGCTCCAAGCTGTAGTGTGGACGCTCCGTTACAGAGCCCCTCTATATTTCAGATGTTCATTGCTATCAGGATGTCCAGAGCATTCCATGGAATATAACAAAGTGTTTCTGAAGTGAAAAGAAAGACAAAACAAAACATCAGATTATGTTATATTTCTTGAAAAAGGGATTGCAAGCAGGATCGCATGTTACATTTCATTTAACATTCACAGATTGATATCAGTGTGTAGGTACAGACACACGTGAATATGCATTCTGCATAGCGACTACTTTTGGCACTCTCAGTTTATCTGGATGCTCATACAGGATTTTAACTTAAGATCAGAAATACAATTAACATAATAGTTCCCCCAGTTTAAAGCGTCACGGTTACGGACACGGTTACGGACACGGTTACGGACACGGTTACGGACAGGCTTGTTATTTGTATTAATGTAATAACGGGTTCATGTGCAACAGTTACAGATTAATAATACGAATACATAATATGTGTTTCCTCTCTGTTTTACAGCAGAGCCAAAAAGAAGATCCCATCACACA